>OU343224.1:42298251-42409140 GCA_910596185.1 Chrysanthemum makinoi | reverse complement strand
AGTGTCGTTTGAAAAACACATCGTTTGATTTAATAAAAAATTCAGAGTTTACAAAAGATAGGTCCCAAATGAAAATCAATTTGTGCGGAAATAAGTTTGTTACAAGTCAAACGATGTTTTAAAGTGCATAAATCCTATGTATACAATGCGTCACCACGACTCTATGATATGTTCATATGCATGCCATGAAGTGAATGCCTTAGATACCTGAGATAAAACATGCTAAAAAAGTGTCAACACAAAGGTTGAGTGAGTTCATAGAGTTTGTGTTGAAATGTAAAGCATTTAAAAATCGTTTATGCAGCAAAGGCATTGTAAATCCACTCAGTCCCAAGTTCCGCCCATACAAAACTTGCAACCTGTGTGTTCACAACCCATTGCCAAAATATGTATAGTTTATGTTCAAATGCATGATGTCAAATGAATTCACATAACAGTACATTACTTAATGTATCAATGTTCAATTGATATGACACATATGAGAGTTGTTTCAAATAATTCCAAGACCATTAGTTCATGATTATACCAAGACATTTAGTTCAATGATTATACCAAGACATTTAGCTCAATGATAATACCAAGACATTTAGCTCAATGATAATACCAAGACATTTAGCTCAATGATAATACCAAGACCTTTAGCTCATTGATTATACAAGACATTTAGCTCACATGATTTATTATATAGAATATGACTAAACATTCAGTTCAGATAAACATATAGTTGCAAATAATCATGAATGTGATAAAAGTTGATGAGCATGTATCTCCCCCAAAAGTAGTATAAAAACAATTGAAAATGGGGCTATGGAACTCACCTGTTGCAATGATTATTATGACAAAAGTGGATACACTAAAATGTAGCGTGAATCTCTATACTTGACCTATTATGAATGATATGATACATAATAAGTTATGATGTAATGTTATGCATGCAATTCGGATGATATCTATACCACTTATGAATTTTTAAAAATAATATTTCTAGTCGAAAAATAATCTCGTAACGTCTTGACCATTTTTAAATTACTTTACATGTATTTACGTTGAAATGATATCCGATGATAATCATTTAGTGATTTATTAGGAAATTATAACTTTTCGTCGTAAAATAATGTCGTTGAAATTTCATGAAATTGACTAAACGGCCTTGAAAAGCTAGTCGTAAAATGGTGTACATCGAGTGTTAAGAAACAAACTCAACGGTTTTGCGAAGCTTGTATCATTATCTCAAAGTTTTAGCATTTAAGTTTTCGTCATAGAGGTTCCGATCATAGAGAAAAATATAGCTAAAGTATGGTACTTTTGCCCAAGATATAGTTTAAGGGTGCTTTTCGGCAAAGTTTAAGTGACCGTATTTTACTCGTTACAACTCCGCTAGACAAACGGTCGGACATTTTGGAAAATATGCTTGGCGAACTTACTTTTACCAGAAGACATCACTTTATAAAAAGTACTCTGTCATTGTTAAAAACGACCCTCAACATGGTCCTTCGTGGCCGTAATAATTGTCTAATATAAATATATTAGTTTTACTTATAATAAAGTAGTTACGGCAACTTGTTTAAAATGTGAATAACTTAGTCGTTATAAGTCCGTTTCCTACTTTCTTTATATCCACGGAATCGTGATAACATATACTAATATATTTTTGATAAGTCGACACATTTAACAACGCTTAAGACTCATTTTTGACTCGTAAAATGTCGAGACAGCGTGCTGAATTTTCTGGAATTAATAGTTTTCGTCGCCAAACTTCAAAATAGCATAACTTTTTCATTATAGCTCCGTTTTAACCCGTTCAAGCGACCATGTTTTCGTTTTAAAGTATATTTTCCAAATATCTAGCCCAAAATATTTTGCTTACTGTCGAAAATTCAAGAATTTCAAAATAAGGACAGACCCTTAATTAGACTTGTCGAAATGAGTTTTTCACGCGCAAAACCTATTCTAACCAATTCAAAACAACTCCGAAGCTATTCTAATCCTACGATACACCTTCTTAGAGTGTCATTGGTTCCTAGACATCACCAAGAGTGATTTATAAGAAGGAGTAATTATAGGATGACATAAATATATATAACTCTTAAAATTAATGAAAAAGTGGTATAAACATCATATGACTTGCATGTTTTATCAAATATGATGAAATGAATATAAAAATGAATATGAAATATAAACATGAATATGGATGCTTACTAGTAAACTTGATGAGGTTTATGAGAACAAAGGATTTTTCCTAATCACCCAAGGTTTTTATTGCACAACCTTAATCAAGAGTGATACTAGAGTGTAAAAATCTTGTCTAGAAAATATTTGGATGATCCTCTCCTTGGTCCTTGTGGTTGCCGGTTTTGTGAGGAAGAGAGGAATGATTTTCACCTTGAGATATGTTTGTGTATGTGTTAATAAGTGTATAATACATTAAACATAAGTAGAGATATTTGCAAATGTAAGTGACTCACCCCCCTTGTGTCGACAAGGGGGTTTAGTCATCCCTTTAATATATTTTTTTTTTATAATTATGTTTAAGTGTAGTTTAGTGTAAGTTAATTGAAGATATGTGGTAAGTTGTATACACATTTGAGTATTTAGGGTAGCATTAGTTAAAAATAAATTTTAACGGGTCAAGATAAAATATATTAAGGTCAAAAAAATTTTAAAAATACATTTCTTGCAAGAATTGAGTGAATAAATATTTATCGGGTTGAATTTACGAAAACCGTCGTAATTATATAAACATAACAATTTATATACGAAATAAATTGAAAACATCGGATAAATTAATAATATAATTTTTATAGTCTTAAAATGAGTATAAAAATATATTGGGAATATTTTTTGGAAGTGTCGGATCAAATGTTCAAAATAATTAATTACGCGATAGCGTTTATTTAATAGGAAAATAAACGTTTAATGAAAAATGCAAAACCATGCATAAATTGATATGAAATGATGTTACTAATGATGTGTAGACTAAACCTAGTCTATATGAAATGTCCTTGATGATATGTTCATGAATTCTTGCCTAAACCATTAAGGTTACGCGAATTTGATACTCGTAAACATAGTTTACGATAAATGATGAAATAGTGAAACTTTTAAAGTTTGTAAAATGACCTGAAATTACGAGTTGTCACATGATGCAGCCGTAGGACACTTCATTAATCAACTAGCTCTCATGGTTAAACAAAACTTGACCCTTAGTCCACACACCAACAGTCTTCACACTAACAATGAGATCAGAACTGCATCCAATCTTCACAATCATGCTCTTGTCAGAGATGGAAAAATTATGGTGCAACCAGTGCAAGGTAGACGATATGAACAAGGGATGGTTGGAGCAGGTTATGGTAATACTGGAGTAGGCAGAGGTCATGTAGCAAATCATAATAGTGGAAGGAATCCAAATCAAGGACAAGCAAAACCAGTCAAGTGCTACAACTGTGGTGGTAAGCAACACATTGCTAGGAACTGCACATCTCCAAAACGTCCTCAGAATGCAGAGTACTTCAGGGATAAGATGTTGCTTGTGCAAGCTCAGGATAATGGTGCAGCTTTGGATGAAGAGGAGTTGTTGTTTCTTGCTGAGGGAAATGCCAAGACATATGATGCAGATGTGGATGAGCAGCTAATTCAGGAGCTAGGCCACAATCATCAGAATGCCTTCCAAGTCGTGATTGTGATGCATACGACTCTGACGTTGATGATGAACCTACTGCACAAACAATTTTCATGGCTAGCATTTCTCCAATGGTCCCTTCTAAAGTCTTTTCATCGCCACAAGCTGTTCCATCCAAAGACAAAATCATTTCTGAGGTATTAAAACTATACGATGATGCTGATGTGCAAAAAATGCATGACAAAGTAAAATCAACTGAAACTATTGAGTCAGATATTGAAAATATGGGTAATATCAATGTTGTCCCATATGATCAATATGTGAAACAAAGTGAAAGTGAGGTAGTACCAAGTGATGCATCTTCTGCAGTCAATGATGACTATCTTTTTTGATGAATACACCTTTGCATGTGCCTCGATGAATTCAAGTTATTTTGAACTCAATGCCTATAAAGAACGTGTTGCTATTTATGAACAACGAGCCAAGTTTGAATTAACCACCCGTGAGCAGGAGATGGATGACCAAATGCATACAGTTATTAGAAAAAGTAACTTTAGAGAAGAAGTCTTAAAACAAGAGTTAAACTCCTTACAAGAAAAGCTTTCTAAATCTGCTAAGCAAAAATAGGAACTTCAAGAAAATGTTAAAATGCTTAAGCAAGAATTCACTGCTAAGGAATCAAAACTTTTGAATGATTTTTCCAATCTAAAAACTTTGAAAAACAAGCTTGAAAATAATTTGTACGTACAAGGGAATACCATTCAAACTGCTCACTTGATCACTAAGCACAGAGTTTTGAGTGATAAGCATAGTACTCCCCTTGTTGAGGAACCAAATCCAGAGGTCATTAAAAAGGCTAGAACTGCTCATAAAGTAATTTATGATTATGATGGTAATGAAACCCTTAAGCCTAGACAGAAACCTAGTTGCACTGAGTGCACTGAGGAAGATAAGAAATTAGATGAGGTCACTAGGGAGAAAATGAATATAAAACTCAACAACCCTATATGTAAAGAGAAAAACATAACCATCAAACCTCATGATTACACTAAGGAAAATTGGATCTCCCTTAACATGTTTAAGCCTCCAACTCAATTAACCCCAAAAACAGAGTTTTTTGGAAGAAAGATATGGAAAAGCAAAAAGCAGAGAATCTTGTTGTAACGAACCCTTCCCTTAGGAAAATGCCTTCAGCGAATGTGTATCCTCCAAATACACCAATGCATTTAGTTCCTAGAACTATTGCCACTAAAAGCAAGTCTTAATCAGTCAATATGTTATCGTTCAATTATTTGTTGATTTTGAGATAACGTGTAAGAAAAGGATCACACCCACTGGGATAACTGAAGGGGAAAGGGGTTTTGAGCAAACTAAAGAATGTTATTTAACTGAGGTCATGCCTTTCTTTGAATAACTAAAAGATCAATTTGAGAGTCTTAAAAAGGGGATGGATTTAGATATTAAAAAAATGGAAAAGGAATTTGATGCAATGATAGTTGAGGTTAGTGACTATGAGCGAGCATTAAAATATAATGAGATTGAGAGGAAGAACTTGCATACATTGAATGAGACTCTTATTTCTGAATGTATTACTCAAGATGTGTTTTACACTGCTACGAATTGTTCCATTAATGCTTCTCAATTTCATAAATTATCTGTTGCTCTGAAAGTCTCCCATGATCGTGTCATTGAGCTTGAAAAGATTAATTCGAAACTTAATGAGTAAATTGATCGATGATGATCACGATAATTTGGTAAAGCATCTTTCTAAACTAGAAGTTGAACATTTTGATTTGCAATTAAAATATCAACATCTGAAAGAAAATGTTAAAACCTCAAATATCAAGACATCCTTGGATGTTCCTGAATTTGATGCCGTTTTTGAAATTAGCAAACGTGATGAACAGATTCGAGCTCATTGTAACACGATCAGAAAGTTGAAAGCCCAAATCTCTCAATTAAAGGGTGAAAAGAACAATGTGACTGGATCCCAAATGCCTCCTCCTTTAGATTCTCAGCACTCTCAAACTTTTCATCTTCAAAACTTAGTTAATGCCTTACAAAAGGAAAACGAGAGTTTTCTAGAAGAAAATGAAAAGATTAAACGACACTTTAAAGAGTTATATGATTCAATTAAAGTCACTCGTGACCAAAACAACGAAAAAATAACATCTTTACAAAAGGAAATTGAGAATCGAGAGTCAGGGGAAAATGGGAAACCGCCACTTATTTTTAATAAGAATGTTGCATAAAAGTCATCCTCAGACTACAAATATACTGTGATTGTTAAATACATTCCTCCTCATCTTAGGAATAATGAATCTGCATTTCATGACTATTGTGCTCTCCTTAAAGATAATCTAGAATGTCTCCGTGAGATTGTTGAAGAGGACTTCATTCATAAACCTCTTGATATAGAAATTAGGTTTGCTTGCATTCAGGCCAAACGATCTCAAGAGCTGCTAGAATGTGTAATTGCAACATGTCCTAAATCCTTAGGTGCAAAAGGCAAAGCGGTGATGCCTTGTTCTATGCCTAGTGCCAAGCATACAAACCATTCTATGCCCAGTTTCAAGAAAGTCAACACCAATGTGCCTTCTAGTAGTACAGACCCTTGCACATCTAGTTCAAGAATGCAAAAAGTAAATCAACCAACTAATGTTCCCATAATTCCCTCTACAGGAGTAATCAGTGACCTTAAAGCAAGCGGGTCAAAGCCTCCAGGCAATACCAAGCAAGATAGGACCTCGCAAGCTAAGAATGTGCATTGGAAGAGAGTAGAAGACCAACCTAGGAACTTTAAGTTTGAGTTGAATAAAACGAATCGTGTTGATTATAGTATTAGCCATAGCGTCTTGTAATTAATTCGAATTTTGATACTATTTGCAAACCATGTAATGATGTCTGCTTGAATTCTGTTGCTAATCATGATTATGGTGTGAATGGTTTGTCTAATGTAAATGCCAGTTAAGATTGTTAATGCTAAAAATCATGCAAAGAAGGCTAAAAGGCAAAAGCTTAAGAAAGTTAGAAAACAGTGGAAACCCATAAGAAGAACATTTTGTAAGATAGGTTATCAATGGATACCTTTTGGCCATAAGGTCAATCAGTTTTGCCCTCAAACTGCTAAGACAATGCCCACTAGAAAATGGATGCCTACTGGTAGAACTATTCCTTTAAGAAGTGAACATACTTTGAATAGGTCAAATACAGACACCAGCACTGCATCTATTCCTAGTGATTCCATTGCTTCTGGTTGACGATATAGGTGCTTCTATCTCTGATGTGGGTGTTCCAATCACTGTTACTAACCAAGTGGAACCCATTATTGCATGGGGTTCCCAATTGTCCAGTTATCCATTCTTGTCTGTGTTCAACTGCAGATCGTTCAAATCGTTCTGTGGTACTGGACTCAGGCTGTTCCAAGCATATGACTGGAGACCGGTCGCGGCTCATGAACTTCGTGAGTAAATTCATAGGAACTGTTAGATTCGGGAATGATCATTTTGGTGCTATTATGGGTTATGGTGATTATGTAGTTGGCAAAAGTGTAATCTCCAGGGTATATTATGTGGAAGGTCTTGGTCATAATCTGTTCTCTGTTGGTCAATTATGTGATTCCGATCTTGAAGTGGCCTTTAGAAAACATACTTGCTTCGTTAGAGAACTTGATGGTGTGGAATTATTAAGAGGTACTCGAGGTTCTAACCTATACACCATTTCTATCGAAGACATGATGAAGTCTTCTCCAATCTGCCTGCTGTCAAAGGCTTCTAAAACAAAGTCATGGTTATGGCATCATCGTCTCAATCACTTGAACTTCGGCACCATTAATAACCTTTCTAGAAAGGTTCTTGTCAGAGGCTTACCCATATTGAAATATGAAAGAGATCATCTTTGTTCAGCTTGCCAATTGGGTAAAAGTACGAAATATGCCCACAAACCAAAACCCACAAACTCAGTAATGGAATTTCTTCATACCCTTCATATGGATCTTTGTGGACAAATGAGAGTGCAAACCATTAATGGGAAGAAATACATTCAAGTAGTTGTTGACGACTACTCTCGATTTACTTGGGTAAAATTTTTGAGGACTAAGGATGAAACTCCAGATGTCATCATCAAACTAATCAAACAGCTTCGGGTTCGACTCAACAATACAGTCAGAATTGTTCGAACAGACAATGGCACCGAGTTTGTTAACAAAGACTTAATTCAGTTTTATGAAAGTGTTGGAATCAGTCATCAAAGAAGTGTTCCACGAAATCCTCAACAGAACGGTGTAGTTGAAAGACGAAATCGAACTCTTGTGGAAGCCGCAAGAACAATGCTAATTTATTCAAAGGTTCCAATGTTTCTATGGGCTGAAGCCATTGCCACTGCTTGCTATGCCCAAAATCGTTCCATTATTCATACCTCTCATGGAAAAACTCCATATGAACTTGTTCATAAATGAAAACCTGATCTTTCCTATCTTCGTGTGTTTGGTGCTTTGTGCTATCTGATTTCACAATAGAATGCCAAACTGTCAAGTTATCTCACACAAGTTAGCCACTTGTGAATGACTAACCGTAAGAAACTTAAAACAGTTCGGACACTGATTTAAAAACCAATAATAGAAGAGAAGTGTAGTATACGGGTAACTCAAACGTGTTAGGTTTGAGCACCGAGATCGTTCCGAACGAGGGTTGAATGGAGTTTCCAACTCACGTCACGAATATCGGGATTTGAATGGGAAAAGGGGAAAATATGAAGTTATCTAAACTACGGGATAAGGAAAGTAAATGGGAATAAAATCTATGGGGAAAACCTAAGAATAAAGGCAAACTACGCAATTCTACACTAAAATGCAAATACGGGATTAAAACGAAACGCGAATAAAAAGCAATTACGTCTAATCTAAATCCTAAAAATAACCTAAAATTACTTTTAATCTAGAAATGCAATGTGAAAACTAATTGTGAATTAAAACTAATTTTTAGGAATTTTCTTGATTTTATTAGAATTAAAAACTAATTTTTAACTATTAAAACTAATTTAAAATACTAAGAATTATGAAAATAAAAGGGAAAAATATGAAACTATTTTTATAAAATCTAAAATATCATAAGAGAATTTTCAAAACTATTTTTTTTTTTTATTTTTATGATTATTTTTCTATTTTCTATAAATTTAAAACTATTTAAATCTAATTTAAATTGTGAAAAATGCCAAATAAAAGGAGAAAAATAGGGAAAAATCTTTTTTATTCTTTTTATATTTTTCTTAAACTGGGAAAATTGAAAAATTATTTATTTGGAACTTTTTCTTAATTATTTGTAATAAAAGCTATTTAAAAAGGATTAAAAACTATTTTAAATTGAGAAAAATAGCAAACAGTGACCAAAAATTATGAAAAACTCAGGAAAATTCTAAAATTATATTCTAAGTTGATGAAAAATATGAAAACTGAGGCTTATGTGTAAGAATCTATAGCTGCAATGTAAACTGTTATTGAATAAGCAAATGAAAATAAGCGAATAAGCTCTAAATGACACCAAACTAATACAGAAGCTAGATTATATTATAACTACTTTAAAGCAACTATTTGCAACTACTCCTAACACCTAAACAGCAGATTACAAAGTTTTAAGCTAATTGACCACTTAAGCAAAATAGCTTCCTGACCCCCTACTTTAAGCTGCTGCATTAGCTTATTAATAAGCTCAAAGGGAAAACCAACTCTTGGGAACTAAAGACTACCAGTCAGATATCACTTATCCAAATTTTCAGCTAATTTGGACTTAAGGTGAAGAAGTTAAAGATCAAACACTAAGGGCTATGGGACAAGTTGTAACTGATGTGCAGTAATGAAATGGGAATGTGCAGGCCAACAATAAGGTACTGCATAAGCTCCTAAGGTGAATCTGAAAGCTTAACTTACTAAATCTAAGCTAGAGTCTATCTATGGGATACAAAACTAAGCAATCTCTACAACTATATTAAGCTACAGGAAGCACATTTAAAGAGTAAAACTGATGGTGCAGGGGAGATCAACTCCAAACCTCCATCTTTGAGCTTCCAATAATCTAAGCTAAACATTTTTTTTGACTTTTTTTCTTTTGAGATAAGTTAAAAGAGCTGGTGAAATTGCTATTTCTAATTTTTAAAGATTTTTATGATGACTAAAGAAGCACTTAAAGATCTCAAGCAAATCGCACAATTTAACTGTTTGGACAAAAATGATGATGACAGAATTTATGAAATGACTTAGAATCTTAAAACTTGACTTGGTAACTTAAAATTTTGGACAAAACAACATTGATTCCAGATCATGAACTTGAATAGCTCAAAATCATCCACCAACAACTATAGCAATCTCTAAAATCATTAATGATCCAAACACTACCTTAAAACTTGAGAATGCACTTTTAACAGAAGAGCTAGATTAAAACACATTAATACTGAATTGAAAACTCCAAATAAGTATAAAACTCATCCACTAAACAGGCCTAAACCAAGAATGAACCTCAACTGATTTGACTTTTAAGATTGACTAATGTTGACTTTTTGAAGAAAATGAGATTAAGAACAAGTGAATCTAGAAATAACCTCACATAAGCACACATAAGCTTATGTGAGCTTGATGATTGACAAACAAAGCTTCAAAACAGTTTTGAAAAGAAATTGAACAGAAATTCAAATCGACAAGAAATTAAATGAGAACTTGACTTGCATTAATAAAGTGAATTACAGAATTAAATTGAAAAGAACAGGATTACACTATGAAAGCAAATAAATGACAAGTAAATGGTCAAAATTTCTTTAAGACATAAGAAATTGGACGAATTCTATCTTGTGATGAAGAGGGCTTATATAGCTGAGTTGAGGAGAGCTTGGGATGCCTTTGAGAAGCTTCATGAAGCATTGATCTCTGCCATTGATTCATTCATTTGTCATCAAATCTAATCTACGCCCTTGGATCACTCTTGTGATGTGGCAGGACCAATAAGGAGCCTCCAATCTTCCACCCTGGCAATCTTGTGACACACCCATGTGTCAGACGTGGCAGAGGCTTCCAGAAGCTATTTTAAGAGTGGGTAAATGAGGGTGACATGCGGGTAAAAGGTGAGAAGGGAGGGTAGCAGTGAAAATGAGTGTTCTCTGGTTTGGGCGCGTTTGGAAATGGATGGATTTGTTTATTATATTTTGACTTGGGTTGTTTGTTGACCGGGTCTAGTGGTTTAGTTTTGACCGGGTTATAAGAGGTTTTGGGTTGATATTAAAAACGGGTTGGATAGATAACGTGGCCGGGTTAGGAGAATGGATTTGGGCTTTTGATTTTTGAATTTATTTTGGGCCAAGGTGTATTGCTGGTGTTATTTGGATTTTGGACTAATGGTGTACCAAGTAGCTTATAAGGGACCAAATTTGTAAATTCAGTTCCAAAGGGACCAAAGGTGTAAATCTGAAAATGCTCATCAAGGACCATTGTTGTCATTCTTCAATAAACCAAGGGTTGAAATTGTACAACTTTGAAATTCCAAGGACCAAACATGTCAGTTCGATTCTTGAGGGATTAAAGCGCCCTTTTGAGAATTGATTGCCCAAACTTGCAAATTCCTATCTCAGCCTCAGCTTTTGCACTCTTCTTTCTCTCGTGCTTGGTTTTTTTTAGGTTTTGGCTTCTTTTTGTCTGTTTTAACATATCCGTACCTGCACATGCACAAACTCAAGAAACACGCAAATATTAAGCATTAACGGCTCTTTCTTGGTTATTTGGGTGAGTTTGATAATGAAAAGGTATGTGTTTTAGTACATACCAAAATACCCCAGACGAAACCATTGTCGTGTCCTCACGCAATACAATCAACTCACGCTTCTAAAACCAAGGATTTCAATCTCTTTCTACTAAACCTATGAAGAAGTAGCAAAGATTCCTCAAAAGAGATTAAGAAAGCCTTAATTCTAAAAACGCCCCGATTACCTTTAAATTCACATGTATAGATATTACGGTTAAGCACATTCCGGTTATGAATGACGGTTTGTTGAACTTTCGTGTCGATCAATAACTCCAACATTTTTGAAACGACACGTTAGGATCCGCGAGGTAGAAAAACACAACAAGCGTGAAGTGACCATACGGATAGAATACATCGTCCCTGATTTTTCACAAGTCCCAAACTAAGTGTAAAACCGAAATCATTGTTAAATATGACTCTAGATGCTAACACTACCCATGGAAGTTACTTGTGTAATTACCTTTTGTTCCCATTTTCCTATTTTCCTCTAGATTTTTTTATTTTTGAGAAATGAATTTCTTCAAATTCTCGTTTCGATAACTTTTATTCCGATAAAGATGCAAAGCTAAGTCGATAATTAGTTATCCGCCTTCTCTCAAGAACCATTGTCGTACAAATGAGGTCCACATCAAGGAATTTTTATTCACTTATATTTTTGACTTTTTCATCATTTTTCATCATTCATTTTTTTTTTTTTTTTTTTTTTTTTTTACACTTAAACTTTTACTTGTATGAGCTATGAACTACAGAGCTTCACGGGTAGTAATTCTATAGGCTTCATGAAATGAGGATCCGGTGGCTAGGCTAAGACCTCACTCAATCCGGACTAAAGATCCAAGGGTCGATCTCGAACCATGACTCATAACTTTACTTATTACTTTTCACTTATCACTTATTGCTTATTTATTACGGATCCTTGATGTGTACCCAATTTTTAAAACAAAGATTCTTTTAAGAAGATAAAGAACTAACTATCGCCAAAAACTCAACATCTCTAATTATTATTAAACAGATATGGGGTGAAACAATTTGTGGGAACAAAAAGCCATAAGTACCTTCGATGGGCTCTAAAGAGAACCAACTACTCCACGCTTAGCATCTAAACTCATAAGTAACTCTATCATTTCTCGATCTCTGCAAATTTAAAATCCCAAATAATAAGATCCGCAGATGCTTAGCCGATAATTTTTAGATTATCTATGGTTAAGGGAAAAAGCTAGGGCTCAACCAGCGGTCAAGTGAGAATTCTATTCCTACTCACCAGCGGAAAGTCAACAAGGTGTCAAAACATATATTAACTTAGCTAATGCTTCGTCTAAATGAAATTAAGTCATGCATATTTAAAATCTCTCAGGGAAACTTGCAAATTCTTGGCCTTGTGAGCTAGAATTCGCATTTATAGCTTCTTATCTAAGAGACTAGCAAACTTTTTCAATCAAAAAGACTTAACAAAAGCTTACAAAATTTTTTAAATTTTCACATTTTTGCACAATTTTTCATTTTCTAAGGAAAAACAAGGTTGCGAGAGTACACTGACGAAAAAACAAGCAAGTGCGGTCAAATCAAATCGAAGATTACCCTACCCCAGACTAGAACGAAACATTGTCCTCAATGTTTAAAGCAAGGGTATCACGAAAATCTAAAATCCTTTTATTAAGTATGCTCGAGGATAAGCGTTAGTCGATAAGATTAGGATATCGGATTTCCATCCATCGATCCATGAAACTCGAGTGGAGAAAAGACAAACTTCGAGCACGCGAGTCTTCATATCGGGAACATCCTAAACACAACATCACAAACAACCAAACACGAGAAATCGAAGAGGCTAACCCCTTCTCGTCACTTATTAGAAAATAGAAAGAAGATAGAGATAAGCATGGGGTGCCTCCCACGAAGCGCTACTGTTTTTCTTAAACGAGTCGCTAGCCTGACTCGTCCCGAATTCATTTGTCCTTGGGGAAGAAAGTGGTAGAGATACGGGGTCCAAAACGGTGTCCTCATTCCCGAAAGAATGAGGCGGTGGGGTTGGGTGGAGAAGAAAATGGGTGGATAAGGCATATCATGTAAGAAGGATCCATCATCCGGTGGTTTTGCGGGTGGACGAAGGGATGAAGGATCAATAAGAGAATACTCCAAAGAGGTCAGGAGCTCATGATATAGAAAAATGCTAGTCGAAGGCTCAATAGTGAAGGTATCCATCGAAGGATCCTTATCTCGGAAATTGTTTTCAACAATAATCTCATCAATGCATATCCCGGGTTTAAAGATTTTGTCTTCACATGTAGGCTCATCGGGATAAGTGAGGGTTGACTCAACAGAGGAAGGAGAATCATCATTAAGCAAGCTTTCAAGAAAAAAGGACATCTTGAACAGTCGCTCGTCACTCTCAATACGGCGGTATTGGATCATCAAGAAATAAGTCGATTTCTTCCATATCAGAATCATAAGGAGGATTATCAAGAATATCGTTGTCAACCACTTTAGTCAATTCATCAATCTCCATTATATCTTGATGTCAGATTCATCACTTTCTTCATCTTGCATAACATCATATGAGGAGAGAAAAGGTCGGTTTCACGAGATGGGACAAATGGTGTGCTCTTAGAGCTAGCAATATCCACCACTTCCGTTGTGGTTTTAGATCGGACTCAAAATCTTTGTCGAAAAGAGGATTAACTTAAGGTATAGTCATCATTGAATTGAAAAGTGGATTTGAGAAAATCCAGTAACACTCGGAAATGTCAAGAGAATCACACAAGAATCACAATCAGCGTAGATACATCCTCGAATGGGAAAACCTCTCATCATGATCATTCGAAATATCAAGAGAAAGCTCATCACAAATATCATCTACAACCTCGGACTATCTTGGGATTGGGATAAGGCTCTCAACACAAGAAGATTCCGTTTCGGAATAGTACTAAGAGGCTCGTCCCCATTATGAGAGAGAGTCAAGGTTGTAACATATGTCAGTAGAATTATGATTATCGACCTCTTCCAAAACGATGTCACTTCTCTCAACGGGTGAGAGAAGGGAAGGGTCGGAAATGAAAGGCTGAAACGGAGTGGGTTCACCGACAAACTTTCATAATATTCTTTCATTTGGATGGAATCCTCATCATCATCTTCAATGTAAGTCTCGAGCCATCGGGCACGTCTCTCAAGTGCTTGCTCCTCAATTCGTATTTCTTCAAGACACTTTTCAATCTGAGCTGCTCGTTTTTCTTCTTCGAGTAGTTCTAACATAGATCTATCATTGCGAGATGCTCGATCTTCGGCATGTTTATTAATAAATTCTTCGAGTATTTTAAGACATCTTTGAATTTCTGGAGAAATTATCGGAGGTTGTGGTTGAATTTCTTGGTATTGTGGAGGTGGGTCATAAGAATAGTCATAAGGAACTTGCTGGTAAACAATTGGATTACGCATTTGACAATCGGAATTAAAGTGCGGACCTCCACAATACTCACAACAGTATGATTGTTGTGACGGGTTTGGTGAAGTATATGGATATGGTTCATAACCAAAGGTTGTATTGTTAAATTGGGCGACATTGAAAACCTTGGTGAGGACCTCCACAGTACTCACAAGAGTATGACTCCATCTCATGGTATGGGGATTGGTTAAGGAAATCGGTTGTTTCATTGTAGGGATGTTGGTCGTGGCAAACTCGTTTCCGTATTCACAATGCTACAACCGGGACAATTCCCACCATTTTGAGGTCCACCACACCATTGAGCAACCATAATGGTAAAGCGAAGACATCGAGAAAATTATACTGAATTAGAGGGATAAGAAAGAATTGACGGTTCAAAAGGTAAAGAAGAATATTTTTGGGTTTTTGATAAAACAAACATAAAAAGAAAACAAATTATGAAAAGGAAAATCTTTTTGGATTTTTATAAAAGGGATATTCACAAAAATCAACGATAACTTCTCGGGGAAGGATCTTCAAATGCACGCGATTCGAGACGGAATACGAAAACTCGCTACAAGCCCTCCCCGGCAGCGGCGCCAAAAATTGATTCTTGCAAAAGGCAATGCCAAAACTGTCAAGTTATCTCACACAAGCTAGCCACTTGTGAATGACTAACCGTAAGAAACTTAAAACAGTTCGGACACTGATTTAAAAACCAATAATAGAAGAGAAGTGTAGTATACGGGTAACTCAAACGTGATAGGTTTGAGCACCGAGATCGTTCCGAACGAGGGTTGAATGGAGTTTCCAACTCACGTCACGAATATCGGGATTTGAATGGGAAAAGGGGAAAATATGAAGTTATCTAAACTACGGGATAAGGAAAGTAAATGGGAATAAAATCTATGGGGAAAACCTAAGAATAAAGGCAAACTACGCAATTCTACACTAAAATGCAAATACGGGATTAAAACGAAACGCGAATAAAAAGCAATTTCGTCTAATCTAAATCCTAAAAATAACCTAAAATTACTTTTACTCTAGAAATGCAATGTGAGAACTAATTGTGAATTAAAACTAATTTTTAGGAATTTTCTTGATTTTATTAGAATTAAAAACTAATTTTTAACTATTAAAACTAATTTAAAATACTAAGAATTATGAAAATAAAAGGGAAAAATATGAAACTATTTTTAAAAAATCTAAAGTATCATAAGAGAATTTTCAAAACTATTTTTTTTTATTTTTCTAATTATTTTTCTATTTTCTATAAATTTAAAACTATTTAAATCAAATTTAAATTGTGAAAAATGCCAAATAAAAGGAGAAAATAGGGAAAAATCTTTTTTATGCTTTTTATATTTTTCTTAAACTGGTAAAATTGAAAAATTATTTTTTTGGAACTTTTTCTTAATTATTTGTAATAAAAGCTATTTAAAAAGGATTAAAAACTATTTTAAATTGAGAAAAATAGCAAACAGTGACCAAAAATTATGAAAAACTCAGGAAAATTCTAAAATTATATTCTAAGTTGATGAAAAATATGAAAACTGAGGCTTATGTGTAAGAATCTATAGCTGCAATGTAAACTGTTATTGAATAAGCAAATGAAAATAAGCGAATAAGCTCTAAATGACACCAAACTAATACAGAAGCTAGATTATATTATAACTACTTTAAAGCAACTATTTGCAACTACTCCTAACACCTAAACAGCAGATTACAAAGTTTTAAGCTAATTGACCACTTAAGCAAAATAGCTTCCTGACCCCCTACTTTAAGCTACTGCATCAGCTTATTAATAAGCTCAAAGGGAAAACCAACTCTTGGGAACTAAAGACTACCAGTCAGAGATCACTTATCCAAATTTTCAGCTAATTTGGACTTAAGGTGAAGAAGTTAAAGATCAAACACTAAGGGCTATGGGACAAGTTGTAACTGATGTGCAGTAATGAAATGGGAATGTGCAGGCCAACAATAAGGTACTGCATAAGCTCCTAAGGTGAATCTGAAAGCTTAACTTACTAAATCTAAGCTAGAGTCTATCTATGGGATACAAAACTAAGCAATCTCTACAACTATATTAAGCTACAGGAAGCACATTTAAAGAGTAAAACTGATGGTGCAGGGGAGATCAACTCCAAACCTCCATCTTTGAGCTTCCAATAATCTAAGCTAAACATTTTTTTGAATTTTTTTCTTTTGAGATAAGTTAAAAGAGCTGGTGAAATTGCTATTTCTAATTTTTAAAGATTTTTATGATGACTAAAGAAGCACTTAAAGATCTCAAGCAAATCGCACAATTTAACTGTTTGGACAAAAATGATGATGACAGAATTTATGAAATGACTTAGAATCTTAAAACTTGACTTGGTAACTTAAAATTTTGGACAAAACAACATTGATTCCAGATCATGAACTTGAATAGCTCAAAATCATCCACCAACAACTATAGCAATCTCTAAAATCATTAATGATCCAAACACTACCTTAAAACTTGAGAATGCACTTTTAACAGAAGAGCTAGATTAAAACACATTATCTTGAATTGAAAACTCCAAATAAGTATAAAACTCATCCACTAAACAGTCCTAAACCAAGAATGAACCTCAACTGATTTGACTTTTAAGATTGACTAATGTTGACTTTTTGAAGAAAATGAGATTAAGAACAAGTGAATATAGAAATAACCTCACATAAGCTCACATAAGCTTATGTGAGCTTGATGATTGACAAACAAAGCTTCAAAACAGTTTTGAAAAGAAATTGAACAGAAATTCAAATCGACAAGAAATTAAATGAGAACTTGACTTGCATTAATAAAGTGAATTACAGAATTAAATTGAAAAGAACAGGATTACACTATGAAAGCAAGTAAATGGTCAAAATTTCTTTAAGACATAAGAAATTGGACGAATTCTATCTTGTGATGAAGAGGGCTTATATAGCTGAGTTGAGGAGAGCTTGGGATACCTTTGAGAAGCTTCATGAAGCATTGATCTCTGCCATTGATTCATTCATTTGTCATCAAATCTAATCTATGACCTTGGATCACTCTTGTGATGTGGCAGGACCAATAAGGAGCCTCAATCTTCCACCACGGCAATCTTGTGACACACCCATGTGTCGAGGCGTGTGAGAGGCTTCCAGAAGCTATTTTAAGAGTGGGTAAATGAGGGTGACATGCGGGTAAAGGTGAGAAGGAGGTAGCGGTGAAAATGAGTGTTCTGGTTTGGGCGCGTTTGGAAATGGATGGATTTGTTTATTATATTTTGACTTGGGTTGTTTGTTGACCGGGTCTAGTGGTTTAGTTTTGACCGGGTTATAAGAGGTGTTGGGTTGATATTAAAAACGGGTTGGATAGATAACGTGGCCGGGTTAGGAGAATGGATTTGGGCTTTTGATTTTTGAATTTATTTTGGGCCAAGGTGTAGTGTTATTTGGATTTTGGACTAATGGTGTACCAAGTAGCTTATAAGGGACCAAATTTGTAAATTCGGATTTCCAAGGGACCAAAGGTGTAAATCTGAAAATGCTCATCAAGGACCATTGTTGTCATTCTTCAATAAACCAAGGGTTGAAATTGCAACTTTGAAAATTCCAAGGACCAAACATGTCAGTTCTGATTCTTCAGGGATTAAACTGCCCTTTTGAGAATTGATTGCCCAAACTTGCAAATTCCTATCTCAGCCTCAGCTTTTGCACTCTTCTTTCTCTCGTGCTTGGTTTTTCTTCGGTTTTGGCTTCTTTTTGTCTGTTTTAACATATCCGTACCTGCACATGCACAAACTCAAGAAACACGCAAATATTAAGCATTAACGGCTCTTTCTTGGTTATTTTGGGTCAGTTTTGAGAATGAAAAGGTATGTGTTTTAGCACATACCACTATCCAACGAATGACGGTCAAGACCTAGGTAAATTAAGAGCAAAGGCAGATATTGGAATTTTTGTTGGTTATGCACCAAACAAGTAGGGTTACAGAATCTACAACAAGAGAACCCAAAATATCATGGAAACAATTCACGTTACGTTCGATGAGCTGACCGGTCAAATGGCTCATGGACAATCCAGTTCTGGACACGCACTTCAAAACAGTCCCATTGGTTCATTAATTGTACCAAACTCATTTCCAGCAACTCCATATGTACCTCCTTCAGAAGATGATTTAAAGAAATTGTTTGATCCAATGTTTGATGAAGACTATGAACCAAATGCTGATGAAATGTCAATTCCATCAATAGAGGCTGCGTCTATCACTGTGAATGAAGTCAACCCTTCAGTCTCAATATCATTAAGTCAAGAAGCGCCTGCTCCTGATCACTCTATCTCATCAACAAATCATCAATCATCAAATGTACATCATGGAATTGTTTCTGGCATCAGTGATGAAGTTAATCCCTTTGCTACTCCTGAAGATGCTCCATTTGAAAACATATTTGCTCCTGAATCATCATCAGAACCATCTTCATCAGGAGACATCGACTCTGCTACTTCAGTTCCACAACAACAACCACATGAACACCTTAGAAAATGGACTCATGATCACCCATTAGATAACATTATTCGAAACCCCTCTCATCCAGTATCCACACGGAAACAACTTGCAACCGATGCCTTATGGTGCTTCTTCAACTCTGTACTCTCTAAGGTCGAACCAAAAGACATTAAAACCGCCATAAATGATGACTGCTGGTTCAATGCCATGCAAGAAGAACTTCATGAGTTTGATCGACTTGATATATGGGAATTAGTACCTGCTCCAAATTGTGCTATGATCATTGCTCTAAAATGGATCTTCAAAGTGAAACTTGATGAGCATGGTGATGTCTTAAAGAACAAGGCTCGATTGGTTGCAAAAGGATACCGTTAAGAGGAGGGTATTGACTTTGAAGAATCATTTGCTCCTGTTGCTCGTATCGAAGCTATCAGATTATTCTTGGCTAATGCTGCAAGTAAGAACATGGTAGTCTATCAAATGGATGTATAGATGGCATTTCTTAACGGAGATCTTAAAGAAGTCGTATACGTCAGCCAACCTGAAGGCTTTGTGAATCCAGAGCATCCTACTCATGTCTATCATTTGAAGAATGCTCTTTATGGTTTAAAGCAAGCTCCAAGGGCATGGTATGATACTCTATCAAAATTTCTTCTATCCACTGGATTCAGCAAAGGAGCAGTTGATCCGACATTGTTCACCAGGAAGTCAGGCAAACATTTAATTCACGTTCAAATTTATGTTGATGATATTATTTTTGCCTCGACAGACCCCAATGAATGTGACCGTTTTTCAAATGAAATGGGTTCCAAATTTTAAATGTCAATGATGGGACAAATGTCATTTTTCTTGCGATTACAAATTTCACAAAGTCCCGGAGGCATTTTTATAAATCAATCTAAATATGCAAATGAGATTTTAAAGAAATTTGGATTTGATTCTAGTGACCCTGTTGACACTCCCATGATAGAACGTACTAAACTGGATGAGGACCACTCAGGGATCATGGTAGATCAAACGAAATATCGTACTATGATTGGATCCCTGATGTACCTCACAGTTAGCAGACCAGACATCTTGTTCGCTGTGTGCATGTGTGCTAGATATCAGGCTAAGCCTACTAAAAAGCATCTTGAAGCGATTAAACGGGTCTTTCGGTATCTCCAAGGAACCATCAATATGGGACTTTGGTACCCGAAGGACACCGGTATGTCACTAACAGCCTATGCAGATGCTGATCATGCAGGATGTCAAGATACTCGTCGTAGTACGTCAGGAGGTGCTCAGTTTTTGGGTGATAAGCTTGTGAGTTGGTCTTCAAAGAAGCAAATGAGTACTTATATTTCCTCTACAGAGGCTGAATACATAGCCATGTCATCTTGTTTTGCTCAAATCCTACGGATGAGATCCCAATTATCTGACTATGGCTTTGAATTCAACAAAATCCCTCTGTACTGTGATAATAAAAGTGCTATTGCTCTCTCATGCAACAATGTTCAACACTCAAGAGCAAAGCACATCGACATTCGACATCATTTCATCAAGGAACAAGTGGAAAACAGTGTGGTAGAACTCTATTTTGTTAAGTCGGAATACCAGTTAGCAGACATCTTCACCAAAGCTCTTCCAAGAAAACGTTTTGAGTTTATTCTTCCTCGACTTGGCTTAAAAAGCCTTCAACCAGAAACACTCAAACGTCTTCAGGAGGAAGACGAGGAGTAAAGGTTTTTCTTCATCCATCTTTTGTATATATTTATTCATAAAAGCAAAATACAAAATTCTAAAACCAACAAAAACCAAATAGAAAAATATAAAACTTTCAGAAAATCTCAAAAAATATTGTCTTTTTGTCATATCTTTCTTGATTCGATATATATCTACGGTCTTTGTGATGTCATTCAAAGAATGACACGGGACTTTAGATGTTGTTCGAATGTTTAAAAAAATTTTGAGAGAAAGTAAAACAATGATTTATTGTCATTTCAGGCAGTAACCCGCTTTTCATAGAAAGAACAGAGCCATGCTTTATCTCATATTTCAAACCTAATGCTCTGATTCTAAAAACAAATGTTTGTCATTAACAAGACAAATGTTTAATTTCAAATATTTTTCCTTCTAAATGATTCCTCTGAAAAATATTTGCAATCTTATGAAAACTCAATTGTTTTGAAAACACTTCGGACTCTATTTTTGAAAATCAAAAGAACTTATCAAGTGTCAAAATCTCAATCCATCAATCAATAACTTTCGTCATTGATTGAGGGGGAGAATGATTTTTTAATTAAATCAAAAAGTGTTCTTTTCAAACAATTAGCACTTAAATGAGTAAGGTCTACTCTAGATGTTTTACAATATGTTACACAATTGGTTCCAGACCTTGGTTATTATTATGTTTTCAAAATATAATCATGCATGTTCAATCAATGGAGTTTAAAGTCTAAAAATCCAATCCTTATCAGTTAAAACCTTTTCATAATCAAGTCACAATTCTCCTTAAAAAGCTTTCAAAATCAATTTAAATCTACAGAGATCACAAATCTCAAATGATTTGATAATTGTGATCGGGGGAGAATTTGTGATTTAAATTGGATTTAAACTGATAATCCGATAAATGGTTTCATAAGTGTTTAGCATGTTTTCCACCCCGCATGTGACAAACGATTTCAAATTTTCCATGCACATGTTGAGGGGGAGCATCTACTTTAAACCTCAAATTATTGAAACGCGATTGAATTGTCTCAAAGTACAGGTTCCCTCTAATATGTGCAAAACTCTTTCAAACTTCGAGGCACATATTAAGGGGGAACAAAAATTTTGAAAACCTCATCCTTCCTCAAAATGTTTTATCTACTCAAATTGATTGGGAAGTGATGATGATCATTTTAGAAAATGTTAATCAAAAGATTGGACCTTTCATTCTTAATTTAACGATTTCAAAGATCTCTTGCCTCCATGTGCTAAACAAATTCTGGATTTTTATGCATATGTTGAGGGGGAGCATTTCTAAAATATCAAAACAATTAAGATACAAAATGCTTTGATTCTATATCACAAGTATCTTGATTGATTTTCAAATGGTTTTCAATTTGTTTCAAGGCAGAAGAACTACACCAAAAGATCGAACAACTCTACTTTATGCATGGTGATATAAGGATGATAAGGTTAGGTTGAGTTCCCATGATCCGCCAGAACCGGAGGGGTCTACCCAGGGACAATCCACTAGATAGTGTAAAAGTCCTTAGGTATGATGAAAAAAAAGGGAGAAAAGTGAGATACGGGAAGAGTGCGGACTGAGACAGAGCTAGTACTGGAATAAACCCAACAAGGTTCTAGTTATGAAGTCTCGGTAAGCACTGAAGGGTTTGAAGAATGAAAAAGAATTGAATGTGAAAAGGGTAAAAAGAAATAGCCCTCCAACTATTCAACCTTAGGGAAGAAACCGGGTTCAATTCATATACTACTGGTAGTTACCAAGGTAACATCGGTATTGAAGACAAGACGTCATGGACCCAGTGACGCTCTGCACTTCAACTTTCCAAACCACTCAAGTTCCTCTTAAAAGGGCTTGTTTCATTCTCACGGGGAACCGCCATAATCTATCGACTTTCTCTTAGAGATTGCTGATATTGAAGTAGGAGACCCTCTCCCTAGTCTCCGGCATAGGAACCAAATATGCAAAATTGAGTCTAGAGCCACGAGATCATCAATAAATCTCATTAGGACACTTTCAATGAAGACTCTCTGTTTCACATAATGTGGAAAGAGAGAGTATATCCTATGAGTCCTATGCATTATCCTTGTGGTATTGCCAGAACATCTGAGTGATATGCAAACATATTCACAATGAAGATGGAAAACCTTCTGGAGCCAACATCAAACAAGCTCCTGGTAGGTGGCATGTGAAATCTATTCAATAGATCAACCATGTGACAACTGAACAGAAACAATGGAGCGATTCAATCTTTTGAATCAATCCTGGTTCAGGTTATGGATTGACGGAAACCTTTGAAAAACTGGTCGTTGTGCTTAAAAACTCTTTTCTTTAGCACATCGATGTGTACTATTTCTCAAAATAAAAGGTGTTTAAGATTGATAATTGATTTTCATTAAAACCTTCGCTGTATTGCAAAAACAATTCTATTGAGCAGACACGATTTTTTTCAAATCTCTTTTCATCAATCGATGAATATCATTTCATTTGGTTCACTCACTCCGTGTTTTCTTCTTTGAGACGTTCGGTTTGAGAAACGGCTAGAAGCATTTGCGAAACCTGTCAAGGAAATTCTTCGAATTATACGATCAGGCGGTACTTGTCTTGATCAACGGGGAACCGTGGGCCGTGTACCTCAATTCAATGAAAGTGATCAAAGACACTTTCGTATGCTTTATTGCTAACTGTCTTATGCGGTACACCCGACGTTGCGGTGATCAGAATGGAGCGGTCAATCCATAGTCGCATGCTCACTCAACACATTCATCTCTAAAGAAATCATGATTAGTGCATCAATGACTCTGATATTTTCACTCCATGCTTACGCTACGCTGGCTGCCAATATCATGAATCAACGAAAGCTTCGCTACTCGATAAGAATATATCATGATCCAGAATGTGAGCATGTCGGTCCAAATGTCACAACATCACATAATACCAACACCACAATGGATGAGTCAGAGATTAATGTGGCTGATGATCTCAAAGCTGGCTCAAAACTCATTATCACGTGGATCAGTTAAAGACCTCCACTCAGATTATCCAAACATGCAAAAATGAAGAATCAAAGACTACGAGCTTTAGAACAAAGAACATGAACAAGAATTCAAGAACTATCTCAAAGTAATATCTGTTTGTATTCTATGTAATTTCAATGTGTGTTTGAGGTGACCTCCCTTAGGGGGAGATTGTTAGGATTTGGAAAATCTTGTAGTTAAAGTGTCGGTCACCTCAAGTATATGTAATCGTTAGAAAGCTCGTGGTCGTAGTTATTTGATGTTAAGTAGTATTTAGTTTAGTAACACCGTGGAGGACGGACGGGTCTTTACCCACTGTATGCCTGATCCACAGCCCGTCAGGTGGCGTTTTATGTAATGACTATAAATACTCTCTACCACCCAAGGTAGAGAGTTGGAGCTCATAATAAGATTTTTCTTTCTCTCACTAAAGTTCCTAACTCTCTTCTATTTCTCTCTCTAGAACTTTCTCTCTCTAAACACATTGTATGCCTCATATGTTTATGGTTTAGTGTATTTGTGAAATCCAATATGTTACAAGATATCTTTTGGAAGACCTTGAAGTATGATGTTAGAAGCCCTGATATCAGCGTCGAATCTCTTTTTCTCCTTATCACTGAGCTCATCATACGTCTTTGGTCTGTCTATTCCAAAGATCATTGTTCCATCTGGTATCAATTAAGTCTCTTGTAGTCTCAATACGATAAGGTCCTTCATCAATCGATTTGAGAATGTTGACCCATTTTCCTTTCCAAGACAGTACAGTCGGATTCTTTGAGCCCAAGAGTCGTAGTCAGTTCTGTCAAGCATGGGTGGACGAGTATCTGAACCAGCTTCTTGAACATCCTCGACAACAGTAGAGATGATTGTAGGTACATTGGTAGACATGTTTAAAGATTACACGGGATTTTATAACTCAATGATTAAACCGGGAAATAGATTCTTTCACGGGATTTTACTAAATCAAGAGAACACCGTATTACACACAAAAGTCAACCAAGTCGCTAAGCACTAAGTTGCTCAGTAATAACAAGACAAGTCGCTAAGTTCCAAATCGCTATAAATTTTGGCAGCAAGTCGCTATGCACCAAGTCGCTAAGATGTCAAGTCGCTAAATAGCAACTCGCTAAGGTCCAAATCGCTAGCACTAGGTTGCTACGAAACTTAAAGAACAAGTCGCTATCAAAATTGAAAGCAAGTCACTACCTTACCAAGTCGCTACCCGTAGTGGAGAATCCACCAAGTGTACTGTTTGTGGGCTTGTCTCAAAAGGCAAGTCGCTATGACCAAGTCGCTACCAAAACTCACTAAAACTCGCTACCTTTTACTGAAGCAAGTCGCTACCAAGAAATTCACTCCGAGAGCCAAGTCGCTACCAAGAAAAACTTTAAAAACACACTTTTCAATCCAAAAAAAGCTCAACCATAGTGATTCAAGCTTACCAAATCAGAACCCAAGCACATACAATGATCCTAAACACAAAAGTACACCCAAAATTCAAACTTTAACACAAGAAATGAACCAAATGATGCAAAAACAACTAAACTTTTTCAAACTCAAAAACCATCTAAAAACCGCTAGAAATCCAAGGATATGTAAGAGATGATCTAACCATGGATCTTGATACCATTTGTAACATATTGGATTTCATAAACACATCAAAGCATAAACACAATAGGCGTATAAGATGAGTTTTAGAGAGACAAAGTTAGAGGTTTGGGAACTTTAGTGAGAGAAAGAAAAATCTTATTATGAGCTCTAACTCCCTACCTTGGGAGGTAGAGAGTATTTATAGTCATTACACAAAACGCCACCTGACGGGCTGTGGATCAGGCATACAGTGGGTAAAGACCCGTCCGTCCTCCACGGTGTTACTTAACTAAATACTACTTAACATCAAATAACTACGACCACGAGCTTTCTAACGATTACATATACTTGAGGTGACCGACACTTTAACTACTGGATTTTCCAAATCCTAACAATAAAAAAAATGAGATGGAGAAAAATGGTGATTTATTGTCATCTCAGGCAGTAACCCGTTTTAATAGAAAGAACAGAGCCATGCTCAATCTAAACATTTGTAACCTCTTGCTCTGATTCTAAAAGACAAATAAGTCTTAAAAAATATTTTTCCTTCTAAAAACATTCTTCTAAAAAATATTTGTCACCTTATGAAAACAAAATTGCTTTGAAAATAACTCGGAATATCTGTAAATCATTTGGACTTATCATTTGACAAAATCTCTTACGCTCAATCAACAACATATGTCATTGATTAAGGGGGAGAATGATTTCTATCAAATCCAAAGGTTATTTTTCAAACAATTGGCACGTAATCAAACAAGGTCTACTTTTGAAAAATAAAAAAGAACAACGTTTTACATTGTTTTTACACATTTGGATCCAGACCTAGGTTGTGTTTTCATAAGATACTTATGCATGTTTGAAGTCTCAAAATCTAATCCTGTTTTTCAAAAGCAAGTCACTATTCTCCTCAAAAGTTTTCAAAATTAATTTAAATCAATAGAGATCACAAATCTCAAAGGATTTGAAAATTGTGATCGGGGGAGAAATTGTGATTTAAATTGGATATAAACTGATAATTCACTCTCCTCCCTACATGTGCCAAACGATTTGAAATCTTCAATGCACATGTTAAGGGGGAGCATCTATCTTAAACCAAAAGGAATTGAAACGTGACTGATTTGTCTCAAAGTGCGGTTTCCCTCTGATATGTGTAATACTCTTTCGAATCTCAATGCACATATTGAGGGGGAGCGAACTAAAGAAAAACTTGTCCTTCCCAACATGTTTTATCCAAAGTACTTAAAATGCTAAATTCGATCGGGAAGTGATGATGATCATTTTTAGAAAATATTAATCAAAAGATTGGATCTTTCATTCTCAATCTAAGATTTCAAATTCCTTTTTCCTCCATGTGCCAAAACAATTACAAATATTTGATGCACATACTGAGGGGGAGCGTTTTTATAAAAATATCAAAAAAAATTCAGGTACAAAATGATTAGATCTTGTATCACAAGTTCCTGGATTAATTTTCAAATGGTTTTCAATTGGTTTCATTGGGAGAAGAACAATACCAAAAAGACCGACCAAATTTACTTTATGCATGGAGTTATAATGATGGTTAGGTTAGGTATTCATTCCCACGATCCCACCAGAGCCGGAGGGATCTACCCAGGGACAATCGACTAGATAGTGTAGAAGTCCCTAGGTATGATTAAAAAAAAAAAAAAAAAAAAAAAAAGGAGAAAAGTGAGAAATGGGAAGTGTGCGGACTGAGATAGAGCTAGAACTGGAATAAACCCAACAAGGTTCCAGTTATGAAGTCTCGGTAAGCACAAAAGGGGTTGAAGAATGAAAAAAAATGAATGTGAAAAAGGGTGAAAAGAAATAGCCCTCCAATAATTCAACCTTAGGGTAGAAACCGGGTTCAATACATATGCTACTGGTCGTTACTAAGGTAATACTGGTATTGAAGACAAGATGTCATGGACCCAGTGACGCACTGCACCTAACTTCCCAAGCTACTCAAGTTCCTCTTAAAAGGACTTGTTTCATTCTCATGGGGAACCTACATAATCTATCGACTCTCTCTTAGAGATTGTTGATATTGAAGAAGGAGACCCACTCCCTAGTCTCCGGCACAGGAAACCCAAAATGCACTATTGAGTCTAGAGCCACAACATCATCAATAAATCTCACTAGGACACAATCAATGAAGACTCACTGTTTCACACAATGTGGAAAGTGAGAATATATCTTTAGAGTCCTACGCATTATCCTTGTGGTATTGCCAGAACATCTGAGTGATATATTTACATATTCACGATGAAGATGGAAAACCTTCTAGAGCCAACATCAAACAAGCTCTTGGTAGGTGACATGTGAGATCTATAAAATAGATCAAACTTGCGACAACTAGATTGAAATGATGGGGCGATTCATTATTGAATCAACCTTGGTCCAGGAAATGGATCGACGGATACCTTTGAAAAACCAGTCGTTGTGCTCAAAAAATTCTTTTCTCTTGCACATCGACTGTGTATTAATATTTCAGAATAAAAAGTGTTTATGATTGATAATTGATTTTCTTTAAAACCTTCATTGTATTGCAAAACACTTTATATTAGGCAATACACGATTGTTTTTATAAAATCACTTTTCATCAATCAGTGAATCTCAATTTTCTGGTTCACTCACTCCACATTGTCTTCTTTGAGACGTTCCGGTTTGAGAACAGCTACAGCAGCTGCGAAACCCTGTCAAGGAGATTCTTAGGAATTCTAACTGATCACAGGCAGTACTTGTACTGATCAACGGGAAACCGTGGGTCGTGTACCTCAATTCAACGAAAGTGATGAAAGACACTTTTGTGCGCTTTGTTACTAACTGTTGTATGCAGGTACACCCAATGTTTTCAGTTGATCAGAATTGAGAAGTCTATCCATAGCCGCATGCTCACATATCACATTCATATCTAAAGAATTCATGATAAGTGCATAACTTCATCAACGACTCTGATATTTTCACTTCATGCTTCTGCTACGCTGCTGCAAATATCATGAATCAACAATGCTTTCGCTACTCTGATGAGAAGATAGCATGATCCAAAATGTGAGCATGTCGGTCCAAAACTCACAACTTCACATAATGGCGATACAACAAAGGATGAGTCAGAGAATTATGGTGTATGATGTGATGTGTGAGCAAACAAAACATGCGGAACATGAAGAATCAAGAATCCAAGAACATTCAAAATGTAATATCTGTTTGTATTCAATGTAAGTTGAGGTGACCTCCCTTAGGGGGAGATTGTTAGGATTTAGAAAATCTGTTAGTTAAAGAGTCGGTCACCTCAAGTATATGTATTCATTAGAAAGCTCGTAGTTGTAGTCAAGTTATGTTAATAAGTAGTTAGTTAAGTAACACCGTGGAGGACGGACGGGTCTTTACCCAATGTATGCCTGATCCACAGTGTTAGGAATTGGAAATTCCATGTTAAAGTGTCGGTCACCCCAATTGTAGTCTTGCATATGTTAGCTCGTAGACTTGTAGTTATTTACGTTATTAAGTAGTTAATTAGTTAGTTTGTAGCGTAGTATAGTTTAGTGTAACACCGTGGAGGAAGGACGGGTCTTTACCCACTGTATGCATGATCTACAGTCCGTTAGGAGGACGTATTGTATGTAACTATAAATACCCTCTACCTCCCAAGGTAAAGGGTTGGACCTTTCATTCTAATCTAACCTTCTATGTTTTCTTTCACTTTCTCTCTCTAGAAAGGCTCCCATTCTACTTTCTCTCTCTAAACATTTGTGAACGCCCCATATTGATTGTGGTTTAATGTGTTTGTGAAATCCAATATGCTTCAATTGGTATCAAGAGCCATGGTTTGATCACTCATCTTTCATGCTCTTTGTTTTGGTGGATTTCATAAGGTTTTTGGGGTTTTAAGTGTTTAGGAGAGTTTGAATCATTTGGACAAATTCTAGTGTTAAAGTTTGAATTTTGTTTGTACTTTTGTGTTTAGGATCATCATATGTGTTTAGGTTTTGAATTGGAAGGCTTAAATCATTGTGGTTTGATTGTTTTTGGATTGAAAAGTGGTGTTTTTTGAATAGTGGTTGGAAGCGAGTTGAGTCACGTAGTGCATTTCTTGGATGCGAGTTGTGGTTATTTGCATCAATGCGAGTTGACTGAATTTCTTTATGCGAGTTGAAAATTTTGAGCCTAAGCGAGTTGCCTATGCGACTTGTCCAGATTCAACGTATCTAATGTGAGTTGAGCCTAAGCGAGTTGCCTATGCGAGTTGTGTTTTATGCGAGTTGTCAACTTATGCGAGTTGTGCTTTAAGCGAGTTGTCATTTAAGCGAGTTGTCAATTTATGCGAGTTGTGTTTTATGCGACTTGTCTATTATGTGAGTTGTGTTTCATGCGACTTGTCTATTAAGCGAGTTGTCATCAAAGCGAGTTGTCCTGGATGTGAGTTGATTGAAGCGGTTTGACCAAAAGTTGACTTTTTACGTCAAAACTTCAAACGGCCATAACTTTTGAACCGTAACCCCGTTTTCAGCGAAATACCAGTCAAAACGAGGGGAACAGCCTGAATATCGTGAGGATTCACGACAAAGTCGTGAAACGAATGTTTTGAGGCCCAAATCCTCTCCGGAAGGAAGTTATTGAGCCTTTTAAGTTTTTAGACCTAAATTTCTCAGTAAAATCGTGCATCAACCAATCCAAATCTCGACCAAACAATATCTTTGCTAATCCTACAAACAATCATAAGTCCTAACACATAAGTGTCTTTCATTGTGTCGATCCATCAGTCATCTTAACACGGTTTGGTCTTGATTTAAGTAAAATCCCGCGAAAGAATCGATTTCTCGGTTTAAATCACAGACTTGTAAAATCCCGTGTACACAGCAACATCATGTCTTACACTCCTGATTCAGTGATTTCAGAAGTACTTAAATTGTATGATGTTGTAGACAATCATGAGAATATTTGTTACACTGAACGGTTAAAGATGATTGAATCAATCAATGAGGATGTGATTTCTCCGGGTTCAGACTCTGAAAAGACAGAAATGCACCAGTCAATGTTACAGAATGTCATGCAAAAGGAAAGTAGCATTGAACCTTATCAACAACTTCACTCACACCTCATGTTACTCACACCGATACGAATGGAACGAACATGCAATGCCCTTTTTCGTCAAGATTCATCCACATTAACGGGAACATTACTATTGAACTTAGAACAATTGGAACAACAACTTGATAAAGAAAAGGTTCAAAAGGATAGTTCCAGTGCTGCACTTCAAGTGATCCACAACCAATTTCAGTCATTCATTAGAAGGGAATTTACATCAGATTATGATCAAGACATGACTGAAATGTCTTTCAAGAGACACATTGGAATGGAAATTAATGTGTTCATTGAGACATTTATCCAACTAATGGATAGTGTGGAGAAGTACATTGAGGAAGTTACACAGAAAGATGAAAAAGTGGATGAGTGACAGTTGACATATAGTTGTGATGAGTCGAGTAATCTATCAGTCGAAAGATCGGGTGTTGCTGAATGCAGAATAACAGAGACAACAAAGAATGATGTAACCAGTTGTTTAGTAACTCCTGTCAGACAAGATGTGGATACAAAAATCAGAAAGGTGGATGAATGTCAGGCACAATCAAAAGATTGTGGTGTTGAGTCTGGTAAAGCATCAGATAATGGATCAGTTGGCACTAAATACAGAGAATCTGAGATAGAAAAGCTAGACACAGCCAGCAGTTCAGTGACTTTTGTTGCATAAGATGCAGATGCAGATATCAGACAAGCTACTGAACAGGTGTCATGTGTTGAGGTACCCTTAAATGTACAACAAAATGTATCTGCTAATGTACCAAAACAAACTGACCTAAATGCTGAACATGATTCTGATAAATGTTCACTGGTTGAGGCTGAGACTAATAATTTCAAAACATATGATATGGTTGATAAAAAGGCTTTTGATGAACTTTTAAACAAATTCTCAAAACTTGAAAAACATTTCATTTCACTTGAAATTCCAATACAAAGAAAGGAGAAAAGTTTTCAAACTAAGAAACCATGTAAAAGTCCGGAATTTCCTGAATTTCATGAATTTTTTGAAATAAATGATTTAAAAGCTCAGCTTCAAGCCAAAAACTCGACTATCAACAATTTGAAGAAACATATTTCTGATATGCATGTGAAAAGTAATTTGGTTACAAGTAATTCTGATGTTAATGGTATTGATGATATTCAAATGAGAAATGATGAATTAGCGATTTGTGCGGCCAAATTACTAAAGGAAAATGAGACTTTGAGAAAGCATCACATAGAACTAAGTGACTCTGTCAAAGAAGCTAGAACTAAGTCTGTGGAACAAACAAAATCTTTGATAGAAAAAATTGATGAACTCAAAGCTCAAATTCAGGATAAGAGTTTTGCGATAGTTGCCTTAAAGAATGAGCTCAGAAGAACAACAGGGAATAGTGTGAACACTAAGTTTGCAAAACCATCAATCTTGTGGAAACCAGTTATTAGAAAACCGAATGCGTTTAGATCTGAACGACCAAAATTTTCAAAAACGTGGTTTGCCTCCCAAGTTGATGCGAAACAAGTTTTGACAAAACCAGTCACTTCACCTTACTTCCCTAGGAAACATGATATAAATGACTTGTTCAAGAACTATGATCTAGAAGAAGCTAGAAAAAAGGCACGGATTCAAAAAGATGGAATTTTATGTGCTAGACCTAGGGTGATGAATTCTACGAGATTTCAAGGCACTGCTAGTAGTTTTAAACCATTACCTAGGAACACTCAACTAAAGACTAGGGATTGGCTTGGGTCTATGAGTAGTTGCATTTCGAATAAACCTATTCCCATAGTGGATCACTCTAAGAACCCTAGATCATTTTCTGAATCCAAACAAGTTGTTTGCTCGAACTGTCTGAAATGCATCTTTAGGGAAAATCATGATAATTGTTTTACAAAATCCCTGAAGAAAGTAAATGCTCATGCAAAGGTTCAACCTGTTATGTCTAGGATTTACACTAAGTCATCTATAGTGCATATGAAGCAAGACAAATTGAAAACTTTGCCTAGATGGATACCAACTGCTAAATCTTTGGAAACTAGGAATAAGGATAAGTCTTCCACTATGCATAAGAAGCCTAACAATCCTAAACCTTGCCATAAGTGGATACCATCTGGTAGTATGTTTAAGGATGCTGGACTTAGGTGGATACCTACCAGAAAGCTGTTTACCGATGGCAAAATCAAGGTTGACCGTGAAACAACAAAGGGTTTGGATACTAATGTCACTAACCAATATATATGCAATCAAGCTTGTAATGTTAGTTCAGGTAATCCATAATCAGTTGCAGATACTTCGATCCTTTACTACATGGACTGGCTAAAAGTATGGATAACTAATGGATTGATATCTCAAAACTCACAGGTTCAAGTAACTCAACCTTGATATTCAATCGGCTATGACGTTTGAACACAACAGTTTAAGTCTCGTACCTCAAAGAAAAGAAAAGTGTACGCTTCAGTGCGCTTTATCTTCTGAAGAAGAGAAATCTTCTCATTTATGACCATTCTCATCAACATGCTTCATGCTTTTTCCATGCGCTTCAGTCATCAAGTGAAACGAACTACTGATAATTAGTCTTATTCCACTTGCTCAATATAATGAAGATGGCGACATCATGTGCTAATTTTGCGGGGGAGAAGTGTGAATAGAATACATTTGTATGATAATCACTTGTTTAATCAAGAATGGCATCTCCGTATGCAATTCTTGAGGGGGAGAAGAAGTGTGAATTTTTTGCATGGTTGATTGATATTTGAGAATAAATGGTCAAACGGCTCCAAACTCATGTAAGAACCGAGCTTCTTATTATCGGGTCATCTTCACATGATGTTTCTTCTAAGAGCTGTTTGTTGACATCTTCCCATGGACTGATGAGTTTAACGACAAAGTGCTTCCGGTTAATGCTTCACGTGGACATCAACATGATGATTCCGAACAACCTTTTATTCTTGTTTGATGTGATTGTTTGCTTGGTGTTACCATTTTGTGTGTTAGTTGCGGGCTGATTGATGATTTCCTTGATGAACATCTTTCTGTTCTTGTTTGATTGGGAGGGATTTGATTTAAGGAGATTTTCTATATACGAGTTAACGGGAATGCATGTGGTGAGATGAAGATGTTAACTTTCTATTCCCCATTCTGACAATCTTGAAGAAGGTTGAGTCTACAGTCAGTTCTACATTCTCTGCTACATGTTAGAAGACTAAAGACGAGTTGCATTTGATTATCTAAAGACTTCTTCTTAATCTGGGCATTTTTCAAACAGATTGTCGGTTTATGGGAGAGCACTAATTGGGGGATAGTGATAAGTCAGATTCAATCCCCAATTAGACTTGCTCATATTCTTTAGCAGTGATTCCTTGAGAAACCCAATCTCCAGTTATTCCTCGAGGCGTTGATATTGACTATTGTAATATTGCAGTTGCACTATTGAATAATAATCCGCTCTTTGGTATTCCTTTACCAAATGTTCACGGATTATTGTGTACTCTATAAATCAACCACATGAACATTAAGGAAAATGACTACCTCATCCGCTTGAAGACATTATTGGTGAATCTTCCAGATCAGTCTCTATATTTATATCTTTAGGAAGATGGAATTGATGTTGAGGAATCATTTGTTCCGGTTCATTAAGTGGGTCAATGTACATCCGGTTGTACATTTATTCACGTGTTGGACATTTGACACAAGTTGATTACTTCGGAGTTAATCATTTATCACTTATTTGAGATTGAAGTTGACTTTCACAAAGGCGTGTTCTTATTTGATAACTTGCTCGGGCTTAAAATTTTGAGTTGAAGACTTGGTTTATCTAGTTACCAGCAGTCAAGGTGGATGGTTGAAGACCTAGTTAACTATCACTATTAGGAGTTACTTTGTTTTACTCAGTGTCACACGCATATGACGGTGTGGATAATCGCAAGAGGTGGTAATGTCTCATACTTTTCTTGAGTAGTGAGTACTTAGAGATTTGCTTGAAGCATAAATTCTCGACACCGTTCTTCCATCATTAGGTGCAAGCTTAAGATACAAATGTGGGGAATTTGATTTCAATTTCAAGTATGGTATATCAGGTTTTCTTCATCAGTGGTCACTTCAAATTGTCTACATAAGGGTTGATAAAATAGTCAGAGAGAGTCTTCAGCAAGTTGATTCTCACAAGAGTTCAAGTGTTCTTCTCATAAAGATTTCAAGTATTTGGGCTTATACTATGTTGCTGATTCTGAAGTGTCAAAACTAGCAAGGGGGAAGGAGACAAGCATCTAAACACGAGTAAACTTGATGAACGTAATTCTTCTAAGTGATTGAAGATATCCCGGGAAGACAAATGTCATGACCACAGAGAAACTCAAGGGTTTACTCATCAAGACTTTTAGTGTTATTATTCTAACTACGTGGGGGAAGTGATGTTAGAGAAATTTTCTGAAGATAAAAGAGGTACACAAGTATGACATATTCAGGGGAGATAAATGTGTAACATGAGGAAGGTGTTATCAGTTATTCTCTCTTTAGGAATGTGTGTACTTCGGGTTCTTGAGCTTCATACACGATTATCAGGGAAGAAAAATGTGAACACGGGGAGGTGTTTTCATTCCCCTCATTGTGTGTATTTGGGAGAGCTCTTGGGTATTGGTGTACTTCGGGTTCTTGAGCTTCATACATGATCATCAGGGAAGAAAAATGTGAACATGGGAAGGTGTTTTCATTCCCCTCATGATGTGTATTCAGGAGAGTTCTTGAGCATTATACAAAGAGACTGACTGCATCAATTCAACTACTTGGGGGAATTGTTCTCTTGACACCTTTTTTTGGAATGGATTGCTTCAGACTTCAGTGGAAAAGGAATTTGAGAAGATTATTTAAATGTGGGATGATACGTTGTTGTTGTTCTATTGGATGAAATAACCTCGAACGAAGAATCACGGTGATTATTCTTAAAAGGAGCAGCGGGATTTATGATAATGGTGTGCTTCTTTGTGCACCTGGCTAAGAGAAGCTTGAAAGAAAGCTTTGAATCTGCTCAGCTAAAGGATTTTCGGTTTGGGGGGAAGCTGCCAAAGTCTCACTTTCAGATGGTTCAATTTCTTTCTTCAATGCAAGAGCCTCGGAAGCTTTGGTGGTGAATGTTTTAGGGATGGTGACTTCTATCTTCTACAACGGGGCTGCTCGATATCCTTATCTCGGTACTCGTATCATCATCTTTCTTAAACTATATCATCTAATCTATCTTTGTATATATTTATTAAAAACAAAATACAAAACTATAAAACCAACAAAAAGAAAATAGAAAAATATAAAACCAACAAAAACCCATAAAAATCAGAAAATTTAAAAATACCAAAAATATGTTTTCTCAAGACATGTCTTCTGGTATCGATAACATCTGCGGTCTTAGAAATGCCATTCAATAATGTCACGGGACCATAGATGAAGTTCGAGCAGGAGGTGTAAATATTTCTTTTTCAAAACATGTCACAAAAATTGGCTTACAGTTATTTCAGATTGTAACCCGTGCTAAATTTATGGCTTGCTATTATTTCAGATAGCAACCCGTTCTTCAAGAAAGGAAAGTGTTGCGCTAAACCAATTTTCTAACAATTTCGTGCACTTTTCCTAAAACAAAATGAGGAAAGTATGTCGAAGGACTGCTGTTCCTACACAAATGTTTTTCCGTCTAAAATTCTTCAGAAAAATATTTGTTGTATTTCAAAATGGTGGTAAATGAGTCGCTTGTAAATCAATCAGATTCAGAGTTTTCGTAAAAATTCAAAACTCGATCAATGACTAAAGCGCTTTCAAAACTTTTCAAAAAACTTGAGTCATTAATTGAGGGGGATAATTTTTTCAAATCTATATCATCTAACGGGCTTTCTTAATTATCCTATATGCTTAATTAAAAATGATGTTAACCTACGTTGAAGGACTAGGTGCCTATGATATGATTGTTAGGTTTAGATGATTAGAGTTTGATAAACACATTATTCCCATGCCTATGTATGATTTGATTGATATGTTGAATTGACTTTTATTAGTCGATTGCTGTTTGGGTGATGTCGACCACCATATATCTATTTGTGTCCACTAACGTATGCAGGTATATTGGTATATAAGAATGTTCCCGATCCGTATCCCACAATAGAAGATGATTGGATGCCGAAAGGAAAGGGTAACTATATCTTGGGTTGACAAATGAAGAAACGAAGCTTAATTTGACTTCTATGGATAGTTGGCATGAAAAAATGCAACGTAAGAGGTCTCACTGCATCAGCAGATGGTTTTCTTCATCATCAAATGAAGAAACGAAGCTTAATTGGACCTCTATGAATAGTTGGCATGAAAAATGCAACGAAAGAAGTCTCACTGCATCAGCAGACGATTTTCTTCCTGCCTTACAGCAACAACAACAAAAGCGGCTCAACCACCTAACGTATCTTTGTGCATGATTAATAGTGGATGATACCATTTTTCTAAAAATTTGATTAAAAATTGTTTTGAAAATGGAAAAATATGGTTTTGAAAATAAATTGGACTAAAATTTGAAAATCACCGGACTTCTTTTTATCAAAATCTATGTCACTCAATTATCGACTTCGGTCATCGATTGAGGGGGAGAGTTATTTCAAACTAAATATTTTCAAACGATATTTCTTCATAAAAGTCCGGTCTGTACAACATAAAGTGGTGATCTAAAGATTTAATGTTATGTCATGGTATGATTTTCTTTAAAACTCAAAGATCTTACAAAATGAAATTTTTTCTATTCTTGTTTGATTGTTAAATTGTTTTATTTTACTTAAAGATCTCTTAAAAACTATCATACCTGACACTAACAATCTTTAATGTCTAAAATTGATCCATATCAATCAATTTCAAAAATTAAATCAAGCCACGTCTTTCCCCAAAATCTTTTAAATGATTTAAATCAATTGGGATCACAAATCTCAAAAGGTTTAAAATTTTTTATCGGAGTAGAGATCGTGATTTAAATCTTAAATTTGTTTAAACGGAATTGGTTTTAGCCCTTTAAAGGCACTCCTGCCTCCATGTGCCAAACGATTTCTAATACATAATGCACATGTTGAGGGGGAGCATTTATCCAAAAACAAGATGAGTATTTAAAACTGGCCACATTTTCTCCTATGTTTTCCTAAACTTATTAAATCACTTGGGATCCAAAATCTCAAAGGGTTTGATATTTTTGATCGGGGGAGAATTTGTGATTTAATAATGAAATTTGATAAATGGTGATCGTTTTTTTTTATTCAATTGTGCATGCTGCTCTCCCATATGTGCTAAACGCTTTCGAATCTCGAAGCACATATTGAGGGGGAGCATTTCAAAAGAAAACAAACTTTCAAGGTACAAAGATTTATATGTTTCAACATAAAGTACCTTGATTGATTTTCTAATGGTTTCTTAATGGATTTTGTGATCGTGGATGTACTTCAAAAGAACTCTTTCCTCTATGTGATAAAATGATTTCAAATATCCTACGCACATATTGAGGGGGAGAATTTACCAAAGAAAATCAAATGGCTTTTTCCATGGAAATTGTGATCAAGAATTTATTTTAAAAGAACTCTTGCCTCCATGTGCTAAACAATTTATAAATCATATGCACATGTTGAGGGGGAGCATTTCTAAATGATCAAAACTATTAAGGTACAAAATGCTTTGATCTCGTATCACAAGTACCTTGATTGATTTTCCAAATGATTTTTCTATTGGTTTCAAGGAAGAATGAACCGTACCAAAATACCGACCATTTTACTTTATGCATGGAGTTATAAGGATGGTGAGGTTAGGTATTAGTTTCCACGATCCGCCAGAACCGGAGGAATCTTCCCAAGGACAATCCACTAGATAGTGTAGAGTCCTTAGGAATGTTGAAAAAAAGGAGAAAAATGAGAAATGGGAAGAGTGCGGACTGAGACAGAGCTAGTACTGGAATAAACCCAACAAGGTTCTAGTTGTGAAGTCTCGGTAAGCACTGAAGAGGTTGAAGAATGAAAAATAATTGAATGTGAAAAAGGGTGAAAAGAAATAGCCCTCCAATAATTCAACCTTAGGGCAGTAACCGGGTTCAATACATATGCTACTGGTGGTTACTTAGGTAACTTCGGTATTGAAGACAAGACGTCATGGACCCAGTGACGCACTACACTAAACTTCCCAAGCTACTCAAGTTCCTCTTAAAAGGGCTTGTTTCATTCTCACGGGGAACCGACATAATCTATCAACTTTCTCTTAGAGATTGTTGATATTGAAGAAGGAGACCCTCTCCCTAGTCTCCGGCATAGGAACCAAATGTGCACTATTGAGTCTAGAGCCAAGAGATCGTCCACAATATCTCGTTAGGACACTAAATTAATGAAGACTTGCTGTTTCACGCAATGTCGAAACTAAGAATATATTAAGAGTCCTACACATTATCCTTGTAGTATTGCTAGAACATTCGAGTGATATATCAAATATATTCACGATGAAGATGGAAAGCCTTCTAGAGCCAACATCAAACAAGCTCTTGGTGGGTGACATGTGAGATATTTGTAAAGATCAAACTTCTGATAACTGGATAAAAATGATGGGGTGATTCACTCGTGAATCAACCTTGGTCCAGGAAATGAATTGACTAATACTTTTGAAAAAACCCGTTCGATGTGCAAATCTTCTTTTCTCTAGCACATCGAATGTGTACTCATTTTCTAATACAAAAAGTATTTTTGATTGAAAATTGATCTTTCTCATAAAACCTTCATCGTATTGTAAAACTCTTTCTTCAAGCAATACGCGATTGTTTTCAAATCAATTTTTCATCAATCAGTGAATCTCAATTCGCTGGTTCACTCACTCCGTGTTGTCTTCTTTGAGACGTTCCGGTTTGCGAACAGCTAGAGCAGCTGCGAAACCATATCAAGGAGATTCTTAGGAATCCTACCTGATCACAGGCAGCACTTGTACTGATCAACGGGGAACCGTGGGCCGTGTACCTCAATTCAATGAAAGTGATCAAAGATACTTTCGTGTGTTTTATTGCTAACTGTTGTTTGCAGGTACATTTGGACGGTTGCAGCTGATCTGAATTGAGGAGTCAATCCAAAGACGCATGCTCACAGCATCCACACTTAATTGAAGAAATCATGACTGGTGCATATCTACATAACCTGGCTTTGATATTTTTATACTATGCTTCTGCTACGCTGCTGCAAATATCATGAACCAGTAAAGCTTCCGCTACTCTGATGAAAAGATGTCATGATCCAGAAAGTTTGAGCATGTCGGTCCAATAGTCAAAACATCACATGATGGCAACACAACAAAGGGTGATCCAGAGATTTACTGTGGCTGATGATCTCAATGATAGCTCGAAGATCATCAAAGATGTGGATCAGTTCAAAGACCTCCACTGAAAGTACAAAATAATCAGACTTTGAAGAATCGCTACAAATGCACAAATATTGCGGAAGTGAAGAACTCAAGTCTATGAGCTCAAGAACGAAGTCAATGATAGAATGCTAGGAAGCAAAATATATTTCATGGGGTGACCTCCCTTAGGGGGAGATTGTTAGGAATTGGAAATTCCATGTTAAAGTGTCGGTCACCCCAATTGTAGTCTTGCATATGTTAGCTCGTAGACTTGTAGTTATTTACGTTATTAAGTAGTTAATTAGTTAGTTTGTAGCGTAGTATAGTTTAGTGTAACACCGTGGAGGAAGGACGGGTCTTTACCCAATGTATGCCTGATCCACAGTCCGTTAGGAGGACGTATTGTATGTAACTATAAATACCCTCTACCTCCCAAGGTAGAGGGTTGGACCTTTCATTCTAATCTAACCTTCTATGTTTTCTTTCACTTTCTCTCTCTAGAAAGGCTCCCATTCTACTTTCTTTCTCTAAACATTTGTGAATGCCCCATATTGATTGTAGTTTAATGTGTTTGTGAAATCCAATATGCTTCACACAGCCCGTAGGAGGCGTATCTTCAATACCATTTTTCTTTGTTTCATCAAGTTCTCAATTCTCTCTCTACTTTCTCTCTCTAAAACCAAACCCACACGCCCCTCTTAAATATTATTTGATGTGTTTATGAAAACCAATATGTTACACGCTCCCCCTCAATCTATGAGGGAGAATGTTAGTGTCACGTATGATAGTTTTGAGAGATCTTTGAATATAAAAAATAATTTTTAAAGATTTTGAATATAAGAAAGATCATACCCTGACACATTACAACAAATATTTATTCACTACTTATAATGTACAAATGGACTCGTTTGATGATATAACGTTTGTAAATATACAATTTGAAATCACTCTCCCCCTTAATCGATGACCCAAGGCATTGATTGAGTGACAAATTTTATGAAAGATTTAAGTCCGACTGATTTTCAAAAATTTAAGTTTGATTAATTATCAAATAACACGTTACCACCAAGTATTACACAAATATTTTTCTGAAGAATCATAGAAGGAAAAACATTTTTATATGAGCAGCCGTCTTTTTGGCGACGGAAAAAATTATCTTCATTTCTTTTAGAATAAGTGCTCGATATTTATGAAAATCGATTTTGGGTAGCACTTCCCTTTCTTGAAAAACGGGTTTGCGTATCTGAAATAATAGCAAGCCATTGTAGGCATCTTTTGAAAAAACTTTTTGAACTTCTAATCGAACTTCATTTAAAGGCCCGTGTCATTATTGAATGACATTTCTAGGACCGTAAATGTTATCAATACCAAAATACATGTCTTGAAAAGTATTTTTGGTATTTTCTATTTTTCTGATTTTTATGGTTTTTGTAGGTTTTATATTTTTCTATTTTTCTTTTTGGTTTTAACTATGTACAAGTGATACACGAAGCAACTCCATTACTCCTCATTCTCTTCCTGAATACATTTGAGTGTTTTTGGCTTCAGAGTCTTCATACCAAGTCGCGGGAGAATAAATTGAAACCATTCTCTTGGAAGAGCTTTAGTGAAGATATCCTCTAGATGGTACTCAGTCCTTATGAAGTAAAGTTCAACCACACCGTTCTCAACTTGTTCCCTGATTAAGTGATGTCAGATATCGATGTGCTTTTATTGAGAGTGTTGGACATTGTTGTAGCAAAGAAATGGCACTTTTGTTGTCACAGTACAGAGGAATCTTGTTGTTAGCAAAGCCATAGTCAGACAGTTGAGATCTAATCCATAAGATTTGAGCACAATATGCAGACATGGCAATGTAATCTGCCTCTGTGGAAGATATGGACGTAATCATTTGCTTCTTTGAAGACCAGCTCACTAATTTATCACCCAGAAATTGAGCATCTCCCGACGTACTTCGACGCGTATCTTGACACCCTGCATGGTCAACACCTGCATAGGCTGTTAGTGCAATGGCGGTGTCCTTTGAATACCAGAGTCCCATATTAATGGTTCCCTGGAGATACCGAAAGACCCGTTTTACCGTTTCAAGGTGCTTTTTGGTAGGCTTAGCCTGATACCGAGCACACATGCATACAACGAAAAGTATATCTGGTCTACTGGCAATGAGATACGTCAGGGATCCAATCATAATACGGAACTTAGTTTGATCAACCAGGATCCCAGAGAGGTCCTCATCCATTTTTGTTCTCTCCACCATGGGAGTGTCAATAGGGTCACTAGAATCAAATCCAAATTTCTTTAAAATTTCATAAGCATATTTAGACTGATTTATAAAAATGCCTCCGGGACTTTGACAGATTTGTAATCCTAAGAAAAATGACATTTGTCCCATCATAAAAATTTGAAATTTAGAGCTATCTCATTTGAAAAACCGTCACATTCCATTTGATCGGTTGAGGCAAATATGATATCATCAACATAGATTTGGACATGAAGTAAATGTTTTCCTATTTTCTAAGTGAATAACGTAGGATCAACAGCACCTTTGTAGAATCCATTTGCCAGTAGGAACTTTGACAATGTGTCGTACCATGCCCTAGGTGCCTGCTTTAGGCCATACATAAACTTTTTAGACGATAAACATGTGTAGGATGATAGGGATCCACAAATCCTTCTGGTTGACTGACATAGACTACTTCTTTAACTCGCAGTTTAGAAAAGCAGTCTTCACATCCATTTGGTAGACTATCATGTTCTTGCTGGCAGCATTAGCGAGAAAGATTCTGATAGCCTCTATTCAAGCAACCGGTACGAATGACTCCTCAAAGTATATGCCCTCCTCTTGACGATATCCTTTAGCAATGAGCCATGCCTTATTTTTTAGAACATCACCATGCTCATCAAGTTTCACCTTATAGATCCACTTGAGAGCAATAATCATTGCACAGTCTAGAGGTGGCACTAATTCCCATACTTCAATTCGGTCAAACTCGTGAATTTCTTCTTGCGTTGCATTGAACCAAAAATACTCAAAGAATAGCGGTCTTGAAATCTTTGGGTTCGACTTTAGATAGTAAGGAATTATAAAAGTACCACAAGGCATCGGTAGCAAGTTGCTTTCGTGTGGATACCGGACGAGAAGGATTCCCAATAATGTTATCAATCAGATGATCATTGGTCCATTTTCTGAGATGTTCATGTTGTTGAGGGTAGGGAACTGAGGTAGCCGTGTTTAGATCCCCTAAAGAAGATGCCTCGGAAGGAGATTTAGGAGCAAATATGTTCTCGAACAGAGGATCTTTAGGATGAGCAAAAGGATTCACTTCTAAAGAATTGTCTACTGTCGTGGTTTGATGTACGAAAGGAGATTGAAGATTTGATGATGATGGTGAATGACTTGTAGAGGGAGCATCTTGTTCCATTGAAGTAGACACAGATGGACCATTTGAGTTGTTTAGAACAGGAACTACGGTAGTCGATGATGTCAGAGTATCACCAGTTGGTGGCTCAAAATATTCATCAAACATTGGATCAAACAAGATATTCAAATCTTCATCTGAAGGGGGTACATAAGGAACTGCTGGAGTGGGATACTGTACAAGACCTGAACTAATTGGTCCAGGAGTCAAAAAATTAGGTGTTGATCCGGAGCTGGTGTGTCCAGGAGCCAGTTGCTCAGTCAGCTCATCGAACGTCGTATATTTACATTTTGGTATAATATATGTACAAAGTATATTATTCAATTTAAGAAGATGTTGACATGAATACTGAAATGAGGATATCGTTCTTTATGTTGTAGAAGTCAGTATACAATATCTCTTAAACTTTCACCACCAAAGCTTTTGAGGCTCCTGAATAATCGTCTGAACTTGAGCCTTCTCAATGTGATGCTTAGGTAGCTTCCCCTAAACCGAAAATCTTCTTTTTGAGCAGATTCAAAGCTCTCTTTCAAGCTTGCATTAGTTAAGTGCACAACAGAATTCGTAGCAAACCATATCAAATATTGCTGCTCCTATTAAGAATGATCATCGTGATTATCCGTTCGGGGGTTCATCAAATAGATCAACATGTACTTCTCACTAAGTGCACTCCATTTATCTTACGTTTAACAAATCAACCCATAATGTATACATCTACCCAAGGAAAGACGAAACGATAACACCAAAGTAACAAGTTAAAGCTCTAATCATCTAAACTGGTGTTGATGAGATAATTCATTAAGCTCGATCATGTGAACCTGTTGTGCATCCCCGATGTACACATTTCTCTCCCTTGATGGCTGCGATCTCACCAAAATCAGCATAAAATTGTGTACATGAAGCATTAACCGGAAGCAATTTATCATAAATCATATCAGCTCGTGAGAAGATGTCGATAAACAATATCAAAATCCAATGGCATACTCAAGAAACTTACCATTTCACGTTTGAATAATTCTTCTCATACTTCTTCTCAGTGGAGGTTGAAGTAATGCATACCAAAAGTATCAAAAGACCACTTCTCCGAAGTAGTTGAAGTGACGCAATCGGTCTCATTGTATGAAGCTCAATACCCAACAACAGACGAAATGATAACACCAAAGTAACAGGTTGAAGTGCTGATCATCTCTGTGGTTATGAGAGTAAAATTCGATCAACTCTGGAATAAATGATTAAGCCCGATCATGTGAATCTATTGTGCATCCCCGATGTACACATTTCTCTCCCCTGATGGTTGCGATCTCATCGAAATCATCATACAATTGTGTACCTATTTTATCATCAGAAACTGTTTCTTACATCTCTTCCCCTACTTAGTTGGAATAATACACCAAACGCCACGAGTTAAAACACTGAGTTTCTCTGTGGTTATGACATTTGTCTTCCTGGAATAACTTCAATTAAGAAGAAGTATAAAGTTCATCACGTGTGCTCGTTGTGCATTCAGATGTGTGTCTCCTTCCCCTTGCTGGTTTTGATACCTCAGAATCAGCAACACATTATACATACATACACTTGAAATCTTGTCAGAAGAACAAAATTAGCTCAAATGCATCCTGTGAGAATAAACCATTACAGAACCTTTCTCTGACCATCTCTATCAACCCTTATGTAGGTAATTTAAAGTGACCACTGATGGAGCAAACCCGACATACCAAACTTGAGGCTGAAGTAGAATTCCATGTTCTTGTGACTTAAGCTTGCACTAATGTTGGAAGAACGATGTATAGAATTTATGGTGCGAGCAAATCTCTAAGTACTCAATGCCCAACCAAAGTATGAGACATTAACACCTCTTGCGATTATCCATAATGGCATCTGTGTGTGATACTGATTACTACAACGTAACTCCTTTAGGTGATAGGAAACCAGGTCTTCAACCATCCACCCCGACTGCTGGTAACTAGATAAACTAAGACTTAAACTTAAATTCTAAGCACGATTAAGTTATCATTAAAATTCATGCATCCAACCAACCCCGGCTTCAAGATAAAATAAGAACACACCTTTGTGAAAGTCAACTTCAATCTCAAATAAGTGATACCCGATCAACTCCGTAGTCTCAATTAGTGTCAAATGCCCATCAAGTGAATGAAAATACAGTCTAATGTACGTCGATCCATTGAATGACTGAACGAGCATGAGAGCATATGGAGAATGTTGATGAGAATGGTCATTTACAAGAATATTTCTCTTTTTCCGAAGATAAAGCGCACTAAAGTGTACGCCTTTCTTTTCTATGAGGAGCGGGGCCTGAAGTGTTTCCTGCAGACGCCATTTTGTTGACATTGAGGAACGAGGCTTGAACTGATGTGTTCAAACGTCATTTTTCATGTTCATCAAGGTTGTGTTTCTTGATCCCCTAATTTATGAGATATCGGTCTTTTCGGTAACCAAACTCTGAGTCTTTCCTTAATAGAAGTGATCGATGTACCTGCACTTAAGTAAAGACTACCTGCAGTAACATTAAGAGTTTGTTTGCATTTATATGGGTTAGTGATATCAGCATCTAAACCATTTGGGGTTTCTCTGTCAACCTTGGTTTTGCAATCAGTCAACGTTTTCTTAGTAGGTACCCATCTAAGACCAGCAATCTTAAAAATTCTACCCGTCGGTACCCACCTAAGACAAGATCTAGGAGTGTTTGGTTTCTCATGCACAGTGGAAGACTTGTTGAGAGAAGACCTTTGTCCTATAGCAATCTGCCTACTAGGTTTTTTGAGTATAACTCTTTGATACTACAGGATTGTTGTTGTTTCTAGTCTTAGGGGATTGAACCTTAGCACGAGCACTCACTTCCTTCAAGAATATTGTTACACAATTATCATGATTTGCATTAAAAACACATTTCAGACAAGTCGAGCAAACACAGTGTTTGGAGTCAGAAAAAGATCTAGAATTCTTAGAGTGATTTGCTACAGGAATCACTTTAATCGATACGTAACTACTCTTAGAAACAGGAAAATTCCTAGTCTTTTCATGTGTAGTTTTCTTAGCATCCTCTAGGTTGTGATTCTGAACAATGTCTTTATGACACACTCTTTGAACTAATCCTAGAAGAACTAGAAGCACTCATATGACGAGGTTTTGCAAAAACATATTCCTTTTCATTAGATCTAGACTGTGAAGTGACTGGTTTTAACAAAACTTGTTTCTAATCAACTTGGGAGGCAAACCGTGTTTTTTAGAATTTTGGGCATTCAGATCTAAACGTAGTCGGTTGTCTAACAACTGATTGGTTTCTAAGTGGTTGAGCAACTGGTTTCCCAAGATTGATAGTTTTGCAAACTTAGTGTTCACACTATTTCTCGTAAATTTTCTTACCTCATTTGCTGTAATTGTAAAACCCTTTTCCTAAAGTTGAGCTTTAAATTCATCATTATTGGCTATCAAAGAAGTTGTTTGTTCGATGGTCTTAGTTCTTTTTTCTTTGATAGAATCATACAGATCTTTGTAATGCTTTTTCAAAGTCTCATTTTCCTTAAGTAATTTAGCCACATATGTTCCAATTCGATGTTTCTTGTTGCAATCGCATCAATGTCATGTTTAACCTTGGCTTCATTACTTTTCTCATGCATATTAATTCGTTTCTTTAAATTGTTGATCATTGAGTCTTTGGCTTGTAGCTGAGCTTTCAAAGTGTTTATTTTAAAAAATTCATGAAATTCAGGAAATTCCAGATTCTTACATGGTTTTTTAGTTTCAAGACTTTCCTCCTTATGTTGTATTGCAATTTCAAGTGAAATGCAATGCTTTTCAAGTTATGAGAATATGTCTGAAATGTTATTATAAACTTCTTTTTCAACCATATTATTTGTTTTGAAAAGCTCAGCCTCAAACTCAGCCTCAATGGACTTTTCACTAGATCAAGTTCATCATCCTAATCAATTTCTCCTCCCTTATGATCCATATTTGTTGAATCAGGAGTGATATTGCTATCAACCTTTTCCAACATATCTATGTCATAACTAGATTCAACTTGATCAGCATGTTGTTGGTTATTACTAGGGACATTATGTTGAACATTTAAATGTACCTCAGCAAATGATGCTTTCTCGTTTACTAGTCTGATATATGCATCCACATCATGTGCGATATGAGGCATTGAATTTTTGCTTGTATCATGCTTATCTGACTTTGTCCCACTGCATTTAGTGACATCTGAACTAGCATCCAATGCTTTACACGAATCAACATTAATCTCTCTTGATTGCACCTGACTTTCATTCATCTTTATGTCATACTATGCTCTTTCCCCAATGTACTTCTTAACATTACCCGTGTGTTGGATTAATGTTTTTTCTGAACACGCTAACTTCCATTCCAATATAATTAGCAAAGCACATTTCTGTCATTTGATAGTCATAATCCCAAGTATATTGGGAGTTGATGAACGATTGAAGTTGTTTGCTGATCACTTGAAGTGCAGCCATGGATCCAATTTCTTGAAATTATTCTTTGTTAAGTTGTTGTTCAAGTTGCTCTAAGTTCAAGAACAATGTGCCTGTGAATGTCTATACATCTTGACTGAAGAGTGATGTAAACGCTCGTTCAAATCCTCCCTCGAATCCAGGTCCTTCTAAAAGTACCTTGAGATGTGAGTGAAGTAGTCAAAAATGTTCCATGCAACTATCATTTGCATTATCTTGAAATAGTTGTACTTGGTGCAACTCTCTCTCTCTCTCTCTATCTCTCTCTTGTGAATTCGAGCACAAAGATTCCACATTAGCATTATCTGACTCAAGCATGTTTATCAGTTGTACATTTTTTTGAATTTTATGTTCATCGATCATGTCATACAATTTGAGTACCTCAGCTATGACTGAATCAGAAGTGTTTGACATGATATGTATGTGCACGGGATTTTACAAGTCTATGATTTAAACCGAGAAATAGAATATCTTACGGGATTTTACAAGATCAAGAAGAAACCGTGAGACAATGATAAATTGAACGTGTTATAATAACTCTTGGATCGGTACAATGATTAGTGATTGTGTGTTAAACATGCTGATCATTTGATAGACTAGGTGATATCATGTTTAGTTATGATTTGGTTTGGTTGATGCACGTTGTTATAGTGAAATTTTGGTCTAAAACTTAAAAACGTCGATAACTTCCTTTCAGAGGGGATTTGGGCCTTGAAAAATCTGTTACACAACTTTGTGGTGTAACCTCAGAATATTCAGGCTGCTCTGGTCGTTTTGACATTATTTCGCTGAAAATGGAGTTACGTTTCAAAAGTTATGGCCGTTTGAAGTTTTGACGTAAAAAGTCAACTTTGGTCAAACCGCAATAGGAAAACCGCAAACTTTAGTAGCAAAACGCAAAACTCAAAACGCAGTCTTGAGAAAATCGTAGTACCAAAACGCAAGAACCACAAAACGCATATAAAACCAAAACGCAGTGATGACAAATTGCAGACTTGAGCATATCACAATGTCTTCAAAATGCAAACCTCAAATCGTAGCCTTGATCAAAACTCAATCTTTCAAAACGCAAGATCAAACAGCAGAGCTAAAAGACAAAACGAAAGGTAACTTTCGTGAAAGTGCAAACGTCACTTTCACCCAAATTTGTCTTTTATCCCTATTTGGCTTCGAATCAAAACGCAACTGATTTTTTAATCAAAACGCAATACACATTTACCACGTAATGCACAAACCGCAGTCAAGAACCCTCAAATCACAGTCTTGAAACACCAAAAAGCAACCAAGAAATAAGCTTTTAGCCAAACCGCAACCAAGAATGAGTCTTCAAACTTACGAATACACCAAAAACTAACCAATAAACTTATGAAATAACCTAACCAAACAACAATTTAGGCTACTACAAATACCCTAAACATGAAAGTACAAACATATAACAAATCTAATAATAAATCAAGCTCAAACTAGGGTGTTATCTACTAAAAGCATTCAAACCATAAGAAACCACAAAAACCAAGCTACAAATCTGAGCACCCATAATATAAATGATCAAACCATGGCTCTTGATACCAATTGTAGTATAATAATTAACATAAATCGTAGAGGTGGCAATTTCTGCCCAAAATCAAAAGAATGGGCTAAATTGGCAAACTTTTAAAAGATTTAGGCACATTTGGGTGCCCTCCTTTTTTTTGAAATGGGCATGTATTGCCCAACGGGCACATGTTTTTCTCGAACATTATATTATTTTTAAAGAAAAACTTACATTTTATTTTTTAAATATAAATGAGGTGTTACGTTTGATGAATTTATTTCGTCATTTTGGGTCTTTTTAAAAGCGATTCGTATAACATGAGCCCGTTTGGCCTGTGCCCGTTTAGCCCGTGCCCATTTGGCCCATAGCCCGTTTGGCCTGTAGCCCGTTTGACCCGTAGCCCGTGCCCGCCCGGCCCGCCCGTTTTGCCACCTCTAATAAATCGTATGGTTCTTGTGATTTGTGGCCGTGTACTAGTGTTAGAGAGAGAAACAATGGGAGAGTTTCTTGAGATAGAAAGTGATGATATGAGATTAAGTGAAATCTCCAACCCTCTCCCTTGGTGGGAAGATGGTATTTATAGTCTTACAATAAAACGCCCCATACGGGCTATGAAATAGGCCGAGAGTGGGTAAAAACCCGACCCGACTCTATGGTGATACTTAAACTAAATGTTTACTAATAAGACTACGATCTAACTGATGCTAGACGATACTCGGGGTGACCGAGTCTTTAATGTGTATTTTTGTAATCCTAACAATCATGAATTTAGTTACGCCGTAAGTAATTAGACCTAATAAAATTTCAGATGTCTGAGGATGGTTACGGCGTAACCATAACAAAGAGTTACTCCATAGAAACTTTTTGAGATGAATTCTAGAAGTGAAAAACTCCGTGGTGCGTTTCCAAGCCATCCTTCTGCCCTCCAATACAAACCAAACTACACTAATAAAAAGGAAGGAAAGGGATAATTCGGGTTGTCTCCCGAAAAATCACTTTTTTTTATCAACGAGTCTTTAAGTTAAAATCAAGGCCATGGTGCTTCAAGGCTCGATACGGAAATGTCCACCGGTGCCTATTTCCATCTTCTTCCATTCCCACGTGCTTGAAGGTGATCCCAAAGTCATGGGAATCCCTCCTCCCATTGGATATAAAGGAAAAATATGTTGGGTCTCCTGTGGGAATTTGGCCTTGACCCATTCATCTCAGAACTGAATCTCTACTTGTTTATTTATCTGAGCGTTCCCAAATTTAACTTTGACCCAATCTTCAAAAGATATTCCATGATACCCAATGAAACTCCTCTTATGCTCATTAAGACATACCCATTCGTTTGTGAACCTTTTGAGAAATGAACCACCCATTTGACCTTCTCATTTAAATTAGCACTCATGAAGTTTGTGCGGAACCAATTTTCCTTAATTACCTCTTCCTAATCAAAGCACCACCACACCCTTGCCTCCTTTTTAGTTGTCTTATTTTTATTCCTCCCCCACCGTTGCATTCATTGACCAAGGGGTCGTATGTTGCAGGGTTATTTTTTCTCCGTTATGTATAATAACTGTAGGAGCACAAACGTGTAGTTTACCAATGGCGGCTAAAGAATTTACTTCCTTATATCCTTCTTCTGTTTCTGATTCCTGTTCATAATCAAACCAAAAAGATCCGTCTCAGTCGCTTTCATTGCATTCCTGTTCTAATTTTAAGCACAAAGGGGTTTTATAGGAAAAAAGGTCATCCGATAATTTAAAAATATCCAATGGTTCCTCTACATCTGTAACATTGGTCATACATACTCTGGCTATAGTAACCTGGGTTTGACACAAAACTCCATTCGTATTAAACATTACCATATCATCATCTATTCCCAATGAAATTTCTCTTTCAAAAAGTTTGATTCGGGCATGTGAAGTGGCCAAGAAAGGTCTTCCTAAGATAACGTGTTAATTAGGCACATTCACCATATTAATAAATAAAAAATTGGTGGGGAATACAAACTTGTTGATTTTAATAAGCACATTTTCAACTATCCCTACTGGAGTTCTCCTAGTCATGTCAGCCATTTCTACTATTAGTTTTGTTTCCTTAAGGTCTGTCAATTCAAGGCTTTGAAATAGTGACATTTGCGTAACATCACACTAGATCCTAAATCGACTAATGTTGTTATACCACAATTACCAATGGTGCAAGGAAGAGTGAAACTTTCAGAGCTAGACTCCTTTTCTGATAATCGGCGTGGCACAACTCCTTCAGTTTCTTCTTGCAAAAAAGAAACCCGAAAATTTGATTTGTATTATGAGAGCATTCACTGGAGTTTTTTTTACCTCTTTGTCAGCAAATATTTCCTTGCAAGATCCCACAGTCGTCTTACCTTCCACTACAGGTTTGAGCTACATCACATTCTTCTGATGGATGTCGTCAGTTAGCTTTCCTATTATGGCTTCAAGATTTTTAAGAGATTCATCGTAATTTGAGGTTCTTGTTAGTTGTATCTTGAAAATTCTTCAACCATACATCTTGTTCATCTTTCTTTTTGGTGGAGTCTTCCATGTACTTGTTAATGATCTCTTCAAGGTTGGATCTCCTTTCCCCATAAGGTACACTATTATAGTAATCAGGTGGTCCTACGCGATACCAATTGCTATTGCTATTGTATCCTTGAAAAGGTCTACCTTCTTCATACTTGACCTCTCCAACTTTCTTACCTTATTTCAAAGGGAAATCCTTGGCAAGGTGAGTTCCTCTACAAGTTTCACATCCTATTAGAATAGCATGCATGTTTTCCTTTAGTTTCTTCATGTGCCCACCATGATTCTCAAGCTTGTTGGTGATAACCTAAATGCCATCCATTTTACCACCCATACTTCTACTACTGCCTCCATCATGCCATTTCTGCGAATGGTCTGCCATATCTTGGATAGCTTCAAGGTCTCGAATAGGAATCATCCTAGGGATTGGACCCTGAGAGTCAAGCATTTTCCTTGTGTAAATGTTGAGACCCTTGTAGAAGATGTTTACCACTTGCTACTTGTTAAGTTCATGAGTTGGGCACTTGTAAAGGACATCATAGTACCTATCCCAAGACTGGTACAATGTCTCATCACCATCTTGCTTGAAATTATGGATATCCTCGAGTTGTTTTGCCGTCTTTGAAGGAGAGCAATAACGTTGAATGAAGGCTCTTTTGAGGAGATCCCATGTGTTGACGGTTCCCGTAGGCAACCTATTATTCCACCTCTTTTCGGCTCCAGTAAGTGTCATTGGAAATACTCGGAGCATAAACGCATCATGAGAAATACCAGGAACGTTGAAAAGGCTCACGATGTACAAGACATTATCGATATGTTCATGTGCATATTCGGTCTTGCTTTCGGAAAAGGGGTCTTTTCTTAACTTCTGCATGAACTGGTTCTTTATCTCAAATTGAACATCAACTCCAATATCCGGCTTTAACATAGCAGACCCTTATTCCTTTCGCGTCAAAGCGAGGTATTCTTCAAGGGTAAGCGTATCAATGTCAACTTTACCCATGGTACCTGAAACTAACGAAATAGAAATCGTGAGATGATGAAAAACTAAAAAAAAAAATAAAACCCTAAAATAGCTCCCCGGCAGTGGCCTCAAAAACTTGATGTTGGATTTCAGACCAGGTTTTACTATTTATAATTTCTTGTCTACCTAATGTCTACCTATGCACTAACGGGCAGTGTACCCGGTCGTGTGTAGTGTAGTAATCGGTAAAGCCAAGGTCGTCCCAAGATCTATGAGTACGGATCTAATCTAAGTTCTAATGTCACTGATTTTAAAGGGGGTTTTGAATTGATTAATAATTAAACTAATGAAAATAAAATGAAGGAAGATTAAAAGTGATGAACAATCAGTAGGGAGAAAAGTGCTAACCTAATTACTAATCTTCTTACGCCATAATTAAGTTTTCCTATTAATGTTTTCTATCGCTTCATGTGGGGGTAAATGTCACTAGACTCCTCAGGTAAATTCGTCTAGCCTATGTTCCATAGGTTCCTATTCTATAACCATATGATTGCCAGAGTTCGTGGGTTAACCTATGTGGAGTCATTAAGTACCAGCTACAATCTAGACTTATTTTAGAGAAACCCGGCCTCTCGGAACTTAAGTTTTCCCTTAACTTCTTAAGCATCTTCGTTTGGTAGGTGATCCTGTGGTCAATTCGCACACAAGTTAGTGGTGGTCCTATGGTCAATTCTTATTGCTACTCGTAACCTATTTGTCTAGGGTCCGATGGTCAATTCTCCTAGCTTTCTAGATACTACCAAACATTAAAACTACCGAAACAAAGGTGTCCGCAAATAAGCAAAGAATATAAGCACATAAAGCGATACGAAAATGAGAAAACTAAATCATGACAATAAGAATTTTATAACTAGGCTAACACCAAAGATGTTTAGCCAATCATATTAAATAATGCAGGAAATTCAATGTTTATGATCATAATGAAAGACATTGAATTAAATAGAATGTTTGATGTGAAATACTAAAACTTGTGTAGTAAATGGCATGAATTCTCCCTTGGAAATGCTCCGTATGCTGCTGAATATCGTCCCTCTGGAAGCTATTTTACGTCCCTTGGTGTTGTGTATTGGGAAGTTCTCCAAAATGCAGAATTAGAGCTTGAATTTATAGCCTTGTCAAAGTTACGACAAAACCTTGTTAATTGGTTACACCGTAACCATCGTATCTCAAACGATCTTATCCATAGTAAAATATTTACGGCGTAACCTTAAGATGGGTTACGACCGTACAACTCTCGTATTGAATTTCATCACTTTTACGCCGTAACCTTGCAAATGGGTTACGGCGTAAGTATCTTGACCATAAAAATTCTTCTAAGTCTGGAATTATATACAGCGTAACTATGTTGTGAGGTTACGCCATAACCTTGAACTGTGTTGATTTAAGTATTCTAGCGTAAATCCTAGTTACGACGTAAGTAGAGTATTGAATTACGCCGTAACTCTTGTCTGGCCAGCATACTCTTGTATATCTACTTTAGTAACCTTCCAAATTGGCGTCTCTTTGTTTCTATGCTCATTAATGACTTGAAAATGATAAATTAAGAAATAAGAGTATATTTTCAAGTAGAGTATGGAATTACTAATAGGTTTGATGTTGTTTTGTAATAGACGACTCATACAGAGGTACCAACAAGAGAAGTAGGTAATTTAAGTTAGATCTAAACCTATGTAGTATTCATATTACCCTCTTCATTATTTTTGTCTCCTCTAATAAAAGTATCATTTTGGTATCTTTAAATGTATGCAGGGGCTTAGTATAGCGTATGTTACAAGAAATATGTTTTATATACAATTTAAGTCACTAAGAGAATAAAAGACCAAAATTTTATCACTCACGGGATTACCCAAATTCTTTAACCTATTGGCTATTCGTTCTTTCTTTATGAAATAATCGTGAATAGAAAGATTACCTAGTTTAATAGACTAAAGTCGGTTGTCAAGATTGATAGCCTTCACATCCTCATTATTGTGAAAGAGTGTCTTGATGTGATCCCATAGATCTTTGGTGGTACCTGATGTTGTCACAACTTCATCTTGTAGAGATTCGAAGAGTGTTCCAAGGATCCAAGTCTTAATGAGATCATCTAGTTTGTGCCAATCATGATCAATAGTACTCATGCTCGAGGTTGATCGTCTGTATGCTTTTTCAAACCAAGACTTCCCAAGTGAATTTTTAAGTAAGAACTTCGAGAATTATTATTAAGTTTTTTGAGACTTAGCTTAACAGGAACATTGTTGATGATACTAGTGATACCAAAGAGAAGAAGTTTGCCGGTTGAGGATGGTGGTAGTGGGGGTTGTATCGGAGGGGATATTGCCACACAAAATGAGTATCATTAAAAGATTTAACAAGCGCTATGAAAAATGTAGAATAAAAAGAAGACTAATAGGAGGTATCAACAAAATGTTAGAAGTGATTAGTGTTATATTATGTGAGTGTGAGGTTATGCATGTTTGGTATTAAAAAAATTAAGAAAAAAAATCTATATTTTAATTACTTTGAATCAATATAAATAACAAAATAAAGAATGGTATAAAGGTAACATTTTTCTATTTTTGAAGTGTTTAATTAAACGTATTTGCTTTATATATAGTAGAGAAAGAGTTTAGAGATCGAAAGTTTTAGCTTTCATAATTGGTACCTGGACTACATTATGTGATTGGATTGTTAGACGCATGATTGGAGAGTTACAATTAGTGATATATGATTACAAAACTTAAGGAACATTGGTTGGTTCGTTGATTACTAAAACAAGTAGGATTAGGGTTGTTTTTGTTTTTGTTTTTTTTTGGTGTTTGTTGTATTTTTTCGAATGCTTTTAGTATTGTCCTAGGTGACATTCCATGATGAGCATTAATGTAACATTTAGAGGCTATAATTGTAATCTTTGACATATTTTAAAATCACAGTTAAAACGATTATGATATATCCATTGTGAAAATAAAGTCTATCGATTAATACATCACTGTTTTTTTTATAACTATGATTTTTGAACTTTTGACCGATTAATTTACGGGATTTGAACTGCCATACGTCGACGTTGTAGTAAGCTATATTCAAGATTACATAAGGTTTTGTTGTATCTTACAAAATGCCATGATTAGTGTGGGATGTGTGTGTTTGTCTAGAGAAAAAAGATAATTAATACGAAGAAAAAATGTATGCTACTGTAATTTTTAGTACATGGGTTTCCTAAGCCGACACATCACTAACTTAGGGTTCGTTTAGTTTGTAGATGAGTTTAGGATTGGGATTTATATTTAGATTTGAGTTTAGCTTTGAATTTGTGTTTGATTAAAATATTATTTGTTATAATAAACTTTGTTATTATAAAATTAAAAAAATATAGTTTTATAATAAGAAAAAGAAAGAGAAAGAGATAACAAATATAACATGGCTCACAAAATAGTGAGATTGTGTCTATCCTGGTTTCGTATATACCCGGAACAAGGGTTTTAGTGGGCCCAGTTTTAAACCTATCTTCACACCAAACATGAAAATTAAACCCAAACCAAAATTCTAAAGCTCACTCCCCTCTATCTAACGAACCCTTACTCTTACAGCAAATAACTTTACATTGCAGTGAATCTTACAGAGTCTACTAGACTGACACAAATGCTCTTAGGGAACTCGGTCAAACTAAGCAATGGAACCCATATACATCGTTAGAAAGATGCGCCGTGATAATTGAGGTGTGTTGATTGTGATAATGATATAGTGTTTATTGTTCATGACAGGCCACACTCCTTCATTATCCCATTCAACACATATGCTTTTCTAGAATCGATGATTATTTATTCGGCACACCTTGGTACTTTGAGCTTCCCCTCGAAAACCCATTCCTATGTCACTGTCATAGCAATAGGTTTGGTGCAAACCTTTGCAGCCATTTCTTAGACATGGCAATGGGATTTCGAGTGGAGGCTCAAAGTACTAAAGTGTCTCCACTTGCTTATGTATGAGTCATTGACTCGAGATAACTTGCTTATAACATATTGACATTTAACTTTTTTAACCAACTCCTTTACATGTATAAACTCTATTTTGTTCATAAGTGTCTGATTTTAGCTGAACTATTTTGATAGAATATATGATGCGATATTTGTGTTCAAGAGGCTGTGATGATAAGTATCTTAATAAATCATGCAAATGATGTGATTTTCCGTGTCTTGGCGTGGCAATTCTATATTTTTTACTATTCCAGCCATGCTGGTTATATCCTGATGTTTTGGAAACTATTGATTTATACAGATTTGAGCCTCACTATAATGTACAAAAATTAGTCAAAATGTGTTTGATTGTGTCATTTGATTTCCTGTATAGGCTGACTTGTTCATCGCTGTAAACTTATTTGATTGTTTGTTATATAGTTTTCCTTTGTTCACTTTTTGTATGTTTACAGGTTAGGAAATGGCAAGCTGTTGGATGTTGAAAATCACATTCAAACTGCCTTAGGATATCGCGAGAGTGATGAGTGTCTAAATACTCATCATTTTTATACTGTTTAGAATGCCAAAAACATCTGAAAACACTCAGAAATGTATCAAAATGATGAAAATATCACAAACAAGTGTTTTATGTGTTTTAAATGCAAAAATACCAAAATCTGGTGAAAAATGTATCAAGTTTGCATAATTGGCAGTTTTAGTCCCCCAAGTTTCAAAAGTTGTCAAAACCAGTCCCTGGATATTCAAAACTTGTAAAATATCATTTTAAGTCCTTAGGGATTCATAAAGTTGTCAAAACAAACCCTTGAAATGTAAAATTGCAAAATTACAACTTTAGTCCCTCAAGTTTTAAAAATGTCAAAAATAGTCCTTGGATTTATTAAAAATGGAATTTTATGCATAATAGTCCTTGTACTATTCACATTTGGCAGTTTTGGTCCTTGTGATAACTTTGGAGAAATTACAGGTTTGGTCCCTCAAGTTTGGCAGAATTACATCTTTAGTCCTTATATTAAAACAAGCCAATTGGACCCCTTTTGTGTATTTAGAACCCACCAACCAAAAGACCCTGTCATTTTATCCCTTGACCCCCATTTTGGACCCCCGCTTATAATATCCCAAAGTCAAATTCGGTCAATACGCGCCCAAACCACCAACACGTTGCACCTTCCTCTTCCCCACTCGAAATCCAAAACCGAGTGGTTTTTTCCACCTTTTCACCTTTCCACCTCACTTATACACCTGTTACCAACTCCTTAACACATCCACAAAGTCCAAATTGCATTAATTTAGAAAAACCTGCTCAAAAGAAAAATGGCGCCAAAATTGCCATTTGGCAATTGTGATGAGTTGGATGATTTCAATGGTTAAGATAAGGTGGGATTTGCTCAGAGATGTCGACAAGAGTGGAAAAGATCATTATAAAGGAGAGAGGAAGCAATGTGATATATATCTAGTGTAATTTTATTTAGTTTATGTCGTTTTTATTAATTTTGAATTTCCAGTGTATTTCTTAGCTTTCAATTACTGTTTTTCTCATGTTCAGTGTATTATACAACTTTTGCAATAAGTAATTTCAGTGTTTAAGTTCAAATTTCAGTTTATGCATTTTCAAAGTTCAAATTTTCAAATATGATCAAAGGATGTTATTAATGGTTGTCTTGGATTGAATAGGCCCACATAAGATCCTAGATAGCTTATTAAAGCTATTAGAAACCTTTAAAAAAGCTTAGAAGCAAAAGAGAAAAATATCAAAAATACAAAATAAAATAGCTTGAAATTCAAAAATCAATGGTAATGAAGATTAAAGACTGAAGCAAGGTGATCTTTGGATTGCATTTGGTTTAGAGGCTTAGTGGTAAGCCTATAGGAGTGTTCTTGGTTCCTAGTTCTTGGTTTTGGTGGGAAAGCAATTGTAAGCTTTTTATAAGCATTTTTAGCTTTTCACTGTTTAAGTAACTTATAAGCTTTAATCTGTGTTTTTTCATGTTTCTTAGGTGTAGTTAAGCAAAATTAAGCATTAAAACAGTAACCTTGTTCTTTAGAATTGGTAATTATTAAAAACCTTAGTTTAACAGTGATAATAGTATAAGTGTCAATTCATAGATTTATGTTGTTATTATTCTTATTTAATGCTTATTCAGTCTCATGTTATGATAATAAAAGGCTTTGGATCAGTTCATGGTTTTAATCGTGTTTAGCTTTGATAATCACAAAAGTAGTTTTAAAAGAATGTTTGGATTTCTTGATTAAGTGACATTCCATTGTATGCTTGTTATTGTTTATGGTTGCTTTAAGTCATGTTATCATCTAGTAGCTCATTACAATAATAAAATGCAGTCCTTGTTTTAGTAAAAAGTCAAAATTAACTTAATCTCACCCATAATAGTTAACTGTTAAGGTTTTAGATTGCAAAACTCATCAAGGTAGCTTGTAATTTAGAACTTTAGCTTAAACTCACCTTAGTATAGCTTATTTTAACATATTCAGTCATTTGAATCAATTAAAAGTTCATATAAGTCAAAGTTCTAGTGTAATAAGAAAGTCAAATTTCTCATATTACGCTTTTGAATAAACTTCATAATTTTAGTGAGTGCTTAATATTAATATTTAGTCTATATGCTTTTGGGATATTAAAGTTTAGTTGCTTAACTAAATTAGAAAAATATAAGTTTACTTCTAACTAGCTTATTAAGTGCTTATTCATTAGCTTCTTTTGACCCCTTTCATGTAAACATGCACCAGTTTTATAAGTTTTTTCTCAAGCTTATTCAGAGCTTATTAGTGAACTTTATTTTATGTACTTTAGCTTTTTGAGAAGCTCACCTAGCTAACTCAAGGTTACAAGTGCTTATTTTCCATTTATAGCTTATTTAATAGCTCTACTAGTAGCTTTTTATCTTGTCCATTTCGCTTAGTATACCCATAAAACAGTATTTACCAGTTTCTTCATAAGCTTCTCACAAGCTTAATAGTGGAAGCTAAACTTTGTAAATTAGCTTTTTAGAGATTTCAGTTGGTTAGCTAGTTAGTTCCAGTGGTTGTTTTCATTTCCTAGCTTATTTAGGTGCTTAAAAATAAGGTAGAAATTACCTAGTAAACTAATTAATGTCCTGTGCAAACAGTTAAATTAATGCTTATTTGGAGTTGTTAAGTGCTTATTTCCAATTCATTGTGCTTATTCAGTTGTCAATATTAGCTTATTACCATTTGTTTAGTTTATTTTCAGTTACCATTTGCTTATTTTCTAGCTTATAAGTCACTTGGCTTATCCTAGTGCTTATTCCAATTCTTTTGTTCATCTTGTTAAGAATCTTCACTTATTCTTGCTTATTAGTCATTTTTATAAAAGTTTCAGGTTGTGAAAATTGCTTATTACATAGTGTATAATTAGTTTGTAAAAGAAAAATCCAAAAATAAAATAAAAAGCAAAAAGGGAGTTGCTGGGATTCAACCTCGCCACCCGACTCACCACAAACACACCATACCAATCTGCCCTGGTCTTGACTCCAGATAATGTTTGCACAATTTAATACATAACCCTTCCTTGTCCATTTAAGCTTATATGAGCTTATTAGCTTATTTTCAGCTTATTTAATCTAGCTTTTTCAACTTTTGTATTTTTCTTAACTTTGTATTAGTATAAAGTAATTTATAAAAAAGTTTCAGATTTTTCTAAATAGTTTTAGTATTTTTAATCATTTATTTAGTTTAAATAGTATTTAATTCATAATAAAAAATATAAAAGTCAAAAAATTATAAATCTTTTTTCTAAAATTTTCTTTTGTCATATAGTAGGTAAGAAAATTGTTTTTATACTCAGAGGACTTTTATTTCAAAATTTGACGCTTTTTGCTTATGACTCAAGGTAATTTTTATACATACATAACGACGCTTTCATTTTAAGTCACATTTTTAGATAATTTAAGTTTACGTTTTAGTTAAAATAGTTTATTTAAGTTATTTTGTTTTATAAAATCACAAAACATCATTGTAAAAATAGTGATAGCGTTTATTTAATATATTTTAGCGTTTTAATTTTCTTTAATTTGCATTTAAGCCCCTGTAATTTATAAACTTTCTCTTTAGGTATAAATAACTCAAAATCCTTAATGATCACTATCCTTAGTGATTATTCGACATCTGTCTGTGTTAAACACCATTCATCCTCCGTGGGACTTAACGACCCAGGAATCCACAATATTCCTCTGATCTTAATTGCATTTGCTTTCTGAGCTGTTTTAAGTTTATTACGGTTGACCATTCACAAGTGGTTAGCTTGTGTGATTAAACTTGACCGTTTGGAGTGGATCAGAGAGGATGCTCAAATTTTATTTCAAGCATAAGATACATGTTGCTTGAATCTTGTAAGGCATGTTCCACAAAAAATTTCGTAGTCTAAACATTTGCATGGTGAAGTTTGATTTGAAGCTGTCTATTGGTTGATTGTCTAGACAAAGTAAACATTTGTATGTGCTCTTGCAAAACAATTTGTAAACAGTAATGGGTGATGGAATCACCTGGTAAACAGTAACTAGCGGGTTATGTATACCCAACATTTTTGTATTTCCTCCCAGATAACTTTGGGTTTATGTATACCCACTTTGTAAACACTAATGGGGGATGGAATTGTCTGTTAAGTAGCATGTAGTTGCGGGTTATGTATACCCAAACATTTTGTATTTCCTCCTGGATAACTTTTGGGTTTATGTATACCCACTTTTATTTCTAGTGAATGCAGGTTATTTTGTATATTTCATAGTTAATAGTTTCCTTCCTTACCATGCTTTTTGTTACTAACAGTCCAGAATCACAACATACTTAGTTCATAAAAACAAAACATTTCATTTCAGTAACAAAGTAGCAGTCCAGAAGGTTTTTCGTACATAGTCAATAAAAACAAAACATTTCATTCAGTAGCAAGGTAGCAGTCCAGAATCAAAACATACATAGTATTCATAAAACCAAAACATTCATCCTTCCATGTATTGTCAAAACTTTTCATCAATTATGCTTCATCCAACTTGTATGGCTCCACACTTCAATCCATTTCATTGTCTTCAGCTGTACCAAAATAGGTTTCGTTATTAGACAAATTATGTTCGGTTTCGTTATCAGACAAATCCGGATGATATTGAAACGCCATTGACGGTTGTCCGCTACTTGAGCTTCCCACGTATTCCAGTAAATTTAAATCAAGTTAACAAGATTATAGATTTGTATAGTTAACTAGATTATACATTTCAATGCAAATATTACTCAATATATGACCTTTTTCTTTGGTAATGGTCCCATTCATGCTCGTCGCGTGTGTCCAACACTGTTGCACCTTGAGCATCTTACAGGACTTGGTTCCTCTACTTGGGAATTTATACGATCTTTGTTTTTTGGTCTTCCTGATTGGGGCTTAACTGTTCTCTGTGCCTTCACTTTTTGCATGCCATAAGGTTTCTCCCAACTCAAGGTTTCTCCTATAGGATAAACCAATCCTTGGTATGTACCTTTGAGCGTCGTTTTCTTAAACCAATCCCAAGCCAAATGATTACAATCCGAAAATTTAAGAAATCTAGTAACCGCTATCGCATGACCACACGGTAAACCTGAAAATTGCCATTTACAACAACTACCTGTCCCATTGGTTAGATTCACTATATGTTGTCTTCGACCATCATCCACCTGTTAAAGTTTTGCTGCTTCAATGCCTCTGACAATCCAACATGCGCTTTTTAACATTCTATCCTTTACTTTTACAGCAGCCCAATCACTAAGTTCCCCTACGGGTGCATCTAAAAAGCAAATGCCGACATAATTTAAAAATAAAAATAAAAATAAATGTATAAAATAAAAAAATAAATAAATACTTACTAAAAAAGTCTTTACCTTCATATTTTTCTCATTTATCACAATACCACTTTTGTAAAAGCCCTCGGTACCACTCCATTAGCATTGTAATCGGTACTTTTCTAACATCCCTTGTTGGTGAATTTATCGACTCAACATTGTTGGAGGTCATATAGTTGTACCGTCTAGCAGGACAGTATGCCCTAGACCATCTCTCAAAGCCAGCTTCACGAAGTTTCTTCTCAAAGATCTGGTCTAAATGCTTGAATAGCAAAAAGTGCCGCATGAAAATCCTCCTTAGTGTAAGCTTTGCATGTCTTCCAATACAGACTCCTGAGGTTTCTACTATTGTTTAAACTACAATTCATCATTAGATGCCTACAACAATACCCATGAAATGAATTTGGAAAGACTATTTTACACGCTAGTCCAATTGTATAATGTCTATCAGATATGATAGCCAAATTTGGAACTTCCCCTATGCATTCTTTCAACTTGGACAAAAACTATGACCACGATTCCCCCGTCTCACCATGAGAAACACCAGTAGCAATTGGTACAATCTGATTATTACCATCCATTCCAATGGCAAGCAAATTTGTTCCAAGGTACTTCCCTTTAAGATGTGCTCCATCAATTATTAGCAATGGTCGCAAATGGTTTAAGAAACTTTGAATCTGTTTGATTTACAAAATATTAGTTATACATTAATAGTATACCACAAATATATATAAAAAATGTGATTTAATGAATAAACAATATACACATATTACCCGCAACACCAAAGGTGATAAAAGACATCTTAAAGTGTCCTTCATTATCGCTCTCAATATGAGTCACCGTACCGTCATTCGCCAACTTTAAATTATGACAATAATACGGCAATTGGGCAAATGATTCCGTAGGACAACCACTGAGCATCTCCAATGCTTGATTTTTTCCACCCCATGCTTTTTTATAAGAAATGTCTATTTTGAATTCTTGAGCAATATCTTCTTGTATGTCCTTTGGAGTGTAGATTCGACTGGTATCTCTCATTTTTGGAGTGAGTAAACGTCCCTAATTTTTTTTTGTTCCATTACGATGATGAGGATAAAATTGTGTTTTGGGACATGTGTGGACATCGTAAACTTTGCCTAATTGCCATTTAATACTATTTTTCATCTTAGACGGCACTATTTTCCATTCGCAACACTTATGCATACAAATTACATCGTACCTAGTTTTATCAGATTTTCTAACCTTAAATTCATACCCATCTGTAAGAGTTTTTTTACCAATTTCATACATGCAAAACTCTTTGTTATCAAATTTCTCACCCTTTTTAAGGATACAAGAGCTATTGTTGTTGTATTTTATGTTATTCGGGATCTTAATATTAGGCATCGGTGGATCGGGTGGACAAGGCATATATTCGAATGTATTTGTTTCCCATTTATGTACGAATTGATCATTTGAAGGAAATGTAGGCCCGAAATTATCAAAAGGTTCATTTTTTGGTAGATTAGACGTATTGACAAATTCATTTTGTAACATATTGTTTTTCATAAACACATAACAATGATCAAATATGGGGCGTATGAATGTTAGTCTAGAGAGAGAAAGTGGAAGAGATTTGGGAACTTAGTGAGACAAAGAAAAATGATATAATGAAGCTCCAACCCTTTGCCTTGCTAGGAAAAGGCTATTTATAGGTTCTTACAAGACACGCCTCCTACGGGCTGTGGATCAGGCATATAGTGGGTAAAGAGCCGTCCGTCCTCCACGGTGTTACTTAACAAACTACGTACTAACACTAAATAACTACGACTACGAGCATTCTAACGAATACATATACTTGAGGTGACCGACTCTTTAATAACGGGATTTTCTAAATCCTAACACATTTTGTGGTATTTGAGAATCAATAACAAAAGGTTCATTTTTTGAAAGAGACGTATTGATAAATTCATTTTGTGGTATTTGAGAATTATTGTAAAAAGCATATGGTTGAAAATCATCACGAAATAATGAATCATTAAGGTCGAAATCTAAAGAGTTGGAAGAGCATGGATTTACCTTTACGTTTTTGACAACCATTTTAATTAAAAGTTTCGGTAAGGCAGCCTTCGGTCTACAAACTTCATTAACAAAAAATTGTACATCGTCATCATCAACTATGTGGACCGCCCCGTGTGGCATTTTGTAAGAAAAACTTAAAACGTATGCGTTTTTAAGTTTGAATTTTTTTTCAACAAATGAAACTAACCCATCGTATGTAATATATTTGCTTAGTGAAACACCGTAACTAGATCCATCTTAAAAAACAAGATATACACGGAATTTATTATCATAAATACTCATATTTATTGATTGACTATATCTTCCAATGGAAATAAAAGCCCATTTATATATACTATATTAACTGATTAAAAAAATTCAACGCTCGACTGACTGTGTTCGACCGACAGATGCTCAACCGACGGTGTACCTTTTGCATTGGAAAAGAAAAAAATATATTGGAAATCATAATAAATCCGAATATAATTAATATTTAGTTAGGTGTGTTTAATGAATGCACCACATTAAAAACTACCTACCCTATACTAATTCACATTTTAAAAGTCAATCCTCGACTGACGGTGCTCGACTGGGGGCTGCTCGACCATCGGTACCTTTTGCATTGGAAAAGAAAAAAATTATGTGTGTTTAATGAATGTGTTTAATAAATGTGAAATGGTAGTTAGACTATTTAATTAGGAGTACATCACATTAAATATACAACATTAAAACTACCTACCCTATATTAATTCACATTTAAAAAGTCAACGCTCGACCGACAAATGCTCAACCGACAGTGTACCTTTAGCATTGTAAAAGAAAAAATATCTTGTAATTCCATAATAAATCCGAATATAATTTAATATTTAGTTAGGTGTGTTTAATGAATGAAATAGGGTAGTAAGAAATTTTATTATAAGTAAATGTAGTTAGGTGTATTTAGTTAAGATTTAATATATGTAGGTGTTTTTAATAAATGTGGTAATGTGTTTAGTTAAGATTTAATATACGTATGTGTTTTTAATATATTGTCATATGCGCATGTTTTTTTTTTGGTTATTTTTGTCGCAGCGATAAACATTCATAAAGGTAAAATACTTACAAAGCGATAAAAAATTAAAAGCGCACAAATTATATTACAAAGCGATAAAAATATTACAAAGCGATAAAACATAATATATTACTATATTAAACCATACGAACTACTCGATCTGTAATTTTCCCAATTCATTATAAAGCTCGTGAAGTAGTGAAGTTGATTGATATGTGTGGTTTGCTGGATCATTCATCATTTCTATTGTAGCCTCCAATACCTTTATCTTATTAGTCAACAACTTGCAGTTTGAGCAACCTGCATTTCCAGAAATTGGTGTGGAAGTTCCTGGAGAATAACTTGGTGGTGTGGAGGATCCTGTCATATTAGTTGAAGGCGATGAAGCTTCAGGAGAACCGATAAGTAGACGGATAGGTTCCTCTTTTTATAAAAAAAATTTACATCCATGATCTTCTGACCCAGGCTGTTAAAGAATAGAGAAATTATTTTTAACAACATATACTTAATATATTACACAAATAACAAACACTTATAATTTTTCACTTTCGATAAAGGACATGCATAGTATAGTTGCCCAAGGCTGTGACTTTGATGTGATTGTCGCAAAACTGCATTTCCTTCTCCACAACGACACGAAAAAGCTTCATATTTAGTCATATTCATGATAACAGTTTGTATGTTTGTTCTTTTAAATTTCGTTGTATATCTTTTTATATAAAAAAATGGAGAAATACATTTCTATGTATATATAATATATTATTTTGGCGGGAATATTTGGGCGGGAAGTATTGGCGGGAAATTCATTGCATTGGAAAAGAAAATATTATCTTGGAAATGATAATAAAAATGAACATAATTAAATATTTAGTTAGGTGTGTTTAATGAATGAACCACATTAAAAACTACCTACCCTATATTAATTCACATTTAAAAAGTCAATGCTCGACTGCGGTCGCCGAATTATCTACCTTTGCATTTGAAAAAAAAACAATAAGGTGTGTTTAGTGAATGTGTTTAATAAATGTGAAATAGTAGTCAGATCATTTAATTAGGAGTACATCACATTAAATATACAAAATTAAAACTATCTACCCTATATTAATTCACATTTAAAAAGTCAACGCTTGACCGACAAATGCTCAACCAACGGTATACCTTTTCCATTAGAAAAGAAAAAAATATTTTGGAATTCCATAATAAATCAGAATTTAATTTAATATATATAGGGTTGTTAGAAAATTTATATAGGGTAAACATTATAGATTAAACAATTGTGGGGGGCAAACCCAAAAGTTAATCTTTGCCATCAAAATTTGAATTTCATAACCGGGAAACTTTTAAAGTCGGTTTTCTAGAAAACAACAAAAAAATGAATAATTCATTTCTTTAACATCTCCATTGTCAGTGAGTGACATAAAGAAATCCATCACATCAGATTATTTAACTGATGGAATTTTCTATTTACACTACAAATCTTCTATATACACTATTGAGTTGATGGATTTGATTGACAGGGGGACCCGCACATGATGTATAAAAGCGATCTTTTTCTCTTGTATTAATTCCATACAGTAACATTATCTTTTATAAAAGCGAGATATCTTGTAACTTTTTTATCTTTTTATCTTCAAGTAGAGGAATGGCACATGATGTACAATGCTCATACAGTAATGCAATCTTGTAACTTTTTTTTTTTTTTCCAACTTGTATTAATTGACAAATGTAATAGCCATCATGTATAATACTTTTTATCTTTTTACATTAAAATGTACAATGCAATCATGAAAAAAAATGGGCATTCTATACTTTTTATCCTTTTACAATTAAATGTACAATACAATCAAGAAATAAAATGGGTACTTCTACACTTTTTATCTTTTTACATTAAAATGTACAATTCAATCATAAAACAAAATGGGCAATTCAATCATAAGAAACTTTCAATTATAAGAATTTTTCTTTTACAAGTTATAAATATGCAATAATACTAGTATTGAGTCATAAATAAAAAACACACAAACATTACTTAAGTAAAAATGAGTTGGTCGGAATATTTTCAAGACTTTTTTCAACAAGGCGAAAATGAAGCCAATGATGAAAGTGGGTATTTTCAACATGAGGAAAATGTAAACGAGTATTTTCAACATGAGGAAAATGAAAGCGGGTATTTTGAAAATGAGGAAAATGAAGGCGGGTACTTCTCACAGAACAAATCAGAGTTTGAAATGATATGGTAAGTATATATATACATTTATAGTATCTAGTATATTTTATAGATTACTATAAAAATTACAAAGTATTAAAACTCGTGAAACACTCGTTTTCAGGTGTTTGACTCTCGTCAAGATTTAATAGATTGGGTGAAACAAACAGGACTTTCTATTGGTTATGTTATTGTGATTAAAAGATCCAAAACTAACACAAATGTCATTTTTCATTGTGATGTTGGTGGTAAATACATAAGTAAAAAAACCTCAACTAGAAATACTGGCACAAAAAAATGTGATTGTCCTTTTGGTTATTGTCACAGATAGAGAGTTGGCTCTAATGAAAGCATACGACACCGCATTTCCAAATGCTAAAGGGTTACTTTGTAGATGACACATTAATAGAAGTGTTATGCGAAAATGTAAAAAAATAATAAAGCATAACAAAACATGGTATCGTTTCAGTATAGCTTGGAATGCCCTTATTAATTCTCATAGTGAGGAAGCATATCAGCTCAATTTGGAACAACTTACAGGAATTGTATTCGACTTTCCAGGTATTATTTATATTTTATATAATCGAGTAAAGTTTATTATAGTTTTTTTTATTATCATGATATTAAAGCAACTTTCATTACATTTTTCAGGCGTTATGGCTTATTTAAATAAATATTGGTTAACACAATATAAGGAAATGTTTGTAGCCGCTTGGATTGATAAATTTCTTCATTTTGGCAATCAAACAACCAATAGAGTGGAAAGTCAGCATGCCAAGTTAAAGTTGTACTTGGATTCAAAGACAATCAGATTTGCTAACAGTAGTGTCATATATTCAAGAAGTTGTCAACTCGCAAGAGACAGCTATTCATTCAAGTCTTGAGCATAGCAAAATTGTCATTCGACATCGATACAACATACCACTCTTCACAAATTTGAATAAGCGCATTTCACTTCACACACTTGAGATACTCTTCCAAGAGTATAATCGTTGTGTAGATGGTAAAGGTTATGAAATTTGTGAATGTCAATTACGTACAAGTTATGGGCTACCATGTTCACATGAACTATTAGTTTATATGAATAGAGGTTATCCCATACCACTTGAAGTGATTGATAGATTTTGGAGGAAGCTTAATTTATCACCATGCGAATCTGTAGGAGATGATGATTTAGGCTGTCAAGTTAGAGTCGAGGTTGAGAATTTTAATGAAGTGTTTAGAAAGCAATCGCGAGCTGGTCAGAAATGTTTACTGAGAAAGATGAAAGAGATGATGACACCATTAGAAACTTCACTTCGTGAGCCTACCACTCAGAAAGCTACTTGTGGTCGTAGCTCCTTCAATAGATCCCCTGCTTAGCCACCTTCACAAACGCAACAACCACCGGGATACAATTTTTCATCCATGCCACCTCCACCAATGCATGAACCGGAAGGATATAATTTTTCATCCATTCCAAATTTTTCATCCATGCTAAATTTTTCATCCTTCAAAAGACCCCCCCCTGAGCCTCCTTCACAAACGCAAAAACCAGTAAGGCATGCATATATCAACCAATTACCGAAAATGTTTCATCCTTACATCAAGAAGGTTCGAGATGTAAGAGCCGATGGAAATTGTGGATTTAGAGCGGTAGCTATCGGTCTAGATCTTCATGAAAATGCATGGCCCACAGTTCGATATCAGTTAATGGAAGAGTTACGCGTCTACTATGACCAATACGTTGATATGTTTGGCACTAAAGAATGTCATGATGTTAAAAAGCGCTTGAATTTCTTTGAAGATGGATTTGCGCCAATCTAACACTGGATGAATATGCCAGAGATAGGTTTCTTGATTGCTTCACGATACAATGTCATTTTCCACACTCTTACCACTTTAGGTAGTATGACGTATGTGCCGCTTCGTTCGAGTTCGCCACCGTGGTACGATCATAAATTCATTACACTTGGGTATGTTAATAATAGTCATTATGTCAATGTGATATTGCAAGGAGACTACCCGATGCCTACGATCGCATCTCAATGGGTTCGTTACAGATCTGAATGTGTTGTCGCATGGATTGCTCCGTTTCAAAGAGCGGATAAACTATTACGATCAATTGCTTCGCTCAAATTGGTCAAACTGTAATGTTGAAGAGGTAGTATTGGAATAATTTAAAATGTGCTATGTAGGACTTTATTTTATTTGTGTCGTTAATGTTGTATTGTCTAATGTTTTTTTGATGTAATAACTATGTTTTTAATATGCAATGAATTTAGTTATCATATTGTTTACATCTCTTACTAAAAAGTTATTTTTAAAATTATAAGCCTAAGCCTCAACCCCAACCTAAAAAATGCTAAAATTTGTATAAGTCTCGTTGGTACCAAATTACTTAATTACACACAAAAATATTTTATATATATATATATTTTTTTTGAAAGCCTTGGTTCAGCGGAAAGCCTATCGACAACCAACCCAAACGTCCCGAGTTCGAATCCTACCCACGCACCGGTGTCCTCCTTGCCTAAGCTCAAACCGTCACGGGGAATTTTTTTGTGGTGTGCACGGATCAAACCTGGGACAACCCCAAGATGGGAACCCCTAAGGGGAAAAACCCACCTTAGTATTTAATATATATATACGTGTGTGTTTGCTTCGTACCGGAAAACATAACAACTTAAAAAATATTAATTTAATTCACACAAAATATTATATATATATTACAAGTGAACATGAAATGACTTTTGATTGAAATGACTTTGATTGGATAGAGTGTAAATAGCAACACCCTTAACTTATATAGTACTCTTTATCTGTCATTTCATCTATTTTATCTCTTTTTATCTATCCATCAAATGTACTTGTCAGGATATATTAATATAAATCCGAATATAATTTAATATATATATAGGGTAGTTAGAAAATTTATATAAGGTAAACATTAAAACAGTAAAATACATACGAATATAGTATAGATAAACATTCAAAAAGTAAGATACATGTAAATTAAATTCAATGATCGATAAACATTAAAACATTAAACGTACGAAATACAAGTACATTAAAATTAAAATAAATAAAGCAACACCACTGCTTAAACACAAGTTAAACTTCCACTAACACCAGCACCACTGCTATTTTCAAGAAGTGTATCCTTAGGGTAAACCTTAACCAAATTTTTTATTGTAATGTTAAGATAATGGCTAGATTCATTTGGAGAAAATACTGAAAATTTTGAAGTATCAAAACAGCCCCAACAGTAATCGCCTTTACAAGCTTCTCATCCGTAAGGACTTTATGATGAATTGTACCCGATATTAAACCTGAAACGTCTTTCAATGTTACTGTGAGATCACCCAACACATTCGGAGTACATGACTTGATTATCCCAACAACCTTCTCAACTTTCCCTTTCTTGCAAAATATTTTGATATCAGGAAAACAACCAACCAAGATCCCGCCATCAACATTCATAAACTCAATCGCGCGAACCCATGGCCCACTTTTAAAATAGTAATCCTCGCCCTCATCATAAACAACTTTCCTAATATACTCCTGTGTCATCATCAAACCATCATCCACACCCCCCGAATATCCGCAATCTTACGGATCTTGGCCGTTTGAACTATACCTGCAGGACCAGGTATTTTCCTAACAAACTTATCAACTTTAGGGCTTCCAGATGAGACTATGTTCTGAGTCGTGGCGGATAGTCGGAGATCAAAGTCATCTATATCAAGTAATTGTTCCCATTCATTATTTGGTGGTGAATCCATTTAGTTTAAGTGGTGGCGAGTTTGACAACAAAAAATTTTGGGACAGGTTTAGGTGAGAATTCTCTATGTTATGGGGTCATATTTATATGTGATTATCATCTACCCTATCACATTAAATATACCATCTGCCCAGGGGCGGATCTAGCTTGAACAAAGGGTATGCATGTGCATACCCTGTGTAAATTCTTGATAGTGTAAAAAAATCTGAAATTTTTTGAAAGTAACCACAAAATACTCTAAAAATGTTTGAGTGCACACCCTCTAGAATGCAGGAGAAACGTAGGTGCATACCTTAATCTAATTTACTATTGTTTGAAAGAAAAGAAAAGGGAAGAAAAATGCTCTGGCCTCTGGGTAGAGGTGCACATTTCGGTTAACCGGTTCGGTTTGACGGCCGGTCAAACCCGAACCGGTTTGGGTCAACGAGAAAAAAAAACCGGTCGGGCCGGTTAACCGGTTCGGTTCCGAACCGGATGTGAAGGCTGAAAAACCCAACCGTTCAAACCGTTTGGTTCGCTCGGTTTGGGACCGGTCTAGACCGGTTAACCGGTTTTGACCGGTTATAGTATTTTTTTTTCGTCGTCGTTTGTCATCGTTTTCTTGTTTCGTGTATTAATAAACTAGAACTTTTATTTAATAGAACGGATTGTGGAAAACTAGAAGGGGGGGCTTGAATAGTTTTGCCGATTTTAAGTTAGTTTCATAAACTTTAGATTCGTTAATATGTGAGATCTTATGGATGTAGAGAAAGTATAAATCTTGTTAGGTCACTAGATTTCCAACACAAGCTTAATAGAAAGAGATAAAGGCGATTGAACAATAAACCAAACACACACACACGTTTAGACTATAACAGTTATGCGTAGAGTGTATGTGAAAGAAATAAATTGAACAACCAACCCTCAAGTGAGGGTTATACAAGAGTATTTATAGGAGGGAAGCTAGGGCAACACTCTTAGTTCCCATCATTTTCCTTATTGGGCTAGGCCTAGGCTTATGGGCCTTCTACATAAGCCTAAGGCTAATAACAAACATAAAGGCCATAATTAAGCTAACTATTACATGTGAATCACTAACACTTGATTAAGGTTTAGGAGTGATTCCAACAATCTCCCCCTAAGCGTTAGTGATGAATGAATGTAAACGGTGAAGGAGCAGATGAAATAGTAGCTTTGACGCCTTCTCGACATTCTTCTTTCTTGTGAGAAGAATTGCCTTAATTCGAACAATCTCTCTAGTGTAGAGAAATTGTATTCTTTGAACAGTTCTGCTTTGACGTCATCTTTTCTTTGTTCATTGATCATCGTTCTTTGTGATGGTAGTGATAGTATGTTGTAGTTGTCTACATCAAGTCTGCCTCAGGTCTGCTTCACTACTCCAGTGTCTCTACGTCATTCTTCAACACGCTCATACGCTCTTTGACGTTGGATTTCAGATCGATGAAGTTCTTTAAGTCTTTAACTTTGTAGATTCTTTGGTTTGACGAAGAATCATTCTGACTTTTGTGTTGCTTTTAGATAGAACTTCCATTAGTGATGATGTTGGTATGAGCATGCGAAGAATCTGCACGATCATTCCGCTCCCGAGCTTCCATAAGAAGAAAACATGAAAACGGTTAGTAATAAGCGGATTCCGGCACTTACAAGTTTGAACTTCGAGAGTGTTAATAGCATAGTGTGAAAACACAACTCTAATTCTCACAAAGGCCGCTCCTGAACCGGAGTCCCACAAGTGAGATAACGCGATGTACCGAAGTACATCTACGGTTAAGATGAGTCGCCGAGGTACACCAAGCATCACCTCACGATCAGAGACCATTTGAGACCACTCGCGTAATCCACGGGAGTTACCGAAGCGTTTACCCGCCGTGGTCGCTTTGATGTTGACCTCGCAGGAGTTTCCATTCAATCACCGAGGATCACAATGTGAACCTCTCATAAATGTTCTCAGATTGCTAAGATCCTGAAGGACTCGATAACGCACCACCGATGTTCTTATTGTTGAGCATCAAGTGATGAAATGTCAAGTGTACCTAAGAGATCTTTTGATGAATCTCGTGGCTCTAGACTCAATAGTGCGTTTTGGTTTTCCGAAGCGGAGACTAGGGAGAGGGTCTCTTTTTCAATACCAAAGAATCTCTAAGAGAAAGCCGATAGTTTACGTAGGGTTCCCTGTGAGAATGAAACAAGCTTCTGTTGAGAGAAACTTGAGTGGCTAAGAAGGTTTAGTGCATGCGCCACTGGGTCCATGACGACTTTAATCTTCAATACCGGTGTCATCTAGTGACAACCAAGAGCATATGAATTGAACCCTGGTTCCGCCTCTAAGTTGAATAATCGAGGGCTCTTTCTTTTCACCCTTTTCTTTGCATTTCTTTTAATTCTTCAACTCCTTCTTTCTCCGATTCTCATTTCTCCTTTTTATAATCATACCTAAGGACTTCTAAATTCTAACAGTTTGAGGTGTCCTTGGGTAGATCCCTCCGGCGGATCATAGGAGGGTTATTCCTAACCTTAATAACCTTATAACTACATTGCCATAAAACCATTTTCAAGAAAATCTCTCAAAGGATTTGTAAATGAAAACATGTTTGAACCACTGTGAGAGTTTTATCTTTTAGCAGAAATACTCCCCCACTACATGTGCTTTGGAGTTTTGACGAAAATCTGCACAGTGAGGAAAGAGTGCGCACTTTTGAATTGATCGACTCAAGATAGACAATCCCCCGTGAGACATGGTTACGTGGCATAGTTAAAGAGTTGCATTGTCAGCTTTTAGGTGACAACTAGCTCTAATAACTATCTTGAAGGTGTGGACAACCCCGAAAAGTTGTCAAAGCCGTCAAGGTTCATGTCTACCAAGAGTTTCTCGAATGGTACATTCTACTCGGACAAGTCCTTTGCCAGACACGTTTACATCACTAGCGAACTAGCTTGAAATTATTACCCGTCCCGGACAAGTCTTTTCGAGTTACTAACAGTTAAGATCTCGTCAATTCGTGGGTTGAAGTCTTTTTGCACGAGAATTCATGAGCAAAACACAACATATTTCTTATCACGTATTTTTCTCCCCCTCACAAATGGCATATAAATGTTATTTTTTAAGAAATGTTGACAATAAATATGACCATTTTGAGTTTTGTGGGAAGATAACCACTAAGAACAATTTGTGAACAAAGATATTCAAGTCAAATACTCCCCCTCAACGAGTGATATAAACGGTTGAGGTTTTGAAAAAACATAAGGGGAAGTACTTGTTCTTTTGAGCGAAACCTTGAAAAATGAAAGGTTTGATAGGTTTTACTCAAAAGTAAGAAGCTTTCGCTCCTTTCATAAGGATTGTGGCATGAAGCGCACCACGTGGTCCTTTATTTACAAGTGCGGGTTGTACATTGTAATGTGTGCACAAGCCATAGACATAATAAATCATACATCCAAAGTTTTAATGAAAGAAGCAGTCAAGGGGTACCGTGTAGTCCGTAGATGTTACCAGGAGTGTGAATCGGCGCTGAAAGCCGGTGATGTTAATCCCGGTCGACCACCAACATAGCTTTCCAATCTTCTCGAATCGATCCCTTGATACAACCGCTCATCAATCATCGCGGATGATCCTCTTCACATCCTTCGATCCCTGAGAATTCCATCGCTTAAGAGACCCAATATTTTGATGTATATCCTTCAACCGATAAGCCAATCCATCCCTAACCATCTTCAAAGTGTGATCCCCAAACTTGTGAAGATCTCTACACGCCATTAAGAAATTTCTTTGAAGTTCATGCGGTAAATGACGAATGGTTTGCCGATGAGTGTATATTGTGAGAGCCGGTTGATGTCGGGAAGATCAAGTCGCTGTAGAGTGAGGTTGACAAGGGTCCGATAAGATTCAACCGCAAGTCGGAGATCTTCTACACGCTCTTTGATGACTATGCGTCTGATGAAGATGAGCAATGACTTGATGAATTCATGTTGTACTTCAGCTTGAAAATTGTCTCATGCGACCCTGTACTTTGGCAAGGTACATGTCTTCAATGTCATTGATAGACAAATTCTCAAAGTCAGCTTCATAGAATGCATAATCCCTTTCGTCTTGCCTTTTGACCACAATCTTCTTGAGAAAAGTGTAGTCCCATTTGGACGAAAGATCAACGTGTTTGATGGCAACGATACTTTTAGGAATGAACACTTCATGTTGAGATTTCAACCCTGGCAACTGTAGTAGATTCTTTGGTGTTCCGGCCAATGGTGAATCCCATACATTGCATCTCGGTTGTACTCTTCCACTTGGTTGGAGAACAAGTGGTTAGATCTTCCCTCGATGGCTATGCAGCTCGAGTAAATTGTCACGGAATGGAAGTGTCAAAGATGTAGCGTATTTCCTTGAACCATCGCCACCGTAGAAGAAATTCCGTGTCTTTGTTGAAGAAATATCGGAATGGAATTCTAGGCTCATTTGGTTGGCCAATTGTTGGTAGTGGTTTAGACCAGTCGGTGTAATATGGAGGGTTGTCCCGCTTAGTAAAGTCGATGTTTGCTTCTTGGTTGAGCCAATCCATGTTATTAGACATAGCTCGAGCAATGTTTTCAAGGTGATATTCTACCTCGATGGCACTTTCTCGAAGCTATCTTTTAACAGTTGAAAAGCTTCATTCTTGATTCGCTTCAACTCAGATTTCGTCATCTTCTTTACTGGATTTTTCTTGCAGATCTTAGCATGCTCCAATGTATTACCGCCTACCGATCTTGACCTTCAGCAGGTGGGAGTGGAATTAACAAGTGTAGAAAACCACCAAATTCCTCTATGTTATCGCCATCTAGCCATGATAGGACGACGCCTTGGGCCTTCTTTTCTTTGTCTTAGGCCTAGATGAGGGTTCCGGTTTCGTACTTTGTCCGGAGAGGCGGGTTGTTGTTGGGGCTCATGGTATTTCTCATCGCCAACCCCCGTGATACTCAAAGTGGTCACCGGTTTTCTCGAGTCTGGGTGGTGTCTCGTAATCCCGAGGTTTATCCGCGAAGAGGGAGGAGGGATCTTTGTTGAGCAGAGTCCTTTGTGGTGGAGGCTGCATTGCATGAATGGAAGATGATTCACCGTAATTTTTGTGCTTGTGCTCTTTATCCTTATCCTGATCTTTGTCTTCATCATCTCTTGAACGCTTAGGCCTTACAGCCTCTTCTCTGAATGATGACTTGAGTTGGTATTCCAGCAATGCTTCCAACAACTTAGCTTCGTGGGAGGCAAATGTTGCAGAGCGTTTCGACATTTGGGCTACTAGCCAGTTCACCAATTCATCATCTGAGAAGATTGTAGATTCAACTGGATTGATGCTCAAATTCATCGGAGTTGATTTCATGGCTTGCTTGGCTAAACGTAAGAGATTTGGATACAGCTTGTCGTATACATCTCCTTTGTTAGTTTCGAACGACCTCCATAAGGAACTTATGAGAGTATCCTTTGATCATCTCGTCCATGCTTCCTTGAAGATCATCCTTCATAAGCTTCGGTACATACTCCCTTTCAACTTTCATCTTGTCATTCTCATCATGAAGATACGCTTATCCGATTTAGAAATTCAACTTTCAGAGAATATCTTTCTTTCTCGACTCGCTTTGACAACTTTAACGATTCGATTCTTAGATTGAGAGATCCAAGATGGAGTTGGCTTCTTCACCGATTTGGATGATGATTTGGTTGATCTTTTTGATGGTGGTGGTGAAGAGTGAGAAGATGAATCCGATGATGATAAGATATGAGGAGACTCCGGGTCCTTTGGTGGCTCATAAGTTTCTTCTTTGATCGTGCAGGACTATCTAGAAGAAACTTATCATACTCAACATCTTCTTCATTTCTAGACTTAGCTTTTTCATCAGCTTTGGCTTTAGCTACAGCTTTTCATCACTTTTACCTTCTCTAACTTCTTAGATTCTGGTTCTTCAAGAGTGTCCTCCACACGTGTTTGTTGTTGTACCAGTGGTGGCACCGCATCCCTTATCGGGTTGATTAACCGCATCGACCTGGTGAAGGTTAAGCTTCACCACTCGACCTCCTGGCCACCCATTTGTTCTTTAGAAAATTCTTGAGCTACGTGTTGAAGTTCCGACGAATTTGAACTTCTTCCCGTATGATTTATCTAGTTGCTCTTCATCCGAGCTTGAGCTTTCTTCATAAGGCACAAGTACCGAGTCTTCCCTTTTCCTTGATCACCGGAGGACTAGGAGGTTTAGATATCGTTGTAGTGTCATCTTTAGTAGTTTCAGAGTAGAAAGTCTCTTCATCTGATGCAGTACCTTAGAGTCCTCGCCACTTAGCCGTCTTTGCGGTTCAGCTTAGATACGGGAATAGGAACAACTTCCTTGGCGGAACTGCCCCTTTCGTGGAGGATTCCTCCGGGAACGTTTTCGACTCTCTGCTTGCAAAGACTTCCTCCACTTCCTCTTCTGGTTTTCCTTATAGGTGTTCCAGATGACTTCTCATCGAGATGACCAACTTTGCCTTCTTTACCGCTACCGATACCTTTTGTATGTCTCGAGCTTTTTGATTTCATTAGTCAAGGTGATCGTGTAACACAAAGACCTGCTTTCTTTGTTGACGATTCCTTGATTCTCGACCGATAGAGTAGGCTCACCAACATATCGGATTGTCGTGGTCATTGAGCCTCTGGGAATATCGGATGAAGTCCAAGTGCTCTCTGGATCAACAGTTTTGTGTATCTGACGTAGGGAATCTTTGAGCCAAGTTTCTTGAGAAATGACATCATGTCTTCCATAAAAGTGCTTCAATTTCATGTCCTTTTGTTGATTAATGACCAGAAGATTTGTATTTCCATGAGCTTAGGATGCTCATAACCACTATCACGACCGAGACGATTTGGTAATGATGATGTAGAGGGTTCTCCACGGTTGAGGAATGTTCTTAAGCTCCACATGAGAGTGCTTAGTGATTATTCCTGAAGCTTCATCAAAGCCAATATCAATCAGAATTTTAGAACTGCTCTTCAAGAGGTGTGGCATAGAAGTCGGTTGGCTCGATTTTAGGAATTAGAAGAACGTACCGTAGATCTCGCATGTGTGATGGTGATCTGTTTGTGATTGAGCGTTAGCCACCGCACTTTGACCTTTGATTCTTTGCATTGAATTCCAGAATTGTTGAATGTAGATCTCTGGAATAGTAGCAGAGTGCGAGAGCATGTTCGTACGGATGATTCTTAAGAACATCCACAACAATCAGCAGAAGACTGAGCATGAAAGAGTTTCAAAATCAACTCTTAGATTGTTCTTTCCAATCTTCCTTCGATAGCCATTAGGGAAGATATCGGCAATTGTGAGAACCTCAGGTGCATCCACATTCATTTGAGCGTACCATGTCGTGATCTCAAATAACATTAGCCAAAAGAACCAACATATCGAAAGACATCATGTTAGTCAACATAAGGTTTTATTGTCTAATTATTGAACGTATAAAGTCAATGGTTGTTACGAGTCCAAAGTCACTTATTTTTCTAATAGTCCAATGACGTCGTGAAAAGTTTCGTGAGTTATTTAACTTTAAGTTTTAAAGTTTATGTTATCACATATTCACACAACACATAAGACATTTAAGCTTATTAGTGACATTAGTGGTTTCGCGGACGTTATGATTCATTTATATACAAGTTTGCACGCGTAACAATTCATTATGAAGGTTTGATCAAGCCTTATGCGTAGAAATGGTAGCTTATGCGTAAACAGGGGTTATATGCATAGACACAAGCTTACGCGTAGGAATCGTCTTACGCCGTAAGAAATGTTACGCGTAGGAACAGAGTAACCTTATGTAGAGCTTACGCGAGGCGATATAACACCTTACGCGAAGGCTTACTCGTAAGAGTAGACCTTATGCGTAGAGGTCACTGTTTACGCATATCCTTCACAGAATATGCGTAGTCCCTTTGTAGAACCTTACGCTGCACGCTTACGCGTAAGATTTCTCTTATGCATAACTTTCTACGCGTAAGGTGATCCTTATGCGTAGAGTTTCAATGACCTTGATTCTGAGTTTTATGCGTAGCAAGCCTGAAATATCATCATCATGTTATTCCCTATTCACTATCGTTAAAATGAATAATTAAGTACTTAAAGCAATTTAACAGTGAATAATGACTGAAATTAACATAAGTAAAACACACAAAGTAATTTTCAACATCATATTCTTATTAGAAATAAATCAACAAAGAATACGCTACCAAGTACCGGAATAGTACTTGGGATTGAAATAACAAAGTTTGGGTGACTCTCTCTAAGCTCAAAGCTAAGTCCTGAGCACAACTCTTAGAACCCACTAAGCTAGCTCAAGGATAAAGTTGTATTTGGAGGAGTGAAAAGTTGGCTTGTGTGTATGTGTGTTTTTACAATTCACAAGCTTAAACTTTTCACTCCTTCTCTTATGCTATTTATACAAGTATGGATATTTAAGTTTAACCTAGAAGACAAAAACATTGATCCCAGTAATCACGAATATAGATATATTCGACATCGCTTGCATTGCTATATGTAGTCAGCGCAAAGCTTCTTTCCAAATAAGAGTTCCTTTAGTATCGCCGCTTACTATAAATGGGAAGATATGGCTATAGTAGATAGGGACTTGGTTTTATCTGGGTAAAACACTTGGGGACTTAGTTTTATCTGTGTAAACTTTTCCCGCCTAGTCCCGCTCATTCTTCTGTCTTCAAAGCCTTCAGTCTCTTCCTTCATTTTGTCTTCAGTGCTAATAGTTGGAGAGGAGTCTTAGGGATTCAGTGAGTTATTGTCATCACTCACCGAATCCATCATCTTCTTCTTGACTTAGTCTTCACCCATTAAGTTCCTACTTGCTGAGTGGAGAGGCTTCTTCTTTGCCTCGTACTGAGTATCCTGAAGATGGCTCACTGAGAGTCTATGCACTCAGTGACCTGATAGTGTTTAATGGATAGAACACTTAGGTTATTTTCTATTCAAATCCTAGATTAAGGGGTTTGGGTATTTACTGAACCCGACAGTCTCCCCCTATTTGGATATACAAATAGCCTAAGTGTTTGATCAGTGTAAGTGAGCAAATGGCTTCTTCTTACACTGAATGTACTAATGAATACAATATGGAACACTGAGTATTTTAACAAAAACATACATCTTTATTAATCATCATACATGGTTCCTATCACTAGTACAAGAAAGATAAATATGATGTCAGTCCAGATGGATACCCAGTGCTTCGAGCTTCACTTTCTTGGTGATGAGTGTTTCCCTGTCAGGATGGTATCTTATCTTTGCATTCGTGTCTTGACAGTAACCTGATGTTTGCCGGGATTGGATCTGAGAGGCCACTGGAATATAGCTGATCATTGCAGCCACACCAACCTGATCAATATCACTCCATCTTTGAAATGCTGGGTTTCCATAGACATCAAAGTGAAATAGCCCTCTTTCAGGCTCTTCAATTACCAAACAGTTCACAAATTTTACACCCTCAGGCAACTCTCTGTTGCATTCTAAGCCGTGCACTTTGATCTCAGGTTGGAACTCAAATCTTTTCCTTTGCCGGATGCTTGTGGTTGAGATCCTTGTGGTGCGTCAAGGCAGGTCTGAATTCCCTGGGCTGGTGCATCCTCACCTTTCATATCTTTTGCTGGGCATCTTCATCAGCTCCTTGACCACCTTATTTTGCTTCTTTCCAATGATCGGACCAAGTTCATCGAGTTCAGTGATCCCAAAGTCAGAGAATTTTAGGGGATCATGAACCTCAAAGTGTCTTTTGTCATCCCTCTATAAATCATTCATAGCCAATGGTTTGGTGTTGGGAATAATCTTGACATCGTGATTTTTTCAGGAGCCTTCGGCGGTCATTTTCCAGCTTGTATTCCTTAACTCGCTTTGCCGAGCTTCAGCTTTCTCTTTTCTTCCAACTGCTTTCTCATTTCAGCCATCTGAGCAAAGATGAGCTTCCTTGAACTTTTGTCCTGCCTGACATTTTTGGAGCTTGCTTGCATCTAATCCAATGTTCTCAGCTTCTTCGGCGACAACCTTTGCCAGTGCTTCTCTGTTCCTTTTCTCTTCCTCAGCTAGTTTCATTCTCCTTTCTTCTTTAGCAAGATGTTTACTTAGCTGTTGTGGTGTGAGCAGGTATTCAGTGTCGCTGATTTTGTAGGGAATCTTCTCATGCTCAGCAGTTGTCATTATGCCTTTGCCTTTGTCCTGGCCTGAGAAAGATGATGCAACTAAGGGTGGTGACGTTGTCATGATTGGTGTTGTGACCGTCAATGTTGTTGTTGTTGATGATTGTGGTGGTAGTGATGATATGGGTATTGCTGAAACTGGTGCAGATGATGTGGGAGTTACTGAGACCGGTGGTGTTTGCTCCCCCTCAGTGTGAAGAGGAGTTTCTTCAGCAGTATTCTCCCCCTCAACTGTTGCCGGAACTTCAGTGAGGGCAAGAGTCGGAGTTGGTGCTGAGGGGGGCGGAGCTGCTTGACCCTTGAAGGCCTGATAGATTTCGGTGATCATGGCCTTAATATCCGAGGTATCTTCTTGAAGACGAGTGACCTTTGCATCCAGGTTAGCCTGAGAGATCTCCAATGCAGTCATTCGGGGACCAAGATTCCAGGCCATAGAAGATGAGGCATGAGCTATAGCAGCTACCTGAGTGTTCAAAGAGTCCACTGAGGTTTGAAGAGACTGAACCAAAGATTGGAGACCCTGAAAATTTGCAGATTGGAGCATTTCAATTAGTTTAGTGAGTCGAGATGAATTTGTCACATAAGCCTCAGTGGCTTCCAAAGACTTTGGCATTGATTGCTGGGTCTTCTTTAACCACATCCCTGATTTCATCAAGTTTAACTCCACATGACTGAAGATGTTTGAGAAACTTAACCAAGTTTTCATCCAGTCTGAAAAGGTGTTGGTACATGAGATCTCTGTGCTCATGAACATTTTCATTGAAGGTGAGCACATCAGATCGAAGATCAGCGTAGCTGGCTGCCGCTTCAGTGTGTTGATCCCAAAATTGTTCAGTAACCCCAGTGTACAGTATCCTTGAGGCTTTAGTGATCCACTGAACCAACTGTCTTTCAGTGACTGGAAGAATGTTGTCAAAACGGTTAAATTCCCCAGAGCTGGATGATGAGGAGTCTGAGTCATTATCTTCTGGATGAAATGGTGACTCAGTATGCTCCTTTGGATCAGGCTGAGGCTCTTGTTCAGATTGAACCTCAGCGTCCATTTCTTCTCCAGCTGATAAAATTTCATCTTCAGTTTTAGCAAGTTCATCCTCTGAGAATAGAATACCAGTGACATCAGTAATTGTGAGCAAGGGGTTGGTGATGGGTTCCATATCAGCGGGTGGTATATATCCATCTGATTCTTTGTCCCCGCTGACCCCTCGACACTGGTGGGAGTTTCCTGCCTTCTCCTGAGTCGATTGGTTTTGGGTTCCGTACGGGTTGTTTCTTTCCTTCCGAGTCTTTGTCCCCCTGACCCCGAGACACTGGTGGGTGTTTCCAGTGCCTTTGGCGAGTCGCGATTGTTGTATCCCTATCAGTGGGTTGTTTGTTTCCCCCCGAGTCTTTGGGATCGATCAGTGTGCCCTCAGACAAAGACTTGGATTTGTTAATGTCATCATCAGGCGTGGTGGAAGGCGCTCCCCTACCAGCGGGTTGTTTGTTTCCTCTGGATCTTGGGGAGTAGTAGGTGTGACCAAGGGCACTGACTGTGATGTATCGGTGTCCTTCGTTGTCACGGGGTGGTTGTTGCCCGGCCGTGGGTGTCTGCTTAGTCTCGGGATTTTTGTGCCTTTTAGGCTGTGTTCCAGAAGCCTCAGGGCCTTGAGACTTGGGTTTAGTCTTAGTCCCACCTGAGACTTCCCCTTTCTCTTTTAGGAGCAGGTTTGGAGACACGATCCACTTTGATTGTTTACAAGAATCATGTGGGCCGTCAATTCAATAGGAGTGACAAGGGATGGGTCCTTGTGAAAATTTGATGGGCTCAGGATGCCAGGTAAATTTCCAAAATTTTCATCCTGAGTATAATTTGAACCCAATAACGATTGCAAAGCACAAGAGACAAACCTAGGATACGAAACGTACTTCATCCTAGTTTTGCTCTGTAGCTTCGTTACGAGATCACTGTAAATGATCTCCCCTATGTCGACAGTGACCCCATTCATCAGGCAGGATGCCATCATCAACAATAGAGTTAACTTGTTCAGTGGATGAGTGGTTCCCGCCGAGGACCTGAATCACAAAAGTGAAGAGGATCCTCCAAGCCACGGGAATGAGCTTTTAGTGACTGGGGTCTTGTCCAAAAAATTTGGATCTAAAACGATTTGTTTTAACCCATCCTTCACTGTGGAGGGTTCAGGATGGGCGACATAAGTACCTTTTTTATAATCTAACCCTGCTGAAGTGCAAAACGCTTTGTAATCCAGGTGTATTGTTGCCCCCATTAAGACTCAACCTGATGAGATACTCCTGCTTTAGTTGTCTAAGGTTATTCTCATCAGTAGAAGGTGTCGGGTCAAAGGCTTTAGTTGTAGCCCAAAACTCCCTGAGGTAGTTTGGGTACAGATCGAGGGACATTTAAGAAAGGCCGTTTTGAGTGGGCAGTTGAATAAAATTTTTATAATGTCTTTATAGGTTGGGACATTTTCAGGATATTCAAAATTTCCTATGACATTATTTGTTTTAAATTCAACGTTTGTAAGATCCCCTACCCACCTGAGAAGCAAACCGAGAGATTGTCTTCTAGCCATTTCTATTAAAGAAGATTTTAGGGGAAAAAAATGTTTTGACTAGAACAATCAAAGTATTTGGATCTCTCAAGTTTGTGATGAAAAACTTTTGTAAATTTTTACAAGGAGGGTTTTCCAAAAGAGGTTTTTAAAGATTTTGAGAACACACAAATTTTTCTGGATTTGAGAAAGGATTTTGACAGAGTTTAGTTGCAGAAAAATAATTTGTGTGTGTTTTGTGGTTTTTGAAGAGGGTATTTATAGAGTAGTGAGAGGGGTGGTTTTTGTATAAACGTGGATATGTAAAGACCATTTTTGAAATCGTTTGATATTCCACATTTAATGCCACCCACCACTTCACGCAGTAAAATCCCGTCTTTCAAGGAAAACAGTTGCAATGCACAGTAAAAGTGCATTTTAGCAGTAATAAAATATCCTTAAGATATTTTATCTGAGAGAAGGCATTTAATGCCAAGTGGGGTGAGGTAAATGATGATACTCCTGACAGTAAGACATGTATTCCTATATTAAATTGGTGAGATTACCAACCTAGGACATTTAAGTAACTATTACTTGGAGCATTTAGTTACTCATTCAATGCTTTCTGTCAGGGACCCTGAGTGAGTCTTACTCATTCAGTGAGAGGTTTGGTTTGGATGTTCAGGGAGAATGAACCATTTCAGAGAACTTACGAGATTGGTTTTCGATTCCTGACTTTCAATGTCAAGCATTCCCAATTCAAATTTCGCCTCCAAGGTAGGTTCATCCAAGGGTTTTGTGAAGATATCAACCAGTTGATATTCAGTAGGGATGAAATGAAGTTCAATGTCTCCCTTCATTATGTGATCCCCGATGAAGTGATATCTGATATCAATGTGTTTGGTTCTTTGGTGGAGGACAAGGTTGTTGGAGATTGCAATAGCACCGGTGTTATCACGTAAGATGGGCACCATTTGTAATGGATGTCATAGTCACCGAAGTTGACTTTTCATCCATAATACATTGGCACAACATCCTGCAGCAGCTACATATTCAGCTTCAGCTGAGGACATAGCCACTGATTGTTGCTTTTTAGCACTCCAACAAACTAGTTTTCCTCCAAGAAATTGACAGGACCCTGAGGTACATTTTCTGTCCATGTTGCAGCCAAAGATAATCAGTAATCAAAGTAACCCTTGAGATCAAACCCTAAGCATTTTGGATAATAGAGTCCAAGGCTTGGGGTTCCCTTCGGGTACCTGAGTATTCTTTTGGCTGCAGTGAGATGGGATTCTTTAGGATTAGACTGATATCTTGCTATTAGACAGACTGAGAATTGGATATCTGGTCTAGAAGCAGTTAGATACATCAGTGAGCCTACAATCCCTCTGAAATGAGGTTGATTGACTGATTTTCCAAAGTGAGATCAGTCCAAGGTTGTTAGGTGGGACCATTGGAGTCTTCACCTGAGGCACAGCTTCAGATATCTCATATTTCTTCAAGAGATTTCTGGTGTATTTCTCTTGACTGATAGATATTCTTTTATCAATTTTTTCCGATTTGTAGTCCAAGAAAGTATGTGAGTTCCCCATCATGCTCATTTCAAACTTCTTTGTCATTAGTTTTTCAAACTGCTTGCAAAGTTTGTAGTTTGTTGAGCCAAAGATGATGTCATCAACATACACTTGGACTAGAATCACATCCTATTGAGTTCTATAGACAAACAATGTGTTGTCTATCTTTCCTCTGACAAACTTCTTTTGTATCAGGAAGGCCTGAGAGAGTTTCATACCATGCCCTGGGAGCTTGTTTAAGTCCATAAAGAGCTTTGTCAAGCTTGCAGACATAGTAGGGGAATTCACTACTCTCAAAGCCTGGAGGTTGCTAAACATATACATCTTCCTTGAGATCACCATTTAAGAATGCACTTTTAACATCCATTTGGTAGACCCCTGAAGTTCATGTATGTTGCATATGCAAGGAAGATCCTGATGGCTTCCATTCTGCAACAGAGCAAATGTTTCATCATAGTCAATGCCTTCTTGTTGACTATAACCTTGGCTACAAGTCGATTTGTTTTAATGACAGTGCCGTTTTCATCAGTTTTGTTTCTGAAAACCCACTTCATTCCTATGACTACTACATCCTAAGGACATTTGATCAAGGTCACGACCTTGTTTTTATCAAACTGTTGCAGTTCTTCTTGCATAGCCCTGAACCCAAATTTGGGTATTTTAGAGCCTTAGTGACACTTTTGGGTTCTATCTCTGATAGGTAATCAGCATATAGACATTCATTGGGTGAAGCTGCAGTTTGCTTCTAGTGAGCATGCCCTCAGTGGGTTCACCAATGATGTTTACAAGCTCAATGTCCTGAGATCTTGTCCACTTACTTTGTGGTCTGGGATCTGAGCTTGAAGATGTCACCGGAGTTCAGGTGTGAGTACAGGTGCAAGAGCCACAAAATCATTTAGATCATCTGTTGAGGTGACTTATTCTGGTAGAGGTTCTTGAGTTTTAGGATCCTGATCATTTGGATCAGTGTTACCTATCCCAGTAGGGACTGACTGATTATCAATGAATTCATTGATAGTTGGTTGTGACAGGTTGTGAGGCAAGACATAATATGAGATGTCAGATCGCTTGGTATGAGGAATTGGTTTCACTTTGTACTCATCGAGGATATCTTGATGAGTTATCAATTCCTATTTCTTCCACTGAAGTGTTGGTGAACCTGATGCTTTCGATACTTTCATCAAAGGTGACATGATAGGTTTCCTCAACTTGTTGTCTCCTTGTGTTAAATACCGTGAAGGCTTTGGAGATCAGTGAGTATCCTAGAAAGTATCCATCATCGCCTTTAGCATCAAACTTGCCCAGATGATCCTTGTGGTTATGAATAAACACAGGACATCCAAACACAAGTCTACCTTTGAATATCTCATAAGGGGTTTTATTATGTCTTTTGACAATGATTGACCCGTTTTGAGTGTAACAGTGTGTTTTAACTGCTTCACCCGTAAATGCTTTGAGAGGGCTGAGCCATTTAACATGGTTCTTGCAGCCTCAATGAGAGTTCTGTTTTTCCTTTCGGCTACCCCATTTTGCTCAGGGGTATAAGGAGATGAGAAATTTTGGGAGATTCCCTTCTCATCACAGAAACTCTCAAGCTCAGCATTTCTAAATTCAGTACCATTGTCAGTTCTGAGTTGTTTTACTGTAATGTCATTCTGATTTTCAATGTTCCTTATGAACGACATTATAGTATCAGCTGCCTGACTCTTGTTGGAAAGAAAGTATACCCAAGTGTATCTTGAGAACTCATCAACAATGACAAGTGTATACTTCTCATGCTGGATTGATCTGGGACTGACTGGTCCAAAGAGATCCATATGCAAGAGGTTAAGGCAGCTTTTGATAGAGAAATTTTGCTTGGTTTTGAAAGATGCTCGTTTATGTTTTCCTTTTTCACAGGCTGAGCATGGTTTATCTTTTGCAAAAACCAGTGATGGTAAGCGAAGGACCTTGTTTTGTTTTGCCAAGTTGTTGATGTTTTTGAAGTTTAAGTGTGAGAGTCTCTTGTGCCACAGCCAGTTGATAGTTTCAGTGGCTTTGGCAAAGAGACAGGTTCCATCTTTAGAGAGAGTTGACATGTCTAAGACATAAACATCGTCTCTCCTAGGAGCAATCAACACAACTTCCTTGTTGGCATTGAAAATGGTACCTTGTTTGTCATTAAATTGTACAATGTACTTAGCATCACATAGCCGATGACACGATGAGATTGTATTTGAGACCATTGACATAAGCAATCCTAGAGAAAACTATTCCATTGCATAGCCATCAACCATAACCTTCAGTGGGACATGATGAATTATCACCAAATACTACCTTTGGCCGTGGTTCCTTTACATACTTGTGCAGATATTCCTTCACACCGCCATGCTTCTTGAACATCCACTGTCTAGATGCCAGATAGGTTCCCTAGCATGCCTCTGCACAAGTAGTAAACTGAATTAGTTTCTCTTCGTAACCCACTTACTAGTGGGCTTGGGTCTCATGGTCTCTTTGAATTGAGCAATCGATTCATGGTCAGTGGTGGAGTGCAATGAGCTACCACGTGTTTTACATTTAGAGACTGAGGATGACTCGGTGGATTTTGGTTGTTTTGAACTTCTCCTTGCATGGATGACATTGTCATGCTGAGATGTCTTATGAGCTGTGTTACCGCAAATATCACAACATGTGTTCATAAGACAATCATCAGGATGATGATCATTAAAGCCACAGTTAGGGCAAGGAGGAAAAGGCTTTGCTCTCAATTTTTGAGCTTTGGATGAAGAAGCATACTGATGACCAACTTTTGTGTAGTTTTCTTGACTAAGAGAGCTCACATATTGCAAATGGTCAGCAGTCCTATGATCATCCTTTACGATCATGCAAAAGGATTCTATAACAATTGTCGTGGTATGACTGGTATAGTGGCACATATCACACTTCCGCTTGTTTTGGTGGTGGCTTTTGACTTTGAGGAACTAGAGGAAGCTGACTTTGTCTCCTTGATTGGTTCAGGGACCTTTTCAATATATTCCATTTTGTCAGTTAGCTTCCTCACAAGTTCAGTCATTGAACTGATCGCTTCATGGGGACCGAGGATGTGGAATTTTCAGTGGGGGTAGATTCTTGTTGAGTTGGTTTTGATGGTCTTTTCAAAATGGTTCTACCAAGTCCAGATCTTTCTTTAGGAGAGTGTGGATTGTAATGCAATGGAGTAAGCTCAGAGCTAGGATCAAGACCTCAAGAGGTTCCAAAGGTGGAAGTGGTGCTTGAGATTCATCTTCAGACTCAGAGATGTGTTCAGTGCTACTGGGCACATCTGGGAGTCCAAGCATGCTCTTTAGAGCTTGACTTTCAGGCTCTAGAATTTTTCCAAAGTCAAAGTTAGGAAGCTTACTATCAGGATTAAGTCTTTCAATCCAATCACTGGGCTTGGGAACAGATAACATGTTGGTAATCATGCCACCAGACAAAAATGGTTTAGGACTCTGGTCTTTGTTGTGAGAGTCAGAGAGATGATGTTCACCTATGACTCTCTTTTTGCTACTGGGAGCACCCACAGCATCAAAGACTCTTGGATTCTTGTTGGTCCAACTATCAATGATTTCTTTTTCATTCTTAAATTCGTCTTGAAGAGCCTGATTTCTTTTAACTAATTCAGTGTTTTGAATTTGTAAGGTGATAGCCTCAAGCTTGTTTTGTTTTAGCACAAGTAACTCATCCCTACACTTATTCAATTCAAAACTTAGCTTATTGTATTTAGAAAAAAGATTTAGTCTTTGCTCCTCTACAAACTTAAGATCAACATTGATATAGTTCATATAGGACTGCCAATCAGAATCATCATCCGTAGAAAGTAGAATATTTACCTTCTTCATTGTGATGTTGACCCATTCTCCATTTCTGGCATAATACTTTCCAGCAGCTAGCTTGTCTTCCTCTGAGAGGGCCATCAGTGCGCTGACCTGCACCATTTCATCATCTGATGAGACTGACTCTTCATCCCAGTCGAAGGTTTCAGCAACAAGACCTTTGTTTTTACCCTGCACATATTGAACACTTTTGGTTCTGAGGGACTGGCCTCAAGTAATGCAAGCTTAGCTTTGATCTTCCTATACTTGGCTTCAAAATCTATTGTTTTGTTATGGTCAGATTTATTCTAAAAGTTTTGATGAGACTGATAGATTTTAGGTTGAAATTTGCTAAAGCCTCGAGGACCTGATTTGACCCTGATGGTCTGTAAGAGGGTTCAGAAATTGTTTTTGAAAAACATTCCTTTGCAAAATGGCTCTTTTTGACACTTAAAGCATTCAGTGTCCTCATTTGCTTTAGCAGTTGAAAAACCTTTGTTTCTTTTAATAAACCTTCGAGAGTTTGCAAGGAGTGCCCTTTCCTGAAATTCAACGCTCAGGTCATTTAGGTACTCCTCACTTGATCTCTCATCAGGCTCATCATCTGAATTTTCTTGAAAATTTTGAACCACATTGTTAGAAAAGAAGGCGGTTGATATAGGTGAGGTGATGGTCAGGGACTTCTTGACTTCCTGAGACTTCTTTAAGTCGGGGTATCGTCTGTTGATAAGGTTTTCCTCATAGACAAATTTCCCATAAATTTCAGGAAGTTCAAGAGTTTGGATGTGATTTGCATTTCTAAGTCCTTGAGAGAAGTTTAACCATTTCTCAGGGAGACAATTAACAAAACCAACATTTATCTCTTGTTTGGATAACTTAACACCATCATTAGCTAGTTCATTTAAAAGAGTTTTGTAACGGGTGTAAGTTTGAGAGAGAGTTTCAGAGTCCCTAGCCTTGAAGGTATTATACTCAAGTTTCAGGTCCATTATCCTGTTTTCCTTGGTATCAGATGGACCATCATGGCTATGGACCAGTCATCCAGTGTTTGTTTAGCCGTGTTACAGTTAAAAGTTATAACTGACTCCATTATATCATCAGGAAGACATGATATGATGATACTTTCGAGTCTTTGGTCCTGGTTGACCACTCTCCTTTCATCCTGAAGTCCACTGAGCTTTAGGTTTGGGCAAACCTTCAGCAGCTTTGGGACAAATGGACCTCATTAATACACTTGATATAATAAGGTTCCATCCCAATCAAATAGCAAAGCATACGCTTTTTCCATTTGTTGAATTTGCTAACTTCAAGTCTAGGGCAACAATTTGAATAAGCTCCACCCTTTTTATCGACTAGTTGGGGTACATCAATTTCAGCCATAGGAATCCCGATTTAAAAACGTTTTAGAGCGGCTTAAAAGGTTTTATAATCAGCCGCTCGATACCAGCTTGTTATTCCCTATTCACTATCGTTAAAAAGGAATAATTAAGTACTTAAAGCAATTTAACATTGAATAATGACCTGAAATTAACATAAGTAAAACACACAAAGTAATTTTCAACATCATATTCTTATTAGAAATAAATCAAAAGAATACGTTACCCAAGTACTTGTGGAATAGTACTTGGGATTGAAATGACAAAGTTTGGGTGACTCCTCTCTAAGCTCAGGCTAAGTCTCAGCACAACTCTTAGAACCCACTGAGCTAGCTCAAGGATAAAGTTGTATTTGGAGGAGTGAAAAGTTGGCTTGTGTGTATGTGTGTTTTTACAATTCACAAGCTTAAACTTTTCACTCCTTCTCTTATGCTATTTATACAAGTATGGATATTTAACTTTAACCTAGAAGACAAAAACATTGATCCCAGTAATCACGAATATAGATATATTCGACATTCTGCATTGCTATATGTAGTCAGGCGGCGAAGCTTCTTTCCAAATCAGAGTTCCTTTAGTATCGCCGCTTACTATAAATGGGAAGATATGGCTTTAGTAGATAGGGACTTGGTTTTATCTAGGTAAAACACTTGGGGACTTAGTTTTATCTGTGTAAACTTTTCCCGCCTAGTCCCGCTCATTCTTCAGTCTTCAAAGCCTTCAGCCTCTTCCTTCGCTTTTCTTCGCTAACATTGGACCGAGGAGTCTTAGGGATTCAGTGAGTTATTGTCATCACCCACTGAATCCACCATCTTCTTCTTGACTTAGTCTTCACCCATTAAGTTCCGCCTTGCTGAGTGGAGAGGCTTCTTCTTTGCCTCGTACTGAGTATCCTGAAGATGGCTCACTGAGAGTCTATGCACTCAGTGACCTGATAGTGTTTAATGGATAGAACACTTAGGTTATTTTCTATTCAAATCCTAGATTAAGGGGTTTGGGTATTTACTGAACCCAACACATCATAACATCATTATTAACACTAACATTCATCTTATAACAGATCATGGCATGAAAGTTCATTACACAATTTACGCGTAGAAAGTCATACGCGTAAGTCAAAACCCTAAAGTTCATGAATTACGCATATGATTTCTAGCCATAGGATATGCACTAAAGTTTTTCAGGTAAGTCTTAGAAGCATAGTAAGTTGTTCTATCCAAGTTTTAACATCAAATTCAAGGCCAATCAAGAAAACCCAATTCGTACGAACTTGAACCCTAATTTCCAATTTATGAATCATTAGTGTTTCTGGGTGAAATTTGGGTTTAAATTTGATCAATTCAACTTAAAAACAACCTATTAAAACAATCTTTATTACTAAAAACGTTCTCATATGAAAACACCCAAATCACGCATAAACCCTAGTTTTCCAGATTCCATCAATTCGTATTTCTGGGTAAGTTTTGAGGATTAAAATGGTATCATTGATGTTTTAAGAACGTTTTTACACAACCCTTTTAACCACAACCTCCCATTCATGATTAGGTGTTTTAAGCTTACGCCAGAAACCACAAAAGTCACAATATCTCAAGATTAAACCGTGGGATTCATGAAAGATCCAAAACCATTGTTTAAAAACTTGTTATAAACACAAAAACACTTACAAATTGATGATCCAAAACACAGATTTCTTGAACGATTATTAAGCGTAGGATGAAGTTTGGTTTGAGTATTAAATGTGAACTGAAATGTTAGGTGGGGTGTTTTATTAAAATGACTTTAACCTTTTGGCAGTTTTGGTCCCTCCACCTTTTCCATTTTCATCCAAAGCCATATAACTTCCATTTTGGTTACCAAATGATAGATTTTAAGAAAGAAACTTGACGACACTCCCCTTGACTTAAGAAATAATGAAAGGTTACAAATTTTAGTCCGAGGAGTGTCAGTGAACCAGAAATGTGACCACCATTGATAAAAGAAATAACCGTAATATGATAACATGAAAGTACACGGATGTTTTGAAACAGTTATGTTTATTTTCTCCCTCAACACTTGATCAAAAAATACTGAATTTTGAAAGATTATAGTGTTGACGGAAGAAATGTACTTGCAATGTTGAAAGAAAAATAGATAGAAGAATATTTTTGTTGTTTTATCTGATTTTATATTTTTGTATTTTGTTTTTTGGAAAAAATATTTACAAAAGAGATTTTGGTGTTTGACATGTGTTTTAAGATCGCTTTAGGAGGTCATCCAATTCCTCTTGAGTCAAACACCTCATACCAATCCGGTGGACCAACTCATTAAACCTAGCAGGAGGCAAGGCTTTGGTGAGTAGATCAGCCAATTGGTATTCTGCACTCCACAAAATATAATTCAACTGCACTCGCTCCACGTGATCCTTGATGAAATGATATCGAAGATCGATGTTCTTTGACTTTGAGTGTTGAACTGAGTTGCACGAGATCGCAATGCACTCCGATTGTCGCAAAGACATCGGATTATGTCAAATACGCCACCATAGTCTTTGAGTTGTGTTCTCATCCAAATGACTTGAGCACAAAACACTGACATGGCTACATATTCTCGCTTCGGTTGAGGACAACGATGTACAATCCGCTTCTTCGATTGCCATGACACCGCTTATCACCAAGAAATTGTAAAGCTCCCAAGTACTTTTCCGTGAGTCTAAGCATCCTGCGGGTCAGCCGTCAAAAGCAATTAGTTCAAAACCATAATCCTTCGGATACCAGATCCCCAAATTAATGGTTCCCTTGATGTATCGGATGATTCTTTTAGCCTCAAAGAGGTGGGTTTCAGCTTGGTCGGACGATAACGGAGCAAAGATATACAAAGAAAGACAATATCGTCCGCTATGTTAGATACATGAGAGACCCAATAATACTACGGTATTTTGTAGGGTCCACCAATTTCCCATGTAAATCCGCGTCTAGCTTCTTGGTATGAGCCATTGGTGTGGCATAGGTGTCACAGTTTGCATTCCAAATTTGTGTAACAAATCAAGGGCATATTTGGACTGACTCAAGAAAATACCACGGGGTGATTGATGAACTTGCTATCCTAGAAAGAACGTAAGTTCACCCATCATGGACATTTCAAAATGTTTCTTCATTAGTTTTGCAAAAGCGATTGAGTACTTTTTATGAGTAGACCCAAAAATGATGTCATCCACATAAATTTGAACAATTAAAATATGTTTCCCGTGATATTGTATGAAAAGAGTTGGGTCGACCGAACCTTTGGTTAAATTATTGGCAATGAGGAAAGATGATAGCTTATCATACCATGCCCGAGGAGCTTGTTTGAGACCATAGAGAGCTTTCTTCAGTTTGTAGACATGATTAGGGAAATCTGGATCAATGAATCCTTTCGGTTGACTAACATAAACCGTTTCTTTCACTTGTCCATTGAGAAAAGCAGCTTTTACATCCATCCGAAAGACCGTGATATTCATGTGAGCGCGAAATGCTAAAAATCCTAACGTACCTCAAGACGAGCAACCGAGCGAATGATTCTTCAAAGTCAATACCATCTTCCGACGATAACCCTTAGCCACCGTGACGTGACTTGTTTCGATAACGCTCCTTCAAAGATCCAATTTGTTTTTCCAAATCCATTTAAGACCAATGACGAAGACCCTCTGGTTGGTCTTTCAACCAGTTCCCATACTTCAAGACGTTTGAATTGGTTGAGTTCTTCCCGCATGGATTCAATCCAGTTGTCCTTTGTCATTGCGCCTTTGATGTTTTTAGGTTCGATTGGCGCATGTGAGTGCATAAATGCAATGTTCACCGTCTGTGAAGACGTTGTCTCGTGAACGACCGGTTGATTCGGTTGCCAATAATATTTTCCAGAGGATGGTCTTTGTCCATCTATGTGTGGAGGGTTGATGTTGGTATACATTGTGCGATTCTGAGGATTCAAATGGTTTGTTGAAGATTCCGCGACATCCGGTGCGCAGCCTCATTAGCAAACGGGTTAAAGAACGATTTGGATCAAAATCGCAGGTGGGGTACTTCATTCGTAACATCATCAATCGGTTCATCATTGTTGGAAGCGGTTTGTTCAACTGTTGTGGTGGAGTCAACTGGTGGTGCTTCTTCAACATTAGTTGTTGTAGCAGTGTATCGTGTATAAGAGTATTATCGTTGAGCAAAGAAACGGATACACCCGAGCACGCTCATCAATATCGCCATCAACAAATGGAGCAAATAACCTTTCCATTTGTTGACGAGTGAGTCGGGGGCTTTGTTCACCTGATGATGGGGTTTGGGGAAGTTTAAGCGGTTGTGACCGGTTCCAAGATGTTATACTCGTAAGCCATTTCCGTAAGTTCATCAAAATGAGCATGAATCGTTTCCATAACCTCCATTGTTCGACGATTCCGATTCGAAACCTTTAGAATTATCACAATATCCAATAAAGACTCTAATGTCAGCTTTGGCTTTGAGCTTTCCAAAGTCATCACGATCATTATTCTGATAGCAAAGAGATCCAAATACATGAAAGTGTTTGAGATTTGGTTTTCTGTAGTGGACAAGCTCGAAAGGTGTTTTGTTGTGGCGCTTTGTAATCATAGAACGGTTTTGAGTATAGCATGCAAGAGATACAACTTCGCCCATAAGTAACTGAAGTTTAGCATTGATTAACATTGTTCTGCGCCTTCCACTAACGCTCGGTTTCGTCTTTCAACAACTCCGCTTTGTTCGTGTACGCGTGCAATAGATGTCTGATGTTGAATTCCCACTTTCTCATAAAATTCACGAAGAGTTTGGTTAACAAATTCATTGCCTCTGTTTGATTTGTCGACGTGTTTCAGAATGAACTTGTATTTTCGTGAGAAAGGTGATGATCATCTGTGGAGCTTGGTCTTTGCTTCGAAGAAAGTAGACCCAAGTCAAGCGTGAATAGTCATCAACAATTACTAAGATGTAGCGTTTGCCATTGATCGCTTGCACGCCAAGATCGGGCCACACAAATCCATGTGAAGAAGATGAAGCACATGCCGAGAGCTATGTTCCACCTTTGAAGGAAAATGAGCACGAAGTTGCTTTTCCTTGTTCACAAGATGAGCAAAGGTGATCTTTAGAATACCCAAATCGTGGGAGTCCTTCAACTAGTTTGTGTCGAGCAAGGTTGGTGATGGTTTGAAAGTTTAGATGTGAGAGACGAGGGTGCCATAGCCAGGATTTTGTTGATGTTGCCTTTGAAAGTAAGCAGATGGGAGATGAAGCAACCATGTCTTGCATAGAGATAGTGTAAATACTGGAATTACGCGAGCCGCATATAAGGTCATTTCCTTGTAGATCACTTAATGAAACAAGATTTCTCCCAAGCAACCTCCAAATCTCCATCACGTAACCGACCTATCGAAAACAGATTGTGACCGAGGCCTTCCACATAGTAAACTCTGCTAATTTCGATGTTCCCATTGATATAGTCTCCGTAGCCCGTGATAGCTGCGAAGTGATCATTCCCTAACCGACAAAGGCCAATGAACTTTGCAATAAAGTTTGATAACAGCTTAAGGTTGCCTGTCATGTGTCGGGAACATCCGCTATCAACAATCCAGAGAATGATCAGACACCGCATTACACAATGCATCTACACAGATGGAATAGAAGTAGATGTGGAACCCAAAATGTTAGAGGGTTCCGGAGCAGTTATAGTAGATATACACACATCAATAGCTTTAGGTATCCATTTAAATCCTAGTGTGTTATATATCCATTTCCGCCATCTCCAACTAGTATTTGCTTTAGTCTTAGTGAATGCACTAGGTGGTACTACATTCCTAGGAGGTGAAACTTGAGCTACAGGGACAAAGAATGCGCTTCTTAGAATCTAAAGAGGGCGGTCTACCAAGCAATGCACTTAGAAAGATTAGTGGGCCTAGAGGTATTCCTATTCTTAGGATTCCTTAAACGAGAGATGATAGCTTTAGCAACACATTTATCATGACAATAATTCATACTTTTACGACAAATAACACAAGGTGCATCGATCAATATCAAAAGTACTTAAAGGTTTAGCATTCGTTACATCACTATTTCTATTACATTTGCTAGACGCAATATCTATAGTGGAAGCAACGTGAGTCTTATTCATAGTCCTATGGTGTTCTTCTAGTTTAGCATTCCTTATTGATATTTTCTTAGGTCGCAACTTCCTATTCTTCGATGTAGTGCTCCTAGGCTCGTGAAGTGCGGACGCTTGGAAAAGACTCAACTATTCCTGCTTCAAGAGAAGGAAGCACGCTAGCAACTTGTGATTTGGCAGTAGGGATTCTAGGTTCATGATTACTAAGTGTTACTGGTGCTATTCTCTTAATCACGGAGGCTTAAAGTTGTTCATACTTTCCTAACATTTCTCTTAAACTTGAAGATAGTGTGAATCAAATCTTGATTTTCGTAACCTAATATTTCCAAAGAAAATGCATAACTTCTTTAGTGTGTGCAAGATAATGATCAAGTTCATTTGATGCTTCATCACGAGTCTTTTGAGTAAATCAAATATGACACCATATTCCTTTTAACTTTTACAAGTTCTTGTTCATATTTTGAGATTTGACACTTAAAAGACACGCTTTGATCATCCAGTTGCTCAATTTTAGGATCAGAAGATTTTGCACGCGAATCGGGCGATTTTGTGTTGAAAACAAGTTGTTGATCGTGAATATCTTTTTGACACCAATTAAGACGACGTATTGCATTTGAAAGTTCGTTTGACAATCGCTTGTTTTCAACTTTTAAGGACTCGACCAAGCACATTATCGTTCTCAACATTTACCACGTAATCAACAAGATCGTAGAGATATAATCAAATGCATATGACAAAGAATTCAATAACACAACATTATGGACATCAGACGATGACATCTTCCAAGAGTCGATCAACATCTTTTCTCAACATTTTCTTTTTACGTTTAGTATTAGAGATAAATGTTTCTTTTTTCTCGAAAACGACCTTCATCAATCCAAGTTCCTTATGAAAGTCCCTTTCCCAAGACAATGCACAAGTTTTCAAATTTTTAACATTTGGTAAAAGATTTTTCTCAAAAATGTCTCTTTGTTCTCGCGCCAGAGGCGATTGAAAATGTTGAACTTTGATTTCGGAATGATATTCTATCTCATGTTGTAAAGTTTTGAGGTCATCCATGAAAAGGTCAAAATATCTAAGAATTTTGCGATTTTCGTGTTTTGAGTTTACTTCACCGATGGAAGGTAAAGGACCATAAGTTTGTGCATAATCTGGTTTGGGATTAACATTAGAAGACTCAGGTGTTTTAATGATAATCCTTGGTGTGTTAGAAGAATCAAGCTGGTGTGACGAAAGTGACCGCTTTTGAATAGTTAAAAGGTTTGTTGTAAACAACATTTTCTAATTTTGATCGACTCTCGCCTTCTGCATCTAATTCCTCTTGACGATGATATTCAACAACACTCATAATGTAATTATCAATTTTATATTCTGCCTTTGGAAACTTCGTGATTTGGTTTGAATGCTTTGGTTGAAAGCTTAGGTTTGTAATCGCAAAAGATTCGGTCCATATCCATTTGGATTGGGTTTTAAAGTAAACTTTTCAATAGTTGTGACCGACTCGCCATGTTTGTAAACAACACTTTTAAACTCTTTAAGTTTGTTTTGCAAGCCGATGATTTCTTCAAGATGATCATCTATTCGCTTTCTGAATGCTTTTTGTATGCAGAGAACTGTTTTTTGACAAGTTAACAACTCAGCCTTAGCTTTTGATTTTCCAAGGTGAGAGCGTTAATTTGCTTTTTATGTTCATGTTTCAGTTGTTCTATTTCGGATAACAAAGCATTCTTCGGCGCTAGATCACGCATCTGTCTCTCTAAATATTTTTCGCTTTGATGAGATTTGGCAAAGGTCGCTTCAAAACCTTTTTCACGTTTTTCTTGAGTTTTGAAAAGTTGAGTTGCTTTTGTAAACATTCAAAATCCTTGGTTAACAGTGCATTTTTGCTTTTCAAGTCCTGATTAATTGCATGACATTCTTCCACTATGGTTTGTTGGTCTTGTATTAAACGAGCAAGATTTGGATGAGGCAAAAGTTCCGTGTTCAACGGAGTCACAACATGATCATTACTGAGATCCTCAAGTATAACCACCGAGTCAATTTGATTATCAAGGGAAACCGGTTGGTCATCTTGATCGTCAAATATAACTACGGGTCTAGTTGAAAATCGTCGAAATGAGATGTGGACGACTCATTTTGAACATTCTGAGCCTTGCCGGATTCGGATGTTGGCGGAGATATGAGATCAGAGATAAATATGGTTTGTTCGGTACTGAGACAAGCCATCGCGTCATACACCGGCCTCGTGTCACTCATGTGTAACTCATGCATATTAGCCATCAACATAACAACTGCATTGGCCTGCAAGTCCTCCATATCATCATCCGAGTCGTGATTTGCCATAAAGCTCGTTTTGTCGTGAGAGTTCCACCGCCTTCATCCTTAAGAGCCAAAAGAAGAGCCTCTTTGTGATAAGCACGCCCCTCAGTCCTCGGCTTTGGGCATGCATTAGCCAGTGTCCCTTCTCATTGCAGTTGTAGCATCGAAGACCATTCAACCCATTCCTCGAGCATCGCTCCACCACTTGAGCTCTATTGTTATTCCTACCCACAAGATTAAACCCTTGACCACCGCCCATCGACGCACCATAACCACGATTCTCAACTTCAACTCGCCCATTGTTCACAACAGCTTGATTCCTTGTGTGATAGATGAGGAACGAATACGATTGTTGGATTTGTTGGTATAACGGCTAAAAGCATTAGCAATCATAGCAAATCCTTGTTGCAATGCTTCGAACGGATCGATGTCCTCATTAGCTTCACTGACGACAAGTGCTTGAGCATTGTTGTTGTTGTATGGAACCAATTGAGTTTGTTGAGATTGTTGCTATGAAGGATCATTTGGTGTGATTGTAGCGCTTGGTTGAGTTGCCGTTGAGGAGAATAACCTGTTTGAGCATATAAGGCAAGTTGTTGATTTTCCGGATGTGACGGTGGAGCAATTTGAGCACGGAGAATCCTTTCCCTATCAACTTCCTTTCATGAGGCTTCAAGTAATCGTACAACAATCCGTATGTAGAATGATGCATGTTCTTCGCTTGACGGAGAAAATGACATACTTCTCCCATTCAGGACCAAGACTACTCAGAAACTTAGTATTAACGCAATTTTGGCATGATGATGTTGTGTTTATCCAAATCATTGATGATGTCTGAAAATCGATGATGATAAGACTCTAGTGTCTCTCCGTGTTCAATCATGAAGTGTTCATAAGCCAAGTAAATTTTGGATTCCAAATCCTCCTGATTGAGTGCAGATCCTTCCATAAGAAGATGAATATGTTCCCACATCGCCTTTTGCAGCTTTTGAGCATCAACACTTCCAAGAATTGGGTTAGGTAATCCTAAGAGGATATATTGCATTGCAAGTTCATCAGCTTCATAGTGTAGAAGTTCTCAGGATTCTGTGCCTAACAAAAGAGTAGCAATGTTTGATTGTTCATCTCTTGGTGGATTAGCATTTGATCTCGGGTACAATGACAGAGGCATCTCAAATGGACCTTCCAAGATAACCTTCTTTAAGAACTTTCCATGTGGCTTCTTAGATCACAAAACCTAAAGAACCTTATCACCCATTGATCGTAGTTTCCTGAGTGAGCATTGGAGGTCTATCAAGTGATCCAAACCTCATGAATTGATTGTTAGGTGCTTAAAGCTTCACACATCTTTGCAAACCAAGTGGGTTCCTTCATAGTGTTCCTTGATGGATGTTGATTGAAGTCATTTGTGTAGGGTTGAACTTGAAGACTTGGTGGTGGTTGAACCAATTGAGGTTGTGGAATTAAGCAAGTGTGGAGTATGTTGTTGATTAAATTGTTGTTGATAAATTGCTTGTTGTTGATTCCATTGTTGATGTTGTGGAGTTAGTTGTTGTTGACGTTGAGAATAAGTGTAAGGGAAATAGTTAGAGTATGGTGGTTGTGACATGTTGAAAACTTGTGTTGGTAAAAATGGATCTTTGTAGTCGAATGAACCTTTGTTGATGAAGTGTCCTTAGGCGTAGAAATCACAAGAAACCAAGTAGGACTTATGCGTAAAAACACCAAAGTTACGCGTAACAATCAAGAGTTACGCGTAGATTTAGCTTACGCGTAAGTAGGGAAAAGACACTAAAGTTATGCGTAGACACAAAGTTAGGCGTAGAAACTTATGCGTAGGATTACCTTATGCGTAAGACTAGGCTTAGGCGTAAGATGAATCTTATGCGTAGGATTTCTACGCGTAAGCTTTATGCTTATGCGTAAGTTTAGGGTTTTGCCCAAATGATCTTTTACACTATCACAGTGCAAAAGATATCCAAAGTCGACGTATTTTCAGGCTTATCCAAGCAAGAAAACACGGAGTAAACCACGAAACTGAAGATCAAACCAAGGATAAAGTTATGCGTAAGTTTAGGGTTTTCACTTACGCCAGTAGGACTACTCGTAAAGTGATTTTGCCCAAAGATGTTTCTAAACGCAGTTTTGTGATGAGAGCTTCAATATCACCAAGATAACACAAAAGTGTGAAACTTGATGATCCAAAGCGTCTAAAACAGCTTATCGTAGACAAAACCCTCGCTAAAAAATCATGGCTCAAAAACATCCACGAAGTTTGAAACTTTTGCCAAAAACAGTATTTTAACACCTTAAAACATTGAAAGTACAAGAATCTTGGATTCAAACATGTAAAAAATTGTGTTTTTAAGCGTTTAACCAAAGTATCAAACCACGACGTATGTTCTACAGTAGGACCAAAACCCACTTCAAGAAACAATACGTTCACCCAACTAGTAGGCGATTGATACCACTGTTAGGTCACTAGATTTACAACACAAGCTTAATAGAAGAGATAGAAGGCGATTGAACAATATACCAAACACACACACACGTTTAGACTATAACAGTTATGCGTAGAGTGTATGTGAAAGAAATAAATTGAACAACCAACCCTCAAGTGAGGGTTATACAAGAGTATTTATAGGAGGGAAGCTAGGGCAACACTCCTAGTTCCCATCCTTTTCCTTATTGGGCTAGGCCTAGGCTTATGGGCCTTCTACATAAGCCTAAGGCTAATAACAAACATAAAGGCCATAATTAAGCTAACTATTACATGTGAATCACTAACACTTGATTAAGGTTTAGGAGTGATTCCAACAGATCTAATGATAAAGCAAGTAAATAAAGTAAAGTGAAGGGAAAGAAAAGACATAACCAATGTATAGTGGTTCGGCTACAAGGACACCTTCCATGCCCTACTACACTCCCCGAGTCACCTACTTGAGAGTTCAAGCACTATGTCAACAAACTCCTTCACTTGGCGGAGAAGCCTTCACAACGTCGCTTACACTTTTTCTGGTACAAAGCTAAATACCGAGTCCGTAGCACGGTGGACCAAACCAACACAACTATTACACAACAAATATGTGAAATATATAATACAAGATCTTCTCTACAGAAATCGTGCGGAGTGACAAATTAATCAAGGACCCCTTGCTTGGATGACTTGTAAAATGCTCGTGATCTCGCCTTAGAGAAGGACCTATATAAGGATCACAAATTGAAAGAAAGAAGAACAACTCTCTAGATCAAGTGATCCATATGTTAGAAGAGAATGAGAGTGTTTGAGAGATTTAGTAAGAAGAGGGGTGAGTTAGAATGAAGAAACGGCTCTCTATTTATAGGCAAAAATCTTCCCCGGATCCCACGGATCCCTTCCAGTTGGGATCTGTCTAGTGTAATCCTAGGGATCCGTGGAACGCACCTCTTTGCCCATGGAATTTTTGGTTATGGGTTGGTCCATGGGTTTTCTTTAGATTCAATGTATCTAAGTATACATTGCATCTAGCCAACTTGGGTATGGGTTATGATCCATGGGTTATGGTCCATGGGTTATGGTTTTACCCATCCTAATAAACTATTACAAAAAATGCTTAATTATTATATTTTTGTATTTAAATGGCTATATGTAAATGCTTTACAAAATAACATGATCCAATTATACTTAAGATAACATTATATTGTTATCAACACACGCAAAATATAATAAACGTTTTACGTTTATTTGTATTAACAATCTCCCCCTTTTTGTTGATGACAAAACATAATGTTATGATGAGTAAAACTTAAGAATAGATGTAAGTTTTGAAAGCCCCTAAGTTTTACTTCTTCTCCCCCTTTTTGTCGAAACAAAAAGTAAACCCTTGGAAGAAATAAACATAAAAGTGTGGAAAAAGTAGTCCACGTATTTCTTACTCCCCCTTGACGGTAGCTCCCCCTAGCTTGGGGCGTCAAGTGAAGAAAAATAAAAAATCCTACAAAAAGAAAGGTTAGTAACATGCTTAAATAATCTTGTGATTGCCGAGAATCAAGATTGGGAGCCAAGGTATGTAAACAAAGCCTTGTAATAAAACAACAAATTGTAGTGGTATTTATGCCACTTACAAGCATGTAAAAATAAGAACAAGACTTGTTCTTGAAAATGACTTCAAAAGAAAAAAAAATACTAATAGTAGAAAAATAGTAGTAGTGATTCCTTCCATGCTTGCATAAGGTTATGGATGGAGGTTTTGATGAGTGATGGTATTGATGCGATCAAGGATGAGGTTGAATATGAAACGCATTTCTTCCCTAACTTCTATTGTGATTGTCCTAGTGGATTGGCAATGTTCACAATGTAAATGATGTGGGTAATGAGTGCGGAATTTTTCCGGGTTGTTTTGATTTGAGTTATGCGGAAGTTGTGGTGGAAAAATAGGAAAATATGGATCAACATCCGGAATATTTGTAAATGGTGGTGGAAAAGAACCTAGATGTTCTTGTAATGTGATGGGAGCTAATGGTGGTGATGTTTCAAGATCTTGAAAAATAGTATTTGGAGATGTGTGGGGTGTTGAAAAGACTATTTCTTTTGTTTAGGTTGTTTAGATCTTGTTGGAGTCTTAAGGAGTTCCAAAAGAGTGACTTTAGGTGGTGATGAAGTTGGTGTACTTGTTGGTGATGAGGGAGGTGCTATTATGGAAGCATCTTGTGGTGAGTTATTTGTTGAGGATGAACCATTTGAGGTTGGTTTTGCTAAACAACAAGATCGGATACTAATCCGTGCGGATATCCTAGAGTTTGATTGTGGTATTTTGGATGGTGGTAGCACAAAGGTTTGGGTATCATGAAGATGATTGTTTGTACTAGGTGATTTATCTAAAGGGTTTTTGGATGACATGGTGTATTGTGGTTATGAGGATGAGATGGATTATGCAAGCATTTTGGGAGTTCTATATATAGAAAAACAAAGCATTGTAATGAATGCTTGACCCAAAATGTGGATTAAAATCTAATGATTAGATATGAATTCAAGGCATGTGATCATGAGAACACAAGCATTAAAGAGCATACTCCAAAAAAATGAAACAAATGTGGATTTTTCATCCAAAGTGAAAAAATAGAAGGTAAAAACAGCTTCTGTTTCACGGATCCCACGGATCCTTCCATTGAGGGATCCGTCCCAAAGATGTAAGGCCTGGGATCCGTGGGTCCGGTGATCCAAAGACACAAAAATTTTCTTTTTGAAAACATTTTGCCTATTGTGTGCCTATATGCAAACTATTTGGAGTTACGGTTATCTCGACTCCTAAAAAGAAAACGAAAAATAAACTAGAAGTAGAAAAACATCCTATTGAGATAATCCGAAAACACATATTTAGTACGTATAATACGTAATTTAGTGTTATCAATGCTCCTAATTCATTGTTGCTTAAATGAATGTACCCGAAAACACATATTAGTTATGTGTCCCCTTTAGTATTCAAAAGACATGAGATGCAATGAAAACGTGTTTTTACTTTGTATTAATAATGAAAAAGCGATTTGTCCTAGTCGTGAGAAATTGCTTTTGTGAAATTGATACGGGAAGGTATCATCCTTTTAGAAAACATTTTGAAAAGAGGTTTTCTTTGAAAAATGTGTATAAGAAAACTATAAGTGGAAAACTTATCTTGGGTTTTGAAAATTCCTGTATTGTTTGTGAGTTGTGCATAAAATAGAAATCCTAGACTTAGAAAGAAGAAGGCTAGTGTTTACATACCTTGTAGAGTCAAATAAGTTACGACGTTTGTTCCATTAGACCAAGACCAAGACGAAGTAGATTGAATTGTTCCCGCTTCAACGGTTTGGTGGGGACGCCGGCTATGTTGTCTTCGGATGCTACCTTCTCAATAGAGATGTTCCCCTTTTGAACATTGTCTCTTAGGAAGTGATGACGAATCTCTATATGCTTTGTGCGAGAATGTAATACCGGATTTTTGCTTAAGTCGATGGCACCTTTGTTGTCACATAGGATGGCTATGTTGCTTAGATGAATGTCGTAGTCGACTAACGCTTGTTTCATCCATAGTGCTTGTTGGCATGCTTCTTTGGGCGAGACGACTCGGCTGCCCTCGGTTGTTGATATTGCAAGTGTTGTTTGTTTCTTATAAAACCAAGATGTTAAACAACATACCATAAAAGTACATACCCCACTTGTACTTTTTCTATCAACGTAATCACCTGCATGGTCAGAATCTGCATATACAATTGTTTCTACTCCCGTGCCCTTAGGATACCATAATCCTAATTGTGTTGTACCCTTAATATATCCAAATATTCTTTTTACGGCTTCTAGGTGTGATGTTTTAAGGTCTTCTTGAAACCTAGCACATAAGCAAACACTAAACATGATATCCGGCCTACTTGCCGTGAGGTAGAGAAGACTACCTATCATGCCACGATATTTAGTATTATCTACGGATTCTCCGTCTTCATCTTTTGTGAGTTTGGTGTCGCATGACATTGGAGTCCTAATTGGTTTTGACTCTTCTAGACATAATTTCTTTAACATCTCCTTGATGTATTTAGATTGATTGAAGAAGATACCATCTTCTACTTGTTTTATTTGTAGACCAAGAAAGAAACTAAGTTCTCCCATCATACTCATCTCGAACTCGTCATGCATGATTTAGAGAAATCATCACACATGTCTTGACAAGTGGATCCGAATATAATATCATCTACATATATTTGTACTATGATTATATGTGACTCTCTTTTCTTAGTAAAAGTGTGTTGTCAACTAACCCCATGGTATAGTTGTGTTTAACTAGAAATGACTTGAGTCTATCATACCAAGCTTTTGGAGCTTGTTTAAGACCGTGAAAGGCTTTCTTTAATTTATACACATGTTTGGGTTTTTTTTCAAAATCAATGAAGCCCGGAGGTTGAGCTACATATACTTCTTCATTAATGAAACCATATTTAGAAAACGCTTTTGACATCCATTTGATAAAGCTTTTGGATCATAGGCATGGTAAGTGAGTAAGAAGCTATTTTATAGACTTAATTCAGCTACTCGGATCAAAGTTTTATTCCTTTTGGTTGGTTATACCCTTGAGCAACGAGTCTAGCCTTGTTCCTAGACACTACTCCGCTTGCATCTAATTTGTTTTTATAAACCCATTTGGTTCCTATTATGATTTGATTACTAGGGTGGAAGGACGTGTCTAAACATCATTAGAAAAAATTGATTTAGTTCTTCGGTACTGCCATTTAATTCAACTCTTATCTTTATGGCTTCAAAATTTTAGGTTCTATAGTTGAAACTAAACAAAAACACATTGGTTTTGAACTTGAGACCCATGTTCGCTCTCGCTTAGCTTTTCCTATTTGACTTTATCTACTGTGGGTGATCTTTGGACCTCTTAATGTTAATTATTTCATCACTTAGAGGTTCTTCTTCTTCACTTTATTTTTCTATTACTATAGCTTCACTTTCTATAACTTCGCCATAGGCTAAGAGGAGAGGGTTTCCAGTGGACTTTCATCAAATTTTATATTTAATGACTCTTCTACCTTCATTGTTTCTTTGTTTTATATGACGTAAGCTTTGCTATTTGGCGAAAGTAACCTAAAAAGATACATTCGTTGATTTAGGATCAAATTTTGTAATAGAATGACATTTAGTGTTAAGAATAAAAATTTCATTACCAAAGACTCTAAAGTGATTTAACGAGGCTTTTTGCCTCCTCAAGTAACACTTCATATGGATTTTTCCTGATTATCTAATTATGACCTCGATTATATGCGTTGAAGTATCAATGGCATTACACCAAAACTTTTGAGGTATGGATTGTTCATTAAGCATGGTTCGACTCATTTCTTGTAGGGTTCTATTCTTTCTTTCTACTACCCCATTTGATTGTGGAGTGCGTGGAGCCGAGAAGTTGTGAGTAATACTATTAGCGTCACAAAAGCTTGAATTGCACTTCATTATCGAATTCCCTACCATGATCCGTCCTAATAGACACTATGGGACTTCCTAGTTGTCTTTGGATCTTTTTGCTTAATATTTCAAAATAATTAAAGGTTTCCGTTTTGTTCTTTTAGAATTTTGTCCATGTATACCTAGAATAGTCATCCACTATGACCAAAGTGTAGTAGTTGCCTCCATAACTTTGGATAGCGGATGGACCAAATAAATCATATGTAGTAATTCTAGACACCTAGTTGTAGACACCAAGTTTTTAGCTTTATGACTAGAATGAGCTTGTTTTCCTACATTACAAGCATCACAAAAATGATGTTCATATTTTAACTTAGGTAGATCTCTTACTAGATCTTTGGATGATAGCGATTGAAGAAGTCGCATGTTGGCGTGACCCAATCTTCGATGCCATAAGGTCGCAGTATCATCCATAGAGGTAAGACATAGTTTGTCTTTAGGTTCATTACCGATTTTAATGACATAGACTCCATGTTTCCTAATTCATCTTCCTATGGTTATGCCATTTTTAAGTATCTTACTCGGTTTCGTATAAAAAGTACATTGCACTTTTTATCACATATTTGTCCTATACTTAAGAGATTAAAGTTTAGGTTTTCTACGTGACACACATCGTTAATGGTTAAAGATTTATTAGAAATCGTACCTTTTAAGATGATTCTACTTTGCTATTTCCAAACACCACATTACCTCCATTTAAGGATTCATATGTGGAGAATAGATCCCTATTGCCGGTCATGTGCCTCGTGCACCAGCTATCCTTGACCCATTCATCGGGGTCTAGGTCGACCTTTAAGCATACCTAAAACAATAATAAATTCAAAAGTTTGGTCCCCATTTGTTCATGGGTCCATTAGTGTTAAACATTCCATTCATGTTAGACATGTATGGATAAGATGAGTATGCATTCCATGGAGAAAAGTTTTGAAAAGGAAAACCGTTTTGAATATTTGGTTTCCATCCCATTTGATGGTTACTTCTTGGATAAACGTTATTAGGTCTCCTAGATTGATTATGTTTTGAAGAAGATGGAGCTTTGTTTCTTGCAAAAGTAGGATTATATTTTGGAGGTGGTTGTCTAGTGGCGACATGAGTTGGTTTCTTCCTATTAACGATAACAAATTATGTTCTAGATGAAGAGGGTACGTTATTACCACTATTTGTTATAGCAGATCCACGGATCCCTGTCTGTACACTAGCCGGTTCCTTTTTTAGGGGATCCGTGGGATCCGCCACAACAGTGGCTGGTTTTTCTAGTGCCTTAACAAATTTTGTTTCTTTACTTTCACTAGTTGATGGATCAAGTTGTTGAATACCTAGACCTTTTTGGTTGTTACCAGTTTTAACACCATCTAGTATTGTATCTAAAGTGTTTGTACTCATTCTAGCAATTTTAAAATCTAGATGATCAACTAGTGTTTGAAGTTGAATGCAAAGTTCACATTCACCACTTGCTATTTTACCCTTTTCTAAATGTTTTTGTTTTGCTTTTAATTCTATGACTTCTTTATCTAAACGTTGATTTTGACTCTTTAAAAGCTTGTTTTTGTTAATTAGTTTTAAGCTAATATTGCATATTCATTATGCAATGAGTCGTCATCAAGTATGAACTACTATAGTATTCGTGACATACCTCGTCATTTGCCATGAGACAAATTTCCTCGTCCTCCTCGTCGCTCATTCCCCCGTGCGCCACGAACGCCTTTTGATCATCCCGTTTGGGACACTTACTAATAAAGTGGGTTGGGTCCCCACATTTAAAGCAAGTACGATCATCCTTTGGCTTCTCGTCCTCTTTGCTTTTCGGAAAGCCTTTCTTATCGTCATACGGTTGTTTGACGATCTTCCCTTTCTTCTAAAGAACTTTTTAAAGTCCCTTACCGCCATAGCGTACTCCTCGTCGTCACTACTCGAGGAGGAGTTCTCTTCATCGCTTGAAGCCTTTTTGGCTTTTAGGGCAAGAGATTTGTGTTTCTCTTTCACCTTTGAGGCTTCGGAGTCTTTGGAAAGAACAAGCTCGTAGACTTTTAGATTGCCTATGAGTTCATCGAGGGTGAGAGTTGTCAAATCTTTTGATTCTTCGATCGCCGTCACCTTGGATCTCCACTTCGATGGAAGTGCCCTTAGATATCTCCTAACATGGTTACGGCTAGAAGAAGATTCATCAAGTGCTTGTAAAGATGTAATAATAGTATTAAAGTTAGCAAATGAATGATCTATAGGTTCCTCATCCGATATTGAAAATTGTTCATATTGTTGAACAAATAAATCAATTTTATTATTTTTAACTTGTTGAGTACCTTGATGAGTTACAACTAAAGAATTCCAAATTTCTTTAGAGGTTTTAAGGATAGAAATTCTTTCGAATTCCTTTTTCGGTAAAGCATTATATAAAACCATTTTTGCTTCATTATTCTTAGAAAGCTTTTTTCTTTAATCATCACTTAGTTTATCATGAGGTATGTTAACTAAATTCCTTTATCATCTTGAGGTAGCCTCAAAATCTCCTTCAAAATAATGTACCAAAGATCAATATCTTTAGATTTCACATATGTTTCGAATCTATTTTTCCAATATATAAAACCATTAGTTTCAAGTAGTGGTGGTCGTTGCATAGATTGCCCTTCCTTATATTTTCAGAACCCATAGTGATCGAAAAGTTTTTAAAATACAATTTTATTTTAAAACTTTTATAAACTTAGCTCTTGATGCCAATTGTGGAAACTAGAAGGGGGGGGGTTGAATAGTTTTGCAGATTTTAAGTTAGTTTCATAAACTTTAGATTCGTTAATATGTGAGATCTTATGGATGTAGAGAAAGTATAGATCTAATGATAACGCAAGTAAATAAAGTAAAGCGAAGGGAAAAAAAAGACACAACGATATAAGTGGTTCGGCTACAAGGACACCTTCCTTGCCCTACTCCACTCCCCGAGTCACCTACTCGAGAGTTCAAGCACTATGTCAACAAACTCCTTCACTTGGCGGAGAAGCCTTCACAACGTCGCTTACACTTTTTTCGGTACAAAGCTAAATACCAAGTCCGTAGCCGGTGGACCAAAACCAACACAACTAT
>OU343224.1:42230843-42298151 GCA_910596185.1 Chrysanthemum makinoi | reverse complement strand
AAAACTTTGATTCAAAATAAATAAACTCACTAAAGATGTAAAAAACTAAAATTTATAAAAATATATCAAAATCAAAATTAAATTAAAGAGCATAAAATTCTAGAAAATATGTTACAATTAGATTATAAAATAAATAAATAAATAAATGGATAAAAAAATATAATTCAATTTGCAAATAAAAGTGATTTTTTAATGGGAAAATTGGTCAAATAGACCGCACGCCCTGGTGCATATCACTTTATGGACCACGCTTTTTTGCTTTCTGAGGAAATGGACATGTTGCCCAGCGACTTTCTTGTAGCCATAATTGCCAAGTGTCCGATAAAGTATAACACAAGTACATATTTTGAACGTATTTGTCATGTATTGTTTTTTGTGCAACCAAAATGTATTTTCAGGCAACTATATATTATTGGGCAACTTGTATTTATACACGAGGATAATATGGTCAATTTACAATGGTACGTATTATAAAGTAACTAATAAGTCGCACACGTCTCACACACCATCACGCCGCACACACACAATCAAACATCTTCTACTACAATTTTGACTTCTACAATTAAACATCTTCTTTAAATCACGCGCATTACACAAACCACATCTTATTCACAGAACCCTCTAACCCCTAATTAATTTCTTGTATAATTACGTATGACGAAATTAAAGTTGTACAATTGTAAAATCGCAGTTCGTTCTACATTGAAGTTCTTTGCCAGATATTAAACACTTTGCTTGTCAAAGAGCGAAAACCGGAAAGGTTGTTTAGGAAAACGATTATTTGGTCCATGGTTGGATATAAAGTTGTGAGAGAATGACTGCCTTCTGATGCATTATGTTTTGCAACACCAGGTATATGTTTCTAACATCTCCTCTGATTCCCCTCCACTAAAATTCCAAATAGGGGAGCATTAGATTAAGTTTTGGTCGAGAAAGAATTTTAATGCGATAACTTGAGGGTTTCGATTTGGCAAAGTTTCAAAAGCGAAAAAACGGTCTAGCGCTTTCTGTGATCGTGTATTTCCTGAAAAAAATAGTAATGGTGTAAGAAATGTACATGCCATTGATCTTTTGGAACTTGTTAATGATTCAAAAAAGGATGGAAAAAGGTGGTTATCGCTTTCTGATGAGGATGCTGTTAGGGTGTGTTTGTTGGTAGCCGCAGAGCTGGTGTTTATGGGAAAAGAAGACAGGAATTGCATCCATAATCACTTATTGTCCTTGGTTGATGATTTTGAGGCCTGGAATGTATTTCCTTGGGGTGAATATATGTGGCATAAATTTTATCAAAGGAATGTCAATATTGTTCATATTCACGAAAAACATCATCTGTTAAAATTGAAAAAAACCCCAAAGTTCAGTGCCACATACAATCTATATGGGTTCGCTTGGGCTTTCAAGGTTTGAATTCTCTGTAGTTTGTACTAATGTATGCATGTCTTTTTTGATAACACGTTGTTTTAAACAGGTTATTAAAATCTTTTGATTCTATTTTGTTCAATCGAAAATTACCTATAAATAATGATGTTTTTAATTGTTATGCAATGCTTGTCTTTCTTTGTGTGTACACGTAATATAAATGTTACCCGTAATTTAGATACTTGACAATGTTATAACACTTTTTAGTTTGCGATTTTTTTGTAATTGTCATCATAAACGTATTGTTTCATCGTAAACAGATTACATTTATCTTGTTAAAACTTTAAACAAATTAAAAAATGATAACTGCATAGCTAGACATTTTTAACGATGACGGGTGTGCCTATTACATATTTGGATTTTGGAGAGTTTTCCTAGAAGCTCACTTTGGTGGGTCAAAGACAACAAGGTGATTCCACGTGCTCTTGCTTGGTCAGAACTTGCAAAGTTTCGGAACGCAGACTGTTGTAATCTCTTTGGACCGGTAGGCATCACACAGTCTTATGATGCGACTATACTAAGTTGTACCTAAATTTGTTCACAATATCAGTAATTGTAACTCTTTTTTGTTCTTAGGACTCAAGTCCCATTGTTGAAATTTCGCAACACAATTTGCTGAAATGAACCAATCGTGGTGTATTTGATTGCCCACCCAATATAGATGGGTTGTCTGTGCAGGACACATACGGTTGTGAGAAGACTGCACACCACTGTAATCAATTCGTGGGCGCTTTCAATTTACATACTGTCATGGAAAGTCAACTACTGGGTTACACGAAAGCGCATTGCAACTCAACATTGAGCAACAATATTCTTTAAATGGTGCACAAACGGGGACCACTCTTTCAACAGATGTAATTAGTGAGTTAGTGGATTTGGATCAAAACTTTTGATAGAAAATGGAATTCATTCGGTCGAGAAACACACGGTCGTACTTGATGTGTTTACGGATGTCAAAAGCGAGTTTCAAAAGTATAACAACTTCGGGTCTTAAAATGATGCGGCCTTCGTTCATGAAAAATCTAAAAGTTGTGCCAATACAAATGACTCTGACGTTAATCTTGATGATCCGAAGGTTTGTATTTACTTTTAAGGTTGCCTCCAATGTTATACCAAACCCAAATATTCGTTTGTGTGTACACTTATATCAAACCTTGGGCTCTACAGGCCATGTCGTGTCATACTCTAGGCCCTAACGGGGATAAGGTCGTCGATGCGGAAGGTGCAACGGACATTGACAATGATGATTGCCTTAAAGAAACGCAACCATGTAACCTTGGGATTCTTGTACAAGCTTGTGCCATGACCCAAACATGTCCTGCTATGGAATATGGAGGTGATCGTACTACTCAACTTCAACCACTTGCACCAAACGATGAAAAAAACACACACGGTGACCCCATTATTGTATGTTATCTTTCATTTAGACTTTACATATCAAGTATAACATATGTCCATACTTATGTATATATAATTAAAATTCATCAGGAACCGGATTGTGGTATCGATTGGTCGCCGTACATAAACGACGATAAACTTTCGTGTGATAATTCTGTAGATGCAATGGATTGTGATAATCAACGCCAAGATGTGGTTCAAAAACAATTGCGTGGGGAACCTGAACCCGTTAAGAATATTGTTGGTGTGCAGACAGAAGAAGGAACACCAACCAACAAAGCTCTTGAGGTATCTACATTAACAAGCGCCGCATAAATAAAAGTTTTTAATGTCTTTGTTTTAACATACTATATTTTGAAATCGCTGTTCAAAGACAATAACACATGTCAAATGTAAATGTGGTTGCCGAAAATGACACACCTATGTTGGGGCGTGTTTCCTCCGGAGATAATTTCAACAAAGGCCTCGATAAAACATTGTTTGTTCTGTCTTTAGATTTAATGGATTTTGATGAGCAAGAATTGAATGTGGTTGAGGAAAACTCGCTTGTTGGCCTCCGTGCGGTAACAATGATGTCGCTGTTACCCAGAAGAAACACCAACAAAGAAAGACCCCGAAGCCCCTAAATCTCAGGTTAAATCCAACAAATTGTCATTTGTCAATGTGGTAGGTCCTAATGACAAACCTCCATTGGAAGAACTTTTCTCCCATAATAATAAAAAGAAAAGAAAGAGAGTCAAATTGAACGACAACCTCAGTAAAAAAAACAGCGTTGTAAAACATTATAAGAAGATGGCTGATTCTGTCAACTCGCGTAAAGGCCTATCAAAACATCGCTACTCCTTGCGTAGTCTTCAAGATCTTACAAGGTGTCATTAAGGCTTTTATCCGGTTGCCGGTTCGATGTAAAGCACCATATTAAATTCTAACAGAAATGAATATTTTATGTTTGTTTGCTTATTTTTCAAGTGTGTTTTCAGGAAAATTCAGGAAACCCCAAAACGCGTCGCGTTAGTCACTTGTATTCGCCCAGAATTTGAACCGTTTGTAGAGGTATCTACTGTTTGTTAATCCATTAACATCATTATCATATGGTTAATGTTATTCAAAATATAATTTTTTTTTTGTTTTTTTTTTTATTTCTTTTTTTTGTTTTTTTTAAGGAACTTTTACGACACCCGAAATGCAACAAGGAGAAGGTTACTGTGCCTAATTACCTTCGCACCTATTTCAAGCTTAAAAAACCATTACTTTATACGTTCCTTTGGGGCTCCGGTGCCGTTGTTGTTTACTGAGTTTTGGGTAGCCTTGGCATGTGTTGAGGATTGCACGGGTGGTAACTTACTCACTTAGTGAGTAAACCTGATTTTTATCTTGTCTCCTACACATGTTTATTATTTTGTTTTGTTAAATTGGAACCGAATGTTACCAGTTTTGATTTGCTTTATATGTCCGCAGCACTTGGATGTATGGCTTGATTTGATGTGGTTGTTTAGACCGCCGAGCGTGCAGATTGGGCTTTGGCAGGTGTAATTTCTGCGGTCGAATCCTAGATGGCGAACTACCTACAACTTATTCAGATGGCACAACATACCTGCGTTGGCGAGATGTTGAAAAGGTCGGTTTGGCGACCTCTTACCGTACATCTAGCACTACTTGTTATAAGCGGTTATAATATTCTTCAATTGGCTTATATATCGTGTATTTTCCTGTGAATGAAACGAAAACCACTGGGTAACTTCGGTGTGCTCCATATCCGCACTGGAGTTGTTTACGTTTATGACTCTCTTGGGTTAGTCGGAAGGAGTTCACGGTGGTGGCGAGTTTTGAAGAGATTTACAAACACACTTCAACTTTACCTAACAAATGCTGGGGTCTTGCATAGTAAGGGCATCTCAGAGATTATAAAATCACATACAAGTTTCCAAAAGTCCCAGAACAATCAGACTTGTATGGCGATTGCGAGTATGGGTGTGTATTATATTGTACAGATTGCTCCGTAACAAGCCTCTCGAAGTAGATGACCCTCTTCAAACAGCGTTAGCTTACCGTGAACGGATGCTTGAATACTTATGGAAGCACAAGGTTGAATACAAAAATTGTCAGCGGTCTCTCAAGGTACCATCCTTAATGTCCTATTGACCCATAATTATTGTCACATGTTTACTTGTGAATGATTTTTCTATCACTAGCAGTAGTTAGCATAGCTAGCAGTTCTTATTTTACTACTAGCAGTTGTAACAATACAACCAACTTCGGTTTGACTACCTACGGTTGTGTAACTACAGTTGTAACTATACAAGCAATTCGTTTTATGTTTTGAGATTTCTAATCTAAGTAATCGAGCATAAAGCGGTCGCGGCTATTTTTACGTTTACAAATATGCATATAGCTCAAAATAATCATCTCAAATGAATTGCTGTACACATCATTTTGTTGAGGTCATCTATCAGTGGCACTAGTTAAATTAACAAGTACATGATACTATACTACTACCGATTTGTACTAGCAGATTTTCTATCCTTTTTGGTATTTGGATAGCGCTTATCCACAATTATAAACACTTTGAATTTAACTACTCCACATTTTAATTACAAATACCATTTCTTTTGTACCTTAGGGACTCTTTGAATATCTTTTTATAAGCTCAACTGCATTTCCTTTTTTTTTTTTTTTATACCAGTACACATACACAAAAAGGCATATGGTTTGTAAACCAATTCTATATTGGTTATGTATATGTTATTAATATTTGATATACACACAGAATAAATATTATTTGGTTGCCCTAAAGTACATCATGCTACATGTCCTTTAATGCCTCTGTTCCCAATCTATTTCTTCAATACAAATCTTTCTAATTTTCTTTAACAAAATTTTTCTTTCTTCTTTTTGTCACTTCACATCTTTATCTCAATCTTTACGCTTTTCTTTAACAAAATGTCGACAATATCCCCTTTGGATGTTCAACTAGATATCATCCGTAGGCTACCTCTTAAGTCTATACTCGATACGTCTTGTTTGCAAGTTATGGAAGTTTGGTATAGATTGTGGAAGCTTCATCTTTAATTACGGTGTTCATCGTAATGATGCGTGTTTTTTACGCTAACATTCGATCTGGGTGAGCAAGGGTTTATGTTAGGTTTAGATGAAAAGCTAATCGCTCGCCACCGTGCAGTTTAAGGCTTTCATCTTTGATTCCAGTTGGCAATTCTAATGGTCTTTCGTGTTTTGTTTATTGTTCTAATCTAATGTCTGTTATTTGGAACCCGGATCAAAAATCACTTGCAGTATTTGTCCCGTTTTACACGCATCAAATTGAATCTCAAAAGATTTGTTTTGGTTTTGGCGTCCGTCACGACACTCTTGACCCGGCGATGTATGAAGGTCTCCTATCTGTTTTTCCAAAGTGGTTTTACGGTATGTGTCTGTCTTTTCTTTGAACTCTTCGGTGGACCGCGCTTGAAAATTTCCACCCCCTCGTGAAACAATCAAATTGAAACGTAAAACTCGAGGCGGTTGTGGGTCGTTATATCTATTGGGTAGGGTGAAAAGTTAACTAATGTGGACGATGTTACCTACAAGATTTATATGTTGATTTCTTTTGATTTGGTAACAGCGAATTCAAAGTTATCGACATACCATATTTTCAAAATGAACTCAGTCCCATTCTATGTTCGGATCTTGGAACTTCTCGGTCATTTACGGTATGGTCATTGGTGAAGGTATGCCATTGTTTTGTGGATGGTTGTTGGACGTGAATGGTTGTTCCATAAGATCATTTAGAAGCCTATTCGCCATCCCTAGCCTAGTTTTGGTTCATTTGCTTGGCTTTACAAAGCATCATGCTCCAATAGTGGAAGCCTACTGGCGGCAATCATTTGCATAACTCTGTATTTGTGTACAACCAAGAACTTGAATTATTCGTCACCATGGGAATGTTAGGAGATCTTTGGAACTTTCTACATCGCCCATACAAAGAATCTCTTCTTTTGTTAAATCACAGTCGTCTTTGTGTATAGTATATTTTTTTTTGTAACTTAACATTCTATTCATATTCCTTTAAAGATTATCACTTTACTTGGTTAATGATATATGAAGGGCATTTTCAAGTGCGTCGTGAAGTTATCGATCATGATTAATGGGCACGAGGCTTTGTGGTTTTAGTACTGCGTCTATGGGAGGAAGCATGGAGTGCTTATCTTTTTTGTAGTCTTTGAAAGTTATAAATCACATGGTTCTATAACTATGTAACCTTTAAACTTATAATTATGTAGTACGCTTAATATGTTGTTGGTTGTGTGTATGAAACGTTGTAAGTCAACTTCTTTACTATTTCAGCGTTTATGTATTCTTGGCAACCAGCGGTACATGCATGGGGCAACTTCATTTCCCTAGCGGCTTTTATAAGCGAAGTAGTCCTTTTACTCGTACAATTAAGTATTCTACAATCTACTAATACCTACAATAAACACTCCACACTAATACCTACACACTTGACAAAAACATATTTAACACTCAACACTAGTACAATTTATCTAGCATTAGTCGGTTACATTTGTGGCATCATTTCCTTGATTTCTTCTATCACTAGCGTAGTTAACATATCTATCGGTTCTTACTTGACTACTAGCGGTTGTAACAATACAACCAACTTCGGTTTGACTTAATACATTTGTGGCACCATTTCGGTGATTTCTTCTATCTCTAGCAGTAGTTAACATAGCTAGCAGTTCTTATTTTAATACTAGCGATAGTTAACATAGCTAGCGGTTCTTATTTTACTAGTAGTTAACATAGTTGTACTAGCGGTTGTTATTTTAATACTAGCGGTTTATGAGCTAGCGGTTCTTATTTTACTACTAGCAGTAGTTAACATATTTGTACTAGCGATTTTCTATCCTTTTTAGTATTTGGATAACGCTTGTCCACAATTATAAACACTTTGAATTTAAGTACTTGACCTTTTAATTCGCAAATACCATTTTTTGTACCTTAGGGACTCTTCGAATATCTTATTAAACCACACACACAAACTGATTTTTGCGTCCAAAATATGCAACTTTCCATTAAAAATGGATACATTATTAAAGTTTACATACGCGCTATTCCTTCTATCTTTTCAACAAGCACATATGCCACTTCACTTATTCTATTTGTGCGTCGACTTCTAAACAACATGTTACAAGCTAGAGTTGGTGTTAGAGGGTAATCCGCATCATCCGGCATGAACAGATAACTTGTCGGTAGTAGTAACCACATGAACGCCACCTTGTTCGTACAATCTCCAACTTCGTGACGGTGTTTCTTTCCATTCAAAGTCCTCTATATCGGGCTCAAACATGCACTTCATCCCATACCACTTATCAACTCCTAGCCAACTGCGTCGGCTTGTCAAAGCCCATTTTAACGCGCGCCAAACGGTTTCCAAATCTTCTCTGTCTATAGTATGTAGCAATGACCCAATTTGTTAAATGTAGTTTCAGTCGGTCGGACCTCTTGATGGTAATTCTGATGCCACCATTTGTCAAGTAAACGTTACGTGCACTATTTGTTATTGTCGGTTGAAGTGCACCCAGTCTTTGCCCGTCGTATCAAGCACAATCAAACGGTTTAACCTTTCAATCCTTTGTTTTGGATCAATCCTCTGCCTCTTTGGCTGATCCTGCTCTAAATCATCAACAGCTCTTTTGGAACTTCCTTCATCTCTCTCACTTGTACCTTTGTTCATAGGAGTTAACTTATCAGGCCTCATTCTAAACTTTTCAAACATTTCTTTCACTTTATCATAAGTTAGCCTCCACAAGACATTTACTTTATGCCCTCCCATCCTCTCCAAGTACTCACACATGAAGATTTTTTGTTCTTTCTTCGTTGGTGGCTTTCGGATCCTTTCTTGTGCTCTTTTTTAATGTAGAATTTTTGCCTTTCTATCACTATTTTATCAAGAGCTTCTTTTGCTTGTTCACATGTTAGGATTTCAATTTCTTTGTTCTGCATCCTAGATGCTAGTATCTCATCGGCCAGTTTGTTGACCTAATGTAATGCCAATGCGACTTCATGTCTAGCTACAACATCCGCATTTCTTTTCCTTTTAACCCTTGCTCTGTCTTTTGCATTGGGAGAATCTACGGGGTTTTCGGTAATTTGCTTTTAGGTTACATTCTCGGCGACAATCCTATCACTACTAATGCATCGATTTGAAAGACTTTGTCATCTTTATTTTTTGTAAAAAGTAATCATGCGACTTACCAGCTACGTCGTTATCAGACTTAGTTTTGTTTTCTTTAGATAAAGCGTTTGTGTTGGTTCCTTTAACCAATGGGCGCTTTCAGAAACGAGCGGCGACATTTGAATCGGTAGACATAATACCTTGCATATCACTTGCGCTCTTCAAAGATGCTAGCCCAAGTTCTGCAGTCCCAAGGTTTTTCGTTTCATCACCTCCTTCTATCATTCTTGCTACTTCAACACTTGTATGCATGTCGATGGCGTTACCAACATCTCGGCTTCCATAGTTTCCACACTAAGTAATTCACTTTCAAGTGTAGCACCGGCATAAACATATCGCGAAGCATCCGTACCTTTGTTCAAAATTGTTGTTGGTGCATCATCTTGTTCATTATTTGTTTGAGTCATATTTGTTTGAGTTGTAATGGAAGTGGTTGCACCATTTTTTCGAGAGGTGGTTGCGGCGTGGTTCGGCGACACTAGCGGCGGTTTCAGTTGACCATTTACACCTGCATCCGTAGTCTCTTTCACCGTTGTGTTTTCTATTGTCACATCAGTCATATGCCCAACAAGATCTTTTCGGCATCATTCTTGAATGGCAATTCCTGCTTCTAGTCACATGACTATCATTAGTGCAGTTGAGGTTCACTATTTTCACTTGGAGGAGACTCCTCGTTTCCACTTGATGTGAAATATTTATTAATCACGCGATAACATCTGCATTAATATCGTCATGTTCAAGCTGTTGCTTTTGTTCTGGCACACAGCGTCATAAACGGATATACAAGCATCGATTACTGACAAAATCTTTGGTTTTGTTGAACAAGCGGCGAAATTATCATACCGGCGGCGGAATCTGGATCCCGTTTATGCGTCCGATAGGCTTTTAGCATTGGCAGGAAAAACATCCTCCCTACTGCGATGGCAATGGTGTAATTATGGACTAGTCAAGCCAAGTGATAACCATGCATGTACACATCAACATAATAAATAAGAGTAATGACAATAATACCTTATTTTGGAACCAAAATAGGCAACGGCCTCTTCGTGAGTCTTTTTAGTTAGAACTCGTTCTCATTTGCATTAGCATCATCCATTTGAAACATCCATCCACCACGATCTTTACGTGCGATTCGGACTAGTCAGCGCAAGTGACAACCGCATTTACATACTTAAGAATTGTAAGGACCGCATACCTTCGTTTTGAATCAAAGAGCGCTTACATCTTCAAGCGGTTTACTACTTTCAAATGTCTCCTCGGTCCGGTCGTAGCCTCCTCCTGAAGCATCCTCATTCATCGCAGCGTCTTTGTACAAATCTTGACTAGTCACATGACCGACAACAAATCTTTTACATACGAACATACTTAGCAGAGTTGATGACAAGCATACCTTTGTTCTGACTCAAATGAGGCACGGCGTCATGAACATTTGTATTTGTTTCGCGGTCTTCTCCACTACATCCGGCGCCTCCGTGAACCATCCACATCCTTCCGCGGCGTTACGTGCAATTACTTCTTGGTCAAGGCAGCGACAACCCGCATTTACATATGAACATACTTAGAAGTGTGAGGACCGCATACCTTCGTTTTGAATCAAAGAGGCGCTTACATCTTCAACGGTTGTACTACTTTCAAATCTCTTCTTCCTATGCGTAGCCTCCCACGAAGCATCCTCATTCATCACGCTCGTCTTTGTACAAATCTTGACTAGTCACGGCGACCGACAACAAAGCTTTTACATCGACAAATACTTAGCGAGTTGATGACAGCATACCTTTGTTCGGTGTCAAATGAGGCTCGACGCGTGATCGGTCTTAGTAGTTTCCACGGTCTTCTCCACTACATTCGGCCTCCCCAGAACCATCCACATCCTTCCGCGGCCGTTCTATGCAATTACTAACTAGTCAAGGCAAGCGACAACTATGCATTTACATATGAACATGCTTAAGAAATGTAATGACACGCATACCTTTGTTGTTAAGCAAATGAGGCACCAACATCGTGATAACTTGTATTAATTTCGTGGACTTATCAAGCTGCAGCAGTGACCTCCCACTGAACCATCTTCATTCTTTTGATGCGCCTCACGATTGGTAGTATCCTCCGCATGATCACAACTTGCTTCTTCCAGAATGACTCTACTACGATGTTTTGAACCTTCACCAGCGTTTTATTTTTGTGGTACATGCCTTTTTCTTCTCTAACCGCTTAAACTTCCTATTCAAATATTTTAAATGCATGTTGTCTTTGAAGTTTTCTTTGTTAATTCACATACCTGTTTACATAGTTGATCACACTTTTCCACCGGTTTATTTAATATCGGACCATGTCTGTCTTCCAATTGTGTTAACTCGGTGAGGTGAATCTTGAGGTGTCTGAGACCTCATCTCTTGCCTACCATGAGAGAAAGATCCCCATATTTTCCTTGGGTGGGTTCATGTGAGAACTTGTTCCACTGGAAATTGATTCAAATGAAGTTTCATTGGTTTGGGATGTAGAAGCGTCGGGTGTGTTTTGGGATTGAGAGGACTTCACGATCCTTCCCAAATTAAAGGCGGCGGCACCATGTGTGGGAACAATGGTGTTAGTGTCCCATCAAAATTATTGCCCTGTCTTCTCATGTGAGTCATAAGTTTTTGAGTGTGAGAAGGGACAGGCCAAGTTTTTGAATGTTTGGGTGGTGTCTCAAAGCGGTTGTCAAATAGGTTGTAAAACCTTGGATAAATATAATATTTTGCATGCGTATCCAACAAATTCTTGACTAAACCATCAAATATCATTTTGGATAAATTGAATTTCTTATTAAGAGCTACACAAATCACAAAAGATGCTATGTTTGTACTAAACTCATTCAAGGAAGTTGTCTTTGGACTTAGACAACGCAATATGGTATGGATCAAGAATTTCCATTGTGGGAGAACGATGGTTTAAAAATTTAATTTTGGTCCTCATTCACCTCCATACCCCAAAAGCAGTAGTGTTTCAAAAATGGTATCATTATCCAAACACACACACGTCGGCATCATCTAGGAGAAGATCTCTCCTAATTGATGCCTCATTAATAATTATCTGCATGCCATGTACGCTACCATGGATTTGTACTTCCTCACCAATAGTTTTAGTCTTTCAGTAGACCAAAAGCTGCTTCATACAACAAGCGTAGATAACGGTTTGGCGGTGAGTGCATACCGAAGCGGGTGTGCATTCAGGAAATCAATAATTTGTTCAAACCACAGCCTCCTTTGTTTTCAAAAGCGCAATCATGTTGTGACTTCTAGCAAAATGCTTCGGCGCCATTCTTGTTTATCTCGAACTTGATTGCAACTGAATGTTAGGGGTTTCGAATGGCGCTCTCTGTGGGTCTAAACTATGTCATGACCAAGCGGTTGTAACACTTGTAGCGGTTGTTACAATTTATTTGCGTAGTTATCGCTCTCTCTCTCTCTCTTTTTTTCCTTTATGATATAATAAGGATTATTAATTTAATACATAATACATAAATAAGCATGTAACAACCGCGTCATCTTCTTTCTATTATCGAGACACAAAATGTCATACTACACACATTATTAGAAGAGTTATCTCTCTGTCCACGCATCCACAACTTGGTAAGAAGCCCAAACAAGTACACACCCACATTATGACTTTTTAAAGTAAATCGTTTTGGGTACATGTAAATCGGTCTTTACTTTAGCAGTAAGTTTAATTTTTTTATTTTTATATTTTGCTTATTATTTTGTTTATTTAATTTTTTTTTGTAACATGACTTACTATATCGCACACAATTGAACAACTCACATATGAGATACATACGATAGCAGTCCACAAATATATACAAGTAACATAAAAGGGATCAAATCCATAGGTTAACATAACATAGGCAGAGTATACAAGATGAGACAAGTGACTCAAAAATATTACAACGATCCCCTAACAAACAAAAGCCACCAGCTCCAAGTAAGCAATACATAGCACATCAAATCTCCATTGACTCCAACTTTTGGATGAAACCATTCAGGTCTTTAACACGGTCATGTTTCTTAAACAAAGTAAGAAGTAGTTTGGAACTCTCAGCCAGATCCTCATTTTGCATCCTTAGGAGGTGATTAATAGTTGCCAACGAACAATCCAAACCGCATAGAAGCTCGACTTCCGCTATCATTAGTGTCTCACGGTTGACACGGGCCCTAATTTCAACAACTTTCATCATTTGATATGCTTCTTCACGTAAAGCAACATCCATTCATCCCTATAGTATGCGATCGTAATCTCTTTTAGTAATTTATCACATATAACCATGGCAGTAGACATTGTTAGACACTTAGACTAAACAATTTTGGGACACTTGTTATGTTTGTTTTTCTAACACTCTCACTAAAAGAGATAAAAAATAAATAATAATAAGTGTTTTAGTAACATATATAATCGACAAAAGCAACCATTAGCGTCATACATTATCGAGACACAAAAATTGACAAACAAGTTATGACATTTTATGCATTTCCCATGGACAAGTGGATCACAACCCACCTACAATCTATTTTTATGACGAGTTTGCTAACTCTTTGCTAGAAAATAGTACTTTGGGCAACTAATATAGTGTACACATGGCAACTGCTTCACGGTACATATAGTCAGTGGTGATGTGTGCAAAATGGTAGTGGTTGAATGTTTTTTATTTGCATTTTAGTCAAAATAAAAATTAGTACTAGGTGTACTCAAGTGGTGACTAGTTGAATTTATTAAATATTGAGTTACTCAGGTTTGTCTCATACGCAAACAGTTTTATTGGGCAACAAGTTACAGCATAAAAGTTTTTTGGGCAACTAGTTCTGATTTTATTGGGCAACTAGTTAAAGCGTTGGGCAATTTTTTAGTTAGGCGGCCAACTATTTGTGGCACACATCCCAACTAATATTTTACATTCGACATGTACAATTCTTTCTACAATGGCCATGTAATATTGTATTGCACTTAATGTCGTACCCATTGCATATGTGAGTGTTTACTTTAATAATTTTAACGGCGTAAATATTCAAAGTAAATGTTGCCTTGGTTAATAAAACGATAAATTAAAAGTGGTTATAAGCGAGTCAATATATTTGCGAAGTTGTTATTACCTCCGACTACATTTATTCTATGATGGAACAAAACTATTTTATAGACCATCACTTATTAAAATCATCAACATGTTGAGTTTGGCGTAAACACATAACGGCAGGGTTATCGGATGTCTAGAGTTACATTGTTTTGAGTTTATTATTTCGAACTTTATGTGACTTTCCTAAACGTTAAAAAATACGACACTACTTTTATGCTCGATTACTTAAATAAAATATCTCAAATTATAAAATGAAATGGTTGTATACATACAAGCTGCTAGTTATTTTACTACCGCTAGTTATTTTAAATAATAAAAGCTGAGTTGGTTGTATACTTTCAAATCTTGGTTATATTAACTCTTGCTAGTGATAGAAGATAAGAACGAAATGATGACACGTTTTTAAGAGTAAATTTTCCACTTTACACCAACTTTTGTAAAATTAGAGCCACTTGTTTAGTGGGCCAGTTTTTAGTTAATTGGCCATTCGGTTTTGGTTCATCGGGCAACCTTTTTATGTTGTAATAATGATGTAATTGGCAGTTTCTTTTGGACTTTAAGGCCACCATGTAATTTGCAATATGCAATATGGGCATCTAAATGCCATATTTGGGCAATATGTCATGTACTAACGGGCAACCATAATTCTTAACCATTCCACTATAAATTGTAGGCGTAACGGCATAAATCTAACATGTTGGTTACGGTTAAAGCACTATCTCATGGTTGGCACCAGAAAGTCAATTGCAACTGCTAGTTTTTCATTCATATATTTTTAAACCCAACAAACATTCATAACACTGAAACCATAGATCTAATTATCCGACCTAAAAACAAAAGATGAAAAAACGAAAACAAGCAAAACAAAAACGCCAAAAATAATAATAATAATAAAAAACCATCATCGGCTGCTCCACCCACCCCACTTCAAACCAAGTTGTTAGAACCACAGCTCTCTTCCCTGTTTTCCTTCATTTCCTTCATGGCTTTGACTTGTTGAAACAAAATTTCAAGCCGGCTAATCTGTTTTCGGATCATAAGGGGCTTGAAACCCAAGTTGTTGCTCTCTCCGGTTTTTCTTTGCACTAGCACATTTGTGCGCTCCACCTGCGCCACTGTGATCATCCTCCTCATCTCGGCCTCCTCATCATCTTCATCTTCATCGTCCTCCTCCGGATCATTCATTCCATAAACCTCATCCCGTAAAGTCTTTTGTATGGAGCCAGTTCAAAATTAATTTCCTCATCCTCGTATCTACCTCCTTATAGGACCCAAATTCTGAAATGGGTTCCTCCCCGAAAGCATCAATAACCGCGTCAAACAACAAATAGTTGTTTAACACAAAGCTATTCTTAACATCATTTTCAAAGTAACCATTTGCGCCATTGATGTAGTAATTTTGTAAGGAATCGTGTTATGTACGTCTTTTTTTTTTGGTATACAATCGATGCTATAAAGATGTTGTAGATGTAAATGGACGGTTTTATTTTTATTTTGTAGTTTATGCTTACTTTATCACTAGCCCAGATTGTAATTATGGTTTGAATTGATAATAAAGCCCGAACCACGAGGGTAAACAATGGGTTCATTCATTTTTAGTCAGCGGAATCATTGTTTTTGCGTTGCCGATAATAAATAGTACATCTTTTGTTGCTACTAGATATTCACTCGAGTTGGAGCAACTTAAAGTTTAAAAAAGGTATAACAATTGTCGAATTACTACTTTTAAAAACAATTATTGTTATATTTTGTTAGGAATAAGTAGTTTATAAGTGTTTGTGCCACAATTTTTGGATACAAAAAGGAACAAGCGAGGCCTAATGGAGTATTCGACACAAGCCACCGATGAATTCGTTTTGGTATATCGTCAGTCAAAACTTTTAGATGTAATCTGGGCAACTAAATTTGTATTTGGGCTACCAAGTTATTACTTTAGGCAACCTTTACATATTTAAAGAATATATTGTACAATGGGTCCTTAGCATTTTTTGTACTTTGGCCCACACCTTTAGATGTACTCTGGGCAACAACTTTTAGTGTCATGTGGGAACTTAATTTGTACCTCGGGCAAACCTTCTAGGCGTATTTGGGCAACTATAGGACATACTTGGTCAATATGTCTTATGCGTTGGGCAACCTTAAATCATATGCATATCATCTTAGGAGCATTCCAATGCCATAACGCTCCTTCAACTCTTCCCAAAGTTCTTTGACAGTGTTACGTAGAGGTACAACTGATCTAAGGGGCTACCTTGCGACACACACTCTTAGTGGTTTTTATAGCTTTTCACCAAATATAACCACACCCTAGATTCCATGTGCTTATTTACTTTTGCCTTAACACATAACAACCAAAAAGTTTTATCAAAACAAAATAACATCACAAAAGGAAAAAAAAAAAATGAACTCTGTTGCTAAATGCAAGGTGTTTATGCGTATGAAGATCTTATGTGTGGGGTTTTACTCCTTGACATTAATTTTTCGAGTCTTGTGCGGTACATCAAGAAAAGTTCAAAGTTAATGATGTAAACTGGATAACTCTAACATACAACATCGCCTCAACCACAACGAACATACTTGACGACGATGACTTGGATTTTTTCAAAAGTATGGTTGATGGGTCGCAGTCAGAGGTGAAAACCATATGCATTAACCAAGTTAAAGAACCCGTTGTGGTAACCCAGTCATCTTGTTCCCCACACTTACATTTGGATCTTAATGATATGTTGTTACCTGAGCAAGATGCGAATACATGGCAACGAAACAAGTTAACTCATATACCGCCCACACCCCAACCACCACCTATTGATAGCAGACTTGAAAGTAAAGATAGAGGTGTTATGAAAGTGAATGATAGATTTGATGATAAGGAAGAGTGCATATATGAGGTATCTTTGAAGTGCCTTAAAGAAGGGTATGAATTTTATGTTAATAAATCGTGCACTACATAGGTACGCAGTAAAATGCGTGCAGCAAAAATGTGATTGGCACATAAACTGTCGTAGGATTCCAAAACTGATCCAGTTTAGAATCACTAAAATTAATGACCGTCATGCATGTTCCAAAATCCAGTTCAATCCAAAGCATCGAAATGCTACAGCAAAAACCCCGTCTAAATTAATACGTCCAAAAATCCAGATGTTACAGCGTTTATAAGCCAGGGGACATTATCCATGATCTGAATATGGAGTTGAATATAGATGTTTCATACACAAAAGCTTGGAGGGGAAACAATTGGCAGTGGAATCAACCCAGGGCTGTCCAAAGGCATCGTTTGCTCAGTTACCATACTACTGTCACAACCTAAAGCTCGCAAACGAGGGGACTTTACCACATTGAGACAGACGATCATAGACGTTTTAAGAACCTTTTTATATCTTTCGGTGCTGCGGTAAGCTAATTGCCTTGAATGTTTTTAAATAAATCTTGTTAATATATTGATATGGTTTTCATACAAGTGTGTTGGTGAATAGGCATTGTTTTAGTTTAGCTTCGCCTGTTTAGTAGTATATCCGCAACATGAACACAAAATGGAATATAAAAAACTATACATACATAAAACCCGAAAATAGTTACATACAACTACTTTTTACTTGTCTTATAAAAGTTGAGCATCTTAGCAAAGTATCTAACAATTTTTTGTCAGATAAGCACAAAAACATTCGGAATTGGATCTACTCATGCTGATACTATTGTTTGTTTCACAGCACACCTGTCAGTAGAAACATAAAACAAATTATTTGACATTAATTTACTTACCAATGCATTACAATAGTATACAAAGTTCACTTAAATACATGGTTTATGATGATTTTACCTTGATATACAATGTGTTTGTTATCCAGTATGTAATCGCATTTATATTTTACAGATTCAAGTTGTCCTATGCTATATGCGACCCCTTATCATAATCGACGCGGCACATCTTAAAGGGCCCTACGTAGGGACAAACCTGGTAGCCGTGGGAATGGACGGAAATAATCAAATTATACCGATTGCCACTGGTGTTTCTCAAGGTGAGAGTGGTGACACATGGACATGGTTTTTGACAAACCTGAAAGAATCCATAGGGGAAGTTGCTAATTTGGCAATTATATCTAACAGACATCATGCAATAGCCCTAGCATGTAAAAATGTTTTTCCAAATGCCTTTCATGGGTATTGTTGTCGCCATTTGATGTTGAATACAGGTATGCAAAGCGATAGCCTAAAGTGTTTATACTGGAAGACGTGCAAAGCTTACACAACGGAGGATTTGCACACCTACGTGTCAGATTCTTGCAGTACGACCGATAGCTCACAGAAAACTAGTTGCAGCAGGTATTGAAAAATGGTCAAGGGCACATTGCCCTGCTGCAAACAGTACAACTACCTGACCTCAAATAGTGTGGAATCGATCAATGCTTTAACAAAGGATGTGCGCAAGATCCCAATAACGATGTTGATGGAATGGTTTAGAGGTCTTCTTCAAAAATGGTATTACGAACGACGAGAAAAACATGCAGGTAGAGCATATTTTGTTATTATTAGATAGTTTATTGAGCAATAATTAAGCAGTCTTATTCAGTAATATGTTAATATGTGTAAATGCTAGATGCACCGGATGACGAACTTACAGACTGGGCAACCGCCAAAGTGAAAGACAGAATGGAAAAAGTGCAAACTGGTTTTGGGGAATACTAAAGGACAAATTGTATGAAGTACACGACAAAAAAAACAGCATGTTGTTGATTTGGTAAACGGTGAATGCAGTTGTCACAAATGGCAGCTTTCAGGCTTGCCGTGCGGACATGTTTGTGCTGTAGGTAGATTTGTAGGCCTGACCAGTGTTAAGAAGTTGGCAAAAGCTTGGTTTTATAATACAACTATAAAGCGACGTACCAAAACATCATCTACCCATTAAAAGATATGACGCTGTGGGACACTGAAGTGAACTTAGAGGTTGTGTTGCCCCTGCTATCGGTAAGCGTAATTCAGGCAGGCCTAAAAATAAAGACCGAATACCATCTCAAGGTGAGGCGCCTAAGAGCAACTATTGTGGAAGGTGTGGCACAAAAGGCCACAACCGCGCAACATGTAGAGTACCTTTGGTGAAAAGAAAAGTAAGTATTTGTTCAGCTTTACAAAAACTTTAAGGTTATGTTGTTAAGTGGCAACTACCTGTATTGGCACATTGTACAAGACTACGGTTGGCTACAAATGAAAGGCTAAGCCAGGTACAACAGGTGCAAAAAAAAAGGCTCGTAAGATGGGTGAATCATCTCAGTTAACTAGCAACAGCCAAAGCGAGGCAAACGAAGACCCTAACCATTGGGTGATTAATGCGGCGAATCACATAAACTCAAGTCAAACCACTGAACAACCAAGCTCGTCCGCTCCACACATCAGTCTTCTATCCGATTTCCCTACTCCAAACGGCTTTTTAAAGTAAGCGGGAACATGGTTTTTAATAATGCATTCACTGCCTAAGTCATACTATATTGTGTTTTGTGTAAGGTAAACGTTTGTATGTATTTGGCTTTGTAATAACGGATGGATTGTAAAGTGTTACTTATTTGTGTCATGCGGTTGCTAGCTAATAGGGGTCATGCATCTGTGTGGTATGAACATGTTCATTGAATATAAAAACACACTCTATAAACGTACCAAAACTATCATTCAGGCATCCAGGACCTCCATCATAATCGCTTTCCCGTTCTGTATGGCCCGCCTGTAAGTGGTTATATAAACCCTTTTCCCACTTCTTGACACACCCTCTTGATCAACAACTGGTTCTTTTCCCTTGGCAATCCCATGACCTGGCTTACTTTCATGTACATCCTCATAAAAGGGTATCTCTTTTCCCTTCGCGAAAGCATTTCCAGCTTGGAGTTCCACACCTTCCTCTTGCAACCATTTTTCATTTTCTTGTGCACTACCCCCTTTTTCTCTGATCTCGAACCCTGTATCAGTTTTCCTTATAGAAACACGGGTTGTTAGCTTCCTTCTTTTGAACGGTGTTGCACTAGCGCATCGCATGCCAGCGTCCTCTTCTTGCCAAACCATGTTTTTTAAATAAAATTGTGACAAAGGCTGTTGCTTGTGCAGAACGTAGAGGTCCATTGATCGAGTCTCCTCCGCAATGTCATACATTCGCCAAACGTCATTGTCTGTGTGCAACAAAGTTAAACCATCTTCGAGTGACTTGTTTGGTGCAACATAAAATAAAGCCCATTTTCCCCCCCCAATATGATCGAAAACATGATCAAGCACCCTCGTAAATGCACCCCTGCTGGAGCTAAAACACCAGACATCAGCAAGGCGACCACCTACATAGCGGAGTGGCTGAAATTGAAACTTCCCGCTGTGGTGAACTTTAAATATGACTTCTTTGGTTTCCGCCATGTCCTATAAAACATAAATACTAATAAAAATTAGAAGCAACTACTACACTTAAAGGGGTATACTGACCATACCTATAAAACATAAACCCTAATAACAAATTCAATAACTTTGAATTAAATAATAATTTAATAATAGAATATAATATATATGCCTGTGCACAGTTATTTATATTCATATGAACGAATAAGGTAACAAATACATAAATATATCAACCAATATGAACGAATAAGGTAACAAAGTACATACTGGATAGTACAACAAACCTGGAGTTTTTCCTAAAATAAGATGAAAAGGACACCGATTATTTTTCAATGAAAGTGACCTAGGGTATAATAAAGCAGGAATGTTGGGATGTTGATGGTCGGGACCATAAGGATAAGTGATGTGTGGGGTAAAAAAGTTTAAGTGTTTGTCATGGTAGGTCCCTCTACTTTTTACAACAAATATAAGCTGAATATATGCCTTTATAAAGTTTTGTTTGGGAGTAAACGATACAGTTTATAAACCTAAAAGTACTTTTTGCAACTTTTATAAACTCCCCACCACCTATTTGTCGGTCTAACATTTTCCTACATTTCCACAAACTTGTTAATTAAAAACATGTTTATCATGAGTTCCAAAACTTCAGCTACAACCCGACTAATTGGTGGCAAACTTGAATACTTTTGCAGATGCAGTCTTCGTCTACCAGTCAAGACGTCAACAACAAGGGCAAACCCTGGGAAGCGTTTCGTAAAGTGCTCTATTTGTGATGTGTATCAGTTTTTGGATGATGATCTGCCTAGCGAATACTATAAAGATCTGGTGTATGGGTTCTTTGAAAAGGAGAAAAGATCGAAGAAGTCGGTGGATATTGAACACTTGGTTGATACTCTTGCTTTGGACAAGTCAATCTTGGACAAAGAGTTGACTGATGCAAAGTCAAAGTTGAAGTTGTATGATAGGTTGTTTTTCATTATGTTAGGATCTTTGTCGGTTACTTGTGTTGGACTTGGTATGTTAATAGGCAAGTAATGTAATGGAATAGATATAAACGTTTAATTATATATGTAATTTACTTTTGGAGAACTTGGAAGTTTTTATGTTCAGTGTTAAATTGTAAAGCACACCGGAACAGCAAAATATATACGGTACAAATTACCTTTACATAATGTAACCAACAACATAGATCACATAAAATGGATACCCCTAGAGTAACAAATTCATGTGTAGATCTTTTGAATACATAATCAAGACTATACAGTGTTGCATTTCATAAAGTAGAAACAATCTTAAACTAGTTTCCCGAAGTGTGTGATTTGTTATAGTTGTTTCTGTAAGTATACAAAGGGGTTAATTGAATATGATCACGAGTGTTGCGAATAGCACAAATTTGTAATAATGTTGTAACTGCTGCTCTCGTTGGTTGGTGCTGCTGTTTATAAAGGTAGTCATGGTGATGCAATATAATGCAAAACATATGACACGTATATTAGGCCGTGTGAATGAATACTTAAAACTGCTATTGCACGTTAGTACTGCTAGTGCTGAAGACCAACTAACATAAACATGTTGTTAGTAAATAGTGGGTAAATGCACACAGTTGATAAACAATATGAAAAAAATGTGTAATCAAGCTGTAAAACTGTCAAATACATTTTTTGGGTGCCTTTCTTTAAAGTCAAAGTGGGTAAACACAAACAAGTCTGGATAGAGCACTATACCAGGCAGAGATAGTTACAATGCACGTGGCCAATGCATAGACGTTGCCTTACAAAAACGCCTAGACTAGACTATGTTTTTCGACTTTAAAGTAATGTTAACACAAGTGCCTGTAATCGTTTAACAACACAATTAGCATGGTGCATAACAATACCTAAACTTCAACCTTCCGTTCCTTAAATACCAAGTTGGTTTTAATCCAGAACATCCTCGACGCCGATCTCTTGTTAGAGCCTTCAAATGCCTCAACATCTTGATCTTCCGTAAACCCGTTCTTGGTGTTTCAAAGCATAGCCTCCTTGCATACGGTTTCTTCGAAACCTTATGTCCATACCTGGGCTTGACACAGCTCCCTACTTGACGTGGAACGGAAGAAGATCCTGCATCCAACAAAACCTGATTTGGAAGAGAATTTGTCGGTACATTGTTTAAAGTGGCATCATCGTATTCGATAACCCGTTGCACCCGTTTATATGGTGGGGAAGTGACCACCCACATCCATTGCTACACAACCCACAAATCCCCATAGTACCATTCATCGTCACTGAACTCAATGGCATCATCAACACTTTCGCTATGCAAAAATCCATGAAAAGATTCTTTCCTTGGAATTCAATTCCTTTACGTCTAGGTTGGGAAGGAGGGGTTCTTAGGGGAGGTGAACGCCCTTCTTCCTCCTCCCATGCAAAAATATCAGAGTAAGACTTGGATGTAGCAAGTTGCACAAGTTTATCATGTATCGCAAGCTTTGCATGCGTTTCCTTATCAAGAAGATTAAAAGTTAGGTTAGGATAATAGAAACATGCTAAGTTAACAGGTTTATGTGAAATGTACAAGCCGATTAATCCATATTCCTCGGCAAGTTCATACATCCTTTTAACATCATTATCACATTCAACAATTGTCAAACCAGTTGAAAGAACAAATCTTGGTGTGCAAAAATATAAAGCCCGTATCTCACACTCAAGCTTGTAGGCCAACAAGTCAAGCATTTGCTTAAAGTTCATCCTTGAGGAGTTACTAAACTTTAGCGAAAGGGTTCGGCCAAACACATAACTTAAATTGGGCAACCGAATGAAGGTACCATCGTAGTGAATCTCAAAAACAGGATACGCAGCTACAGACCCTGGCGTCCTGTAATAAAGGTATATTAAATGTACATAAAAAATAATAGCAAGTATGGTAAAAAATATACTCAAGGCAAGTCGGAACCACGAGGTAACATATAAACATTTTTAGGAAGGGTGATGGTATTCATACCTTAGTTTGAGATCAAATAAGGCAAGTGAAGGCTTAGAAGCATTTTTTGATGAAAGAGATTGTTTGGAGAAAGGCATCCTGACTAGTGTACAAATTAAATGTGATCTTGATGAACAATTGCTATATATTAGCAAAGGTAGTATTATTTTACTATTAACAATGTACTTATATATTATATGAGACTTATGATCCATTGATTTTGATACGGAAATAGTAATGGGGTAAATGTTATTTTATTTTGTTAAACGTTTTTATGTCTAGCGTGTTTGTGTAATAATGTTGGTGTTAATGTGTGAATGAATATGCCAATGGATGAGGCATGATATATGTTTGATTGTTAAAATACATACAGGGTTGATCTTGTTGGAGGGTTGTCAAAAATGTTAATATTGTATACTCGAAATAAGTAAGTTATACATAAACTACAGTTGTTTGTTCAAGAAGGATTAAAAATAATACGTCGTATATATAGTGTTGTTAACTGAATATTTGTCCAAAAGTATTATATGTTTGTTATGCGTGATACGTATAAATTCGACCATTTGACAATTGCTTCGCAATTAAAATAATACATTTCATTTCATTACATTAAGCGATAAAAAAAGAGAGTAACGAAGCAACAACATTGATGATGAGTCCAAAACAAAAAAAAGATTATTATGACAGAACTTGAGAGAGAGCACATAACAAGCTAGGAGTATAGGTTTAATATTTTTTGCGCATCATGGCCAGAAAGGAGCTTTTCTTGAGAACTTGCAGCTGCGTCTCAGTGATGAGCCTCATCAGCGTCCTGTTTTTCTCTAGCTCCTCATCCTGGATTCCACACAGCATTTCCATACAAGCACTGACAACAGTGGACCCAACAAAACACTCCAACTGCTTGATCTGCTCACCCCGCACACTGCATCGACAAGTTAGCTCCATCACCGTTGCATGCATGTCACTAATGAACTTTAGATCACACCCATTGTCACGCACAAAGACATTGTTAGCCATGTCGTAAATATAGTTATCCATTTCTGTTGTAGTAAATGCTGCTGTGGGTAGTGTGTGTCACTTCACAAAAGTAGTTTCAAAATATATTAGATGGTGTCCGTTTATATAAGCAAAATGGGGTGTGTGGGGTGACATGGATTTTATTTTCAATTAAAGTCAATATAAGTAAATGTGGATAGTCAACTGGTCAATAGTTGCGTCTTGTCAAGTAATTAGAAATGCACATTAAGCCAAATGCAATTAATGAAGCTTCTGTAGTACTCATACGCTTCGTGGCCCAAAGATAACAATTTTTGGGCAACTAAACCATTTGGGGGCAACTAAAATAGTTAGCCTGTTGTTTACATGCAATTCAAACAAATGTTTTAGTAAGGTATGCCACGTGGTCCATAACATTAGGATGTGTATGCCTTAGGAAAAATATTATTTACACTTGTTGTTAACATACAAATGGTATTATTAGGAGTACATTTACTTTATATTTTTCTGTAACAATATACAATTATAATATAACTAACAATTTATGTCATGAACTCCAAGTATGTGTGTAGTTGCCTGTGGTTTCTTCAGTATTGCATGGTTATTTTGAAATAACCCAAATCGGGGATGCACAAAAGTAGGACAAACTTTAATAATGAGGAAAAGACGTACTACTAAAATGATGGTGCTAGTGTCATGTACTTGAACTGTTTATGTCCATTAATTATAAAGTTTACGTATTCCCATAAAAGGTGGAATTAAAGAAATCCTTCAAATCTATGCATCATCACATTCAGTTAACAACGACTTTGCAGCCGTAGCCTTGGTCAAAGGATGGGAGTGTTAGTGATGTTGCCACTGCTGGTTTGCGCTATCCACTGCCAGTATTCGTAAATACACTGCTAGTGCAGTTGTGGTGAATATGGAAACAACATGGGCTTTTGTGAAACATTTTGCTTGTACCGTACTTATTCCCCAATTCACTGCCGATCAAATAATTGATCTTTTAAACACTCCCAATTGGCGCTGAACAGAAACCCTAACCGCTCCCAAGTATAATTTTCACAAATCCCATATCAAATTCACTTTCAACGTATAATGGCACCTAAATATTCCAAAACCCACAACTTAGTCCCATACCTAGTCAAGAACGACCATTCTCAAGGTTTTCATGAGATGATTGATTTCATCAAACATAGTCCCATACACTATGCATTAACTGTAGAACCCGTCATTGTTAAAGCTTATATACGGCAGTTTTGGAGGAATGCTGAAATTCAAGAAAGAGGTGGAAAAGAGGTTATTAGGGCAGTTGTTGATGAAACGGAGATTCTGATCACAGAGGAGGTGATTAGAGATGTTTTGAAGCTTGAGGATGCTGAAGGAGTTGTTAATCTGTCTGATGCTGAAATATTTGAAGGTTTAGAAAGAATGGGTTATGAGAGAAAAGGGGATCGTATAAAGTTTCACAAAGGTATGTTTTCTCCGCAATGGAAGTTTTTAATCCATACCTTGCTCAAGTGTGTAAGCAATAAAACAACTGGATTTGATAAGTTTCCCTCAAAGATTGCAACTGCTGTCATCTGTTTATCTCAAGAAAGGGTTTTTAACTGGTCTCGAATGATTTTTGAGGGTTTTCAAAAGAACATTAAAGAACATGGCAAATACTACCTCTATCCTAGGTTTGTTCAATTGATAGCAGAAAGTCAAATAACAGAACCCATTCCCCATACTAAAAAATACGACGTTTTACATATGCTTTCTAGGGTGTTTGCCCATATGAGGAAAAAGAGTCGAAATTTTACAGGAACCATAACACCTTTGTTTCCTCACATGCTAAATCTGCCACAACTTATAGAGGAGGAAAATCCACAACCCATTCTATCCACTGATGAACCCCCTGCCACCACTTCCAAAACCAATTCCAAACCCTTACCTTCAACATCTGCTGAGGCTGGTTGTAGTGGTGAAGGACATGAGGGTGTAACAGGTGTGGTAGGTGACATGAGTGGAAGGGGTGAAAGACATGAGGGTGTAACTACTGTTTCAGGCGTAGGCGCTGACCAGGTAAGTGGAAACCTAAGTAAGACCCAACCACTGGCAACTCCTAATGTGGAGAGTTCGCTCGAGCTCAACACAGGTGGAAGAATCCCCAGGAAACTGGCTAACTTGGGGTCCATGGATACGGAGCCTCGGTCGGATGCCATGGTACTCACATCCTATGATTCACCTCTTGGAGCAGGTCACACAGATCGGAGTGATGAGGAAACACGTGAAACTCAACATGAATTGACGGGTAATGATACTTTTGTGCATAATCACAATTCCCAGTGTACACCTCTCGGACCAGTTAACACATGTCAAAGTTGTGAGGATAAAATGGAACTTTTAAAGGAATTGACGGATAAATGTAGCAACATGGAGTCTAAAATGTCTGGTCTTGACGAATTGACAACCTCTCTAGCTGGAACTATTAAAAGGTTGAAGCACAGGCTGAATGTTTTGGAGAGAATGAGGAGACCAGGGATTGCTGAATATAGAAGAGTCAAAAGGATGGGAAAGAAGGCTAGCTCCTCAAAGGATCAGAGGTTGGAGGATGAATCCAAACAGGGGAGGAGTAAAAGCATTGATTCAGGGGAGGATGTGAATTCCGATGTGGTTTTGGACTCGGATAGTCGTGCTAATCGGGAAGGTTATCTGGTGACTGACATGCAAGGAAAAGCAGCAGCGATAAATGATGCTTTGAAAGCTACTTGTGCAGAAAAAGAGAAGGCAGTGGTGCAGGAGACAACCACTGCGTATGTTGCTGCATCCACTGCTTCTAAAGAAGAAGCCACTGCTGGAACCACCTCTAAGGTAATTATAACAACTGTTACTTCAGATATTCACATTGCTATCACAACCACTGCTAATACAATCACAACCACTGTTACATCACCACCAAGACAAAAGAAGTGAAAGGGAGGTTGCCAATCAAGTGCTAAACCAAAAGCAATCTTTACCAATCCCTGAACCTATCATTGCACCCATTCCTGCTATAATTAAACCTTATGCACCTAAACCCTTGGGAAGTTTGAAGATTGGTGAGCCTGTCAAGTCAGTTGTTGGTCAACCAGATATTGGAAAGGGTAAAGGAATTGCAAATACAGTTTTGAAGTTTAATAGTAAACATGAGCAGGAAGCTTATGATAGAGAAAAAGCTCAGTTAGTACATCTGGAACTAAATGCTGATGTAATTAATAGGGAAAAGAAAAAGCAACAAGAGGAGGAAGCTTCTCAGAAACTGATTGAAAAATTGAAAAATGAAGGACAAGTGTTCAGATGGAACTGGAGATTGTAACAAGAACAAAAGATTAGCTTTATGGAGGGTAAAAGGCTGGATAGGATGGGAGATCAAATTTCCACTGTTCAACCTACAAGATTTAGAGAAAAGACTCCAGAGTTCAGCTATGTACCTAAGGAAGAAGAAATTCAATTCTTGATTGCAAAAGATCTAGTGATCAAAAAGAAGGCAATTGACCTTATATCTGATGCATCTTTAACTCAAGAACAAAGAACTGCACAGTTAAAAGATTTCATACAGATGAAGAATAATCAAGCACTTAAAGAGGCTATTGTTTCAGTCAAGAAGGGTAAAAGGAAATCAAGACAACCGACTAAGGCACAAGTTATTGCATACATGAAGACTTACTGTTGCAATGTTGGTGGTTTTAAGAGACATCAATTCAAAGGAATGTCTGATGATAAAGTTGAAAGTATCTACTACAGAGTTCAAAGACAAAAAAATTGTTTTATTCCAATGGACTCTGAAGAAGAATCAAGAAGGTATCCCAATTTGAAGAGAAAGGGCAAAGATAGTGAATCTCAGACATCTAAGAAGACAAAGTTTGGTGAAGAACAAGAAGTTCCAACTGAGAAGTTCACTGAGAAGCTCAAGTAAATATGTTAGAATGTATAGGATGGTGCAAAACTAAGCTTTAGCATAATCTGTAGTTATAAGTTCAAAGTTAAGGGATAAGGTCAACAACCTAGCATTTATTAGGCAGTTAATGTTTTTAAATGCGGTTAGGTAGAGGCTTTCTTTTATAGTGACAGGCAGTCATAAACAAACGCACATTAACATTGGTTTTACACACACATATCAGCAAAACCCTTAAAAAAATGACTAAAAAAAAGGTAGTGGGTTTTTGGTTTCTGTAAATCTTATTTTTCTAATGCTAACCTTGGTTTCACGCATCTTTAAAGACTTCGTTTATTTTGCAGATATCATAACAATCTCTTCTGATTCAAGCATAACACTGCCCTCAAGCAGTTCAGATACAATGCAGCCATGTAATCCATGGGCTTCATACTTCCCAAACGCTGAAACCTCTGAAAGTGATTCAAGCTCTATATCCAGCTATTTGTCTACCTACAGCTCAAGTGACTATTCTGACAGACCCGATGTGGTAGCTTACCGCGACAGTCTATTGAAAAGGGCAACGTTTATGAGTTTCGAGGAAAAAAAAGGCCCTAGTTAGTGATGCCGAAAGTCGAAACCTCCCGGGTAAAAGGATTCAGGTAATAGGACTTGCAAATAAACAAACATGGGCTGATATTAAAGAGAAGAAATTTGGCATAAATAATCCCTCCACAGTCGCAGGAGCAGCAGACAAAGGCAAAGGCAAAGGGAAAAGAAAAATGGCTTACAAGTAACATCTGGTTACCTTATCTACTGGTTTGTTGATGTACTAAAACAACTGGAATGGTTGTTATCTGTTTAATCTATAATATGTGAACCTGAAATCTGCTGTGACTATTTGTGCAGATCTTTTTAGTATTTATGCATATGCCTTGAGTTAAATAGGTGGAAATTGAAAATTCACTTTTCTGTGTATGTTTACTTTTTTACCTATAAACAAGTAATAAATAACCACAAAGTTTAACAGGATTACCTTTGAAAAAAGGTTCAGGTTTGGATGTTTAACCCACCAAACATGACATTTTTAACAGGGCATTTTTTTATAACAATAAACAAAATTAAGAGACCATACAAGGAATCTATACCAACGTATTATAGACTACATAATTACGAATCAGACAGACATAAAAAAAACAATGGATTGTAGAATGGAATTAAAACGTGTGTAACATAGGCATTAATCGAATAACAACAACGATTCATTATAACATGGATCGAATAACAATAATCGAATTAAAACGTACCATACTTTGCCACATTATTGGAACAAAAAGATTGAGCAATTGAAGGTGGTTTTCTTGTTGTACAAAAATGTAACGAACGGAAATAATCGGTTGCAATGAACATTGTACGTTAGGAGCAAGAGAGGTGCCGACGCAGCAGACTGTTTCATTTGTGAAAAGATTAACTAGGAATGCTTTTATGCGAGAAGCAAAAAACATCGAGAGTGAAGAAGACGAATGCTGAAAACGAGTGAGTATTGGATTTTAAATTTAAATTCACTATAATTTCACTATTCAAATGTGTACTTTTTATGCAACGTAAAATGACCAAAAAACCCTTTTTAAAAAATACGGTTGCCCACCGACTTTTGGTTGCCCAAAAAACAATACCTTACACATACGGGACACTTGTCGCACTGTGGTTGAGTTGCCCAATAACAGCGGTTGCCCTCGGTCTAGTTTCAACTTTAAAATAAAAGTGGTCCATAAAGTGATATGCATCAGGGCGCGCGGTCTATTTGTGTAATTTTCCCTTTTTTTTATATTAAAAACATACCATTTCATTAAAAATAAAAACATTACATAATACTTAAAAAAAAAATACACATTACATAATACTTAAAAAAAAGAAACATAACATAATACTTAAAAAAAAACTAGATTAAAATATAAAAAAACCCCACTAATCATCGAGATGCGGCAAGTATTGACGTGCTACGTGCTCCGTGAGATCATATCGAGGATGGTCATGGAGAACTTCGTTTAGTAAATCCGCTACCACACTGTTGTCGAACACTGGCTGGACCGGCTCATCCATTATATGAACCGGGAGATTGCCCTCCTTCGCGTTTTATAACCATATTGTGCAAAATAACCCACGCAGACCTGATTGGCAATCTTCGCTTTGGTCAATAGCTCAGAGAGGTCGATCGGGAATTTCCATTTTCCTTTGAAGCACCAAAAGCTCTCTCGCATCCTTCCCGCCCCCTCTGTAACTTCTGTAAATCTCTTTTTCCTTTTGTCGGTTGGATACATGGTATGCTTTAACAAATGTGGACCACTTAGATAGATTCCATCTGTCAAATAGTATGCGTTTGTAAAAGCGTCCATTCACGGGGAATGAACTATTCATCGCCGTTCCATTTCGATGTGGGGGGGTTACAAGTCCAGGATTCAATTCAATCGTTGATATTTAGTTGTTTGACCCCGGGGGACAAAAAACAGCATGCCAAATCCACATATCTGTGACGCGTGAGACTTCAAGCATAATATTGGAACACCATAGTCACCTCTCGTATATATTGCCCTCCAGCAATGTCTAGGACATTTTGATGATAAAAGGGTTGGGATTTTATGAGAACTTGAAAGGTGGGGGTAATTATTTTTTTTTTTTTTGAGAGATTAGTGTGTGTTTTTTTTAAAAATAATGAGTGTATGTTATTTGGTTTTAAAGGGATTTTTTTTTTTTTAATTTAACTCACAAACTAGCCGTTAGGCTACTCTTCCCATTCCAACGGTCCAAATTTTCAAACCTTTCCCCACAAACTCGCTCGGCTTCACAACTCGAAATGGAAACCCGATCAAGCTACCCGATGTGGAGGGGGCGGTGTACCCGCTCGGGTACCCCTACCCGATCATGCTACCCGTGCCCACTTCCTCCTCCCTAAGTGCTCACGCCAACCTCCTGAAAAAGTATGGCGTTACCTGATTTGAGTCTGTATGGTGATGGGTTCAAACTTCAAACCCCGTAAATTAATAGGCTAAAAAATCAAAAATCATGGTTAAAAAAAAAAAAAAAACCTTCCTTCTCTCTTTTTATAACTACAACTGATATCTTATAAATCATTATGCTTTATCATCTTAATATAGATGTTATATATTGCAACTTATATTTGATATAATACTTTGAGACATAAGTCAAAAACTGCAAGCATCATTAAACCAGAAACATTTTTTGTGATTCTTTAAAGTTTTAAAGTTAAAAGATTAATCCGATACTATATGTTTATTATTTGCTCCAAAGTTGCAAGAAGAATAACATAGTTTAAGCATTGAAGGAATAGATAAGCTAGTAAACGTATAATGACGACAAATTTTGAGATAGTAACGAAATTATTACATATATACTTGGTGTTGGAAGGGCCAAATTTGTAGTAACGGCACATGACCACAAAATATCATGGGACGGCCCCGACTTTATTGTACCATTATATTTGCATGTTTTCAACAACATAGCCTTAAGGCTATAATTTAGCGAAACCGTTTTGAAAAACCAAATTTGATGAAAATGCGTGCAAAATATGGAAAAAGCCAATAGAATGGTTAAGGCATGAATGACGGGCTGATTGTAGTAAGAAACTTCTTCCAATCAACCACTTGATTGCCATTCAACGGTGACGTTTCTTTTGAACTTTGGAAAAGTAGTATATGATTTAAAAATTCATAACGAATATAAAATGTGAAAGAGATTGCAATCAAAGACATGTTATAATAGTTGAAAACAAACACTTAAGGGACGTTTTGTAGGATTTTTTTGAGGGTGAGTAATGATAAAAGTAATGAAAAATAATGCTTGTTCTATATAATGAAATGACTTATCAATATTACTTATAAATCATTTAGACACTTTTCTCATATTTAATTTTTAAAACTTCTTAAAATAGATTTTAAGCAAATATAAGTCAAAAAACATAATTTTCAAATATGTAAAACACAAATCAAACTATTAATACATAATTTAAAACACTTCTTCATCAATATATACAATTATCTAAGCACAATGTACAAAGAGTACTCCTACAACCACTTGCAATTTAAAAAAAATAAACCACACAATGACATGTCAATGATATGTAAAGAAGTGGTTGGTTTAATGAAAGAGAAGAGATAGAAAATTTAAGAAAATGCACCAACCAAGAAGTGACATCTCATTATGTGGATTTTTTGTGGATGTTTTTGTGTGAGTGTAGCATTCCTCACGTACAAATACAATATTTTTAAGCAAATACAAATAAAAATACATAATTTACAAGTATTTGTAGCACAAATAAAACTAAAAAAATATTATTCAACGCATACAATTAATACACAATTTAATTTACCCTTTCATCAAAATATACAACTATTTAACAACAATGTACAATCTAATTAAGCTTTCAAAACATAAATCTGAAATCCAGCAGCCCAAAACAAAATAACATTTGTTCGCTAGAAAATTTAGTCACAGGGTACCCGCCGCCACATCGCGTAATGAATCAGGAAGGATGTTTTTTCTCCCTCTTCTTTTTCTAACTATTATCATTATCTTTCCCTTTCCTTTTTTCAAGTTTAAACCAAACACATCCTTACTTACTTTCGCGGTTATACATTCGGGGAAAAGAAACGTAGTATTCAAGTGTTTTAATTTGTCACTAATCTGAAAAAGGTTTTTTCCTGTAAACGTTTGCAAACATTTTTTTATTTTCAACCGAGTTTTTACCTATTCAAAGCAAAGGTTTTTCTTAGGTTTATTTTGTTGTTCCAAGTAGATGTTTATAAATACATGAGGATTATAGTATAATTAGTTGTAACTTAGGTATCAATATCAAGTTAGATTATATTGCATACTTCAATTTATCATTCTCAGATCCTTATCTCAAAATCTCAGTAAGTGAATTATAATAATTATTTTCATAAGAAGTTAAACTTACAAACTCACTATCTTATATACAAGCTACACATTACCTTAAGTTGATCTTGAACCCAAATTACATTATTGTTTTGTTGGCAACGAAAAATGCAAACTTATAGAGAAATCTTAATAATTTGAGCAACGAGATAACAAATGGTGAAAAGGCAAGAGAGACGGGCAGTGTGCTTTAGAGTTTAGAGTACTTAATAAAAATGACTATAAACACCAAACATAAATTAAAATATTTCAAACATGTGTGTTAAATTTGACAAAAAATCAAGACAAGCAGAAAACCATAAGTCAAAAGTAAATAAAAAAATGGATCATTAAGACCAATGACACCAAGGTTGTCAGGATCGGGATCCTATCTAAGATCGTTTTCGGCTTTGCAAGATCGTAATCGTAGGATTGGATCAGGATCGTAAGATCCTATGAAAATGTATATATTTTTGTATAGGGGTTGTAGTTTTATATTTCTATATAATATTTCATATGATAAACTAATCTAAATAGATGATAAAAGAAAAAGTTATATGTTCAAGTACCGTAGTAGTAGAATATTATATATATTGCAATGCATACTTGCACAAAGTTACTACATACGTGCACGGTGCACCTACCTCTTGTTTTAATGATTTTTTATTATAGGTTTTTCGTGATAACATTTATAGAAAAAGATAATGTTAATTTTTAGCACGTGATTCTGTAACGTTTTTGTTACGATATATAGATTAATGCAAAAAGATAAAAATGATTGTATCTAAAAATGAAACGACATAATTTATAATAGAGGGCAACACAATTTTTTTTCTTGATGACCAAATAAATTAAATTAAAATATTCATGCTTTTATATGTAACATAAAATAAAATATGAACAAAATTGGGTCAAGTATGTAGATAGTTTACTTAAAAAACAAGCTTCTGACATTTTACAAAACATGAAATCGTTTTTCATAATAAACCCAACAAGAGACATCTAAACTATTTTTAAATAGTCCATAAAAACATAATGATTTTACATTCATTAATCTTACAAGAGACAATTAATTAACAACACCAAAATATATATATATATTTGAAAAATTCTTAGTCATTAGTCTTTAAGACATGAGCTTATACTAAAAAAAAAAAAAAAACTTATAACAGGCGATCCTATACGATCCGATCCGATCCTACGTGCGATTCTACGATCCTGCTGCGATCCTACCTGGATTACGATCTTATTAAGATCCTGATCGTTTTTTGTGTGTAGGATTGTAGGATCGTACTATCCTACAAGCAGGATCGCGATTTTAACAACCTTGAATGACACCATTTGTGTTTTCCAAAATATACATTAAAAATTAATAGTTAAATATCAAACTGAACCATGAAAAGAAAAACAACAAAAAACAAAAAAAGTTACATAAAATAATACTTTCTTCCATCCCCTCATAAGATTTACATCACACGCCCTTCCACTTTCAAAATATGCAAAACCAACCCAATACTTTTTGTTTTCATACCATTCAATCTTGACTCAATCTGTCCAAAACATCAGCAACATGTCTCATTGAGGGTCTCCGTTCGGGATTACTTTGAGTGCAGCCCATCGCAATCTTCAAAACAGCAATGATCTCTTCTTCTTTATCAACATCTTGAGCTAAACTCGGGTCCAAAACATCTGAAAGTGGTTTCTTATCATCAATGCACATCTGAATCCATTGCACAATATCCATTTCCTCTGGGCCTACTTGTATTACGGGCGTTTTTCCAGTGATCATTTCTAGTAACACGACACCAAAAGAGTAAACGTCCCATTTTTGTGAAGGTTTCACCACTTTGAAAGCTTCGGGTGCTTGATAATAAGATATGGTGATATTTGAAGCTGAAGTTGCGGTTGTGGTAGTGGTTGCAACTTCCGAGACCACACGGGCAGATTGAAGGACGGGTGTGCCGCCACCGGCTATGTTAGCGAGGCGGCTAAGGCCGAAGTCAGAGATTTGGGCCTCCATGTTTGGACCGAGTAAAATGTTTGAAGGTTTTAGGTCACCATGAACATACTTTTTGGGGCTAAACTCGTGTAAATACACTAGACCTTTAGCAACTCCTCTCATGATCTTCAGACGTAAGGGCCAAGAAAGTGGCACGAAAGATGGCACGCCTGGCTTTCCTGAAATAAACAATATCATCAGAATAGTTCACAATTTTGTGCCAACTTGCAGAGTATGGATACACTATCATGTCCAATGTGTTTGTGGGATGCTTGAACTTGCGTTCTAAAACTGGTTATCTGATTTGCGACATGAAGTCCCAACAAGTGTTCGTATAAAACTTGAGTTCCAGTTATCTCCTTGTATAAAGGACAAATAATATGCTATACGAAAAATGATTATCTGAAGGAAAAATAAAATTTACTTATTTACCATGTTTTAATCCAAATCTGATGAAAATTTTATTTCATTTCACAACACATACCCTATATTATATATACTCATGTACTAAGTAAGAAGAAATTAACTCATTATAACAATTTTAAAAACTCATCTAATCACAATGTTTTACAAATACTTTTTTACACCTAACTATTAGATTTCACTCTTCAGTATAATGCAATCTCTTTCCAAATGCAAATCCGAACACCCCGCATATTACTTTCGTTTTAAGAAATATCGAGCATAACTAGCATTATAATACAGTTTCAAGTTATATAATAACAAAACAAATGCAGTAAAACAAAATTTACGCAAGATAATTACCGTGAATTGCAGTGCCAAGATTGCCATTAGGAATGTAATCATAGATAAGCAACTTCTCATCAACCGACCAATAATAAGCCCTTAGAGTCACGATATTCTGATGCTTAAGCTTCCCAATCGCTTCAACCTCGGTTTGAAACTCCTTAAACCTTTGAGAACCACCTTCACCTAATCTTCTAACAGCCAAAGTAACTCCATCTTCTAACACAACCTTATAAACGATCCCAATCCCACTTTTCCCCAAAACAAAAGCCGACGCCTTTAACAACTCATCTAAATCAAACCCCAATTGCGTATCTAATGCCACAAGATCATATTGCTCCACATGCTCAGATAACGTCTCCGACTCATCTTTCCTAAAACATAAACACTCATTTCTTCTTTTATTACCTCCTTTTTCATACCCATTAGTCTTTTTCCCACAAAGACATATTCTTGAATAACAATACGATAAAATCAAACCAATTAAGCAAATCCCAATCACATCACTTACAATAATCGCAATCACCCCACCTTTACTCAACCCCTTTCGGCCCTTTTCATTAGTCTCAGCTGGATTATTGTTAGGTAGAAAAGGATACGAAGACGGTGAACTAGCATCATTTGGAGAACAAAGGTTCTTCAACGGTGGACCACACAAACCAGCATTTCCAATGAAAGCAGTCGGCCCACGGTTAACCAAAGCACCATTTTGTGGAATCGGCCCGGTTAAGTTATTATAAGTAAGATCAATATACACCTTCTCAGGCAAATTCCCAAGACTAGGCGGAATCGATCCATTAAACATATTATGACTCAAATCAACAGTCCCTTGCAAGTTAGACAAGTTTCCTAAATCCTTAGGAATCTCACCCGAAAACCGATTAAACGAAAGGTCAAGCTTTTCAAGATACCCCAAACTAGACCCAAAACCATCTGGTATGACACCACTAAAATTATTTTGACTCAAATCAAGACTCCTTAACCTCTTACACTGAATCAAAGACATGGGTAGTGACCCATTGAAAAAATTACTAGATAAATCTAATGTTTGAAGGTAACTAAGCCTATTAACCTCATTTGGCAGTGACCCAGATAAAGAATTACCATAAAGCACCAAACTTTGCAGCTTATCAGCTCTAAATAACTCAGAAGGTAACTCACCCATAAACATATTATTCCTTAAATTAAGATGCCTTAACTCAGACAAAGATCCAAGAACAGGTGAGATAAACCCTAGTAACTTTTTCTTAGGTATACTAACTGAGATAACTTTTTGTTGTGTACATGCAATACCATTCCATGAACAAGGAGTGTCATCTGAATAGTTCCAGTTGCTTAAAGAGCCTAAAGGGTCTTGTGTAATAGACTGCTTAAAGCTCAAAAGTGTATAGCCTTCATCATTTAAACTACTTACATGGACTATAAAATGTGAGTTGCATAGTATCAAGAAAACTGAAACAAAATAAACATTTAACAACATTTCAAGATGTTACCTATGAGTAGGAAAACAGCAAGAACAAGTGTTGTTTAGCAAGTAGTACAAAGTTGGAGTTTGGTTTTTAGAGAGAGGATATGTTTATGTGTGTGAAAGAGTGTGAGTGAGGATGGAAAGCATTGAAGAATGGTAAAGTCAAGATGGTTTAAGGCAACAAGACATTGGGAATATTGTTTTTTTAATGTAGCTTCTGCTTTCTAGAGGCATAGGGTTTATTTATAGTTTGTACTTTATGGGATTAAATACACAAGATATCACAGTAGTTTATTTGGATTAATGAAATAATTACATTTTGTGCTAACTGTACTTGATTGATACTTACAGAAACCAAATATATTTCATTGGCAAGGATTTGTATCCACTACTATGTAGGGGTGAGCAAACTATCCGAACGGATCGGACCGACCGAGACCGGACTGGACCTACCACATTCTGTCCGGTCTTCGGTTTATGCATTTGGGCTAATTCGGTCCTCGGTTCGGTCGGACCACAAACGACTATTTTGATCTCAGTAGACTTCAAACGGTCTGGTCCGACCGACAGACCGACCGAGACCGGACCGGACCAACCACATTCGGTCTCGGTCTTCGTCCCGGTTTTTACCTTAATTCGGTCTACGGTCTTGTCGGTCCGATCCGGTCCCAAACCGATGCTCACCTTTACTACTATGATAACTTGATAAGTAAATTTCCATGTTAGTCAAATTTATGAATTAAATCTCCAATCACTCGGTGTTACTTATACTCGTGACTAACTTTATCAAGTACCTTTTCTATAAAGGACCAACCATTAGGGGTGACAATTTTTGACTCGACATAAAACTCGATCTGAAGCTGACACAAAAATTAATAGGTTCGGGTTGTGCTAAATAGATTATGAATCAGGTTTGAGTCGACCTATCTAACCCGTTTATTAAACAGGTCAGGTTCGGGTTAGGAATAAAATAAGCGGGTCGACCCGCCAACCCATTTAAGATTTTTTTTTTTCTTTCATAAACTCAAATGTATTTATATTTTATTATGCGGGTTAAATGTGTTAAATGGGTCGACCCGACAACCTGTTTAACTTGTGTAAGGTGCCAACTTTTGTATATAAAGGAGGTTAAATGTGTCAACTTGAAACTCGTTGAATCGATTCAACCCGTTTAATATATTCAACCTGTGTAACCTATTTAACTCGTCAACCCAAGTATATATATGGGTTAAATGAGTTAGGTTTGGGTTATGTCTAAACAGGTTAAGGTTGACATAGCTGACCCGATGATTTAAATAGGTCAAGTTTGGGGTGGGATTCTCTGACCCGCCAACCTGACAACCCGAACCCGCCAACCTAAACCCGACCCGAATTGCCACCCCTACTTACCATTAGGGCCGTATTTGAAACTTTTTAAATTTTTGAAAGCTTTAAACGAAATTAAATAATGAGTTATTTTGAAAAAAAATGTTATATATAAAGTGTCATCGGTATAAGATATAACGTAATTAGTTATCTAAACGTTTAATATATTATTCATTTAAGATATTTTCGTATCCAAATACTTTTTTCTTTACAAAAAATATATGTACACATATATGATTGTTAACGGAACAAATTTTATAGTCTTTAAGATTTTTAGAGCCCTGAGTAGTCGTCTCCCCTACACAACTTCAAAGACGGCTCTGGTTACCAGCATAACAGTAATGTAAGAAACTAACAATTCGTATAAACGAATGTGTCCATATCTTTCATATATTTGTACTTACTGTTTTTATTTGATTAATTTGTCTGACAACCAAATTATTTGAGTAACTCATGATAGCACCAAACATCCATAGTTGTGTAATGAAACAATAAAACGAACATAAAAGGCAACGGTCTTGATCTTATCCAACCTTTGGGTCCATAGATTGCTTTTATATATACTTCCCCACGAGGTATCATGATGACAAATCCAACCAAAAAAGATAGACCGTTTAGCTGTGTTGGGGTTCAGTATTGCATAACTATTTCTTTAAGGAACTTAAGGATGTATGTAAAATGAATTAGTAAATTGCTTTTTATTTTTCTACAATATTTTTTTATGGGAACCATTTCAATCTTTTATCACACATTCTATCCCACATTGCCTAGATGAAGAAGATGTTGCTAGTAAATATACAATAGCGTATATGGACTGTTCGTGATTGGAATAATATTGTGTTTTCAATTTATCCATCAATGCCTGCTAACATACAAAATTAGTGGGTTATGATAGATTATTGGAAAGCTTGTATGAATTCTTAGCTTTTTGTTTTGTTTAGTGATACAAGCATATTATGCATCAATAAAATTTTATTTTATTTTTTGATAAATATTTTAATTTTTTTTGGGCCAATTGCATATATATACTCACTAAAACTGGCGATATTTGCATATATACCCAAAATATGTTTAACTTGCATTATACATCATGCATTGAAAACTTGTATTTTGAGGAAATATGCAAGTATTTGAGTTTTAGTGAGTATATATGCAATTCTCTCATTTTTGTAAAATGCAAAAGTTATACACTCTTGAGTAGATGATTTAAATTGGAAAGATTGTACATTTTATTTGAGCTATAGCATTGTTAGATACTGTTACAATTTATTTATACTTATCTTGTTAACCACGTAAGAAAAAAACTTATGAATTTCATTGGTCGCATTCTATTATTTTTACATGTGTTATAATTATACATGTAGAACTCTAAAAGGATAACTTTAAAAAGTTTATAAAGGATATACCAAAATGTTTGACATGTGCTGGTTGTAACTAGAGTTGTATTTGAGAATGTGCGAGGTGTGTGCAACCACACAGTAGCTCAAAGTTTTTAGGGCCCCAAAAATATATTCGTTTTGATATTTTGAGGTCTCAAAATTTACTTTAAGTATAAAAATGTTAACGATATATGAAATTATGTTCTAAAAATTTGTTAAACACTACTTCAAGTGGTCGAGAGTGACGAAAAACTTTTAAAAAAATAATATAAAAAAAAAAAAAAAAAAAAAAAAAGGATATGGTTACCATTTAGTTTTATCTTCATGTCTAGTTATGACAAGAATTTTTGTCCGGAGTCTCCGCTAAGTCAACTACGGCAGTGGTCGTAACTAGTTTAAAACAATTAAACAACAGATTGTTTGTGTGATGGCAAAATAGCCGTTTGTAATGGGAGCCAAAAAGAAGCCCACCCACCACTTTTACCATTTCAGGCTCCTAATGGTACTCGTGGATCTATTACTTTGTGGGGCAAATAAATACGCCTTTCTTTAATTAATTATGTCCAGAGTACATTATTTTATAAGGAAACATAATTAATTTTTAAAAGTGTTTTAGCATTTGCCAGCAAGTTAATTATGGAAAACAAGATCAAACTCTTATTTTTAAGTCTTCAAACGTACTTCCTCAAATGTTGAAGTCACCAACTTCCAATATTTTAATTCCATAAACCAAGTACCATCTGGTCAACTACACATTTTATCAGTTTTTACTAATAAACGAGCATGAGTACTTAAAATGAGCTATAACTTAAGGCATAAAAAAAGGTTTATGGGAAACGGAAACCTACTTCTATAGTTGTTATAGTTAGGACAAATAGTTTTGCAATTTACTACTGTAAAACTTAACTTGTACAAGAGATAAGAAATCAAAACTTTTAATGTAACATTATAAGTTACGTTAAGAAATAATCCTATTAAGTTTTAGTGGTACCCAATATGAGACATGATAAAATAGGATTGTTATAATGTAAAACTTAACATCAAACAGAAATAAGTTATTTTCTGGGAAGTAATTTTAATTTTGGTTAATCTTGCAATTTTCTTTTAATATATTTATCCCTCTTTTTCATATTTTGTCTATAACCCTTTTGTTTGATGACTGCTTTTTGTGTTGTTTACAGATGTACAAAGGCATGGGTAAAGTTTCCAAAAATATGAAAAGCTGCGTAAAAGTCTGAGCAAAACATCCACAGTAATTATTTTGGTACCATACCTGATTTGTATACAACGGATTAAGCTCACTAAAAGATTCCCTAAACACAATAATACGGGTTTTGTTTAGAATTCTATAATTACACAATTAACACTAAATATTTAGTACTCCTTAGTAGTTAACATCACTTAACACGTTTAAAATGAATTAAAAGTATATAATTAGAGGGCTAGGTATCGTGTGGTGCCGTAGGTGGTGTCATAGGAAAAATTGCTGCCACCTCAACACTTTTTTTCTATGACACCATATTTGACTATGGCACCAAAACCCCACTCCCTAGCATAACACCAATTTTTGTGGTGCCGTTGAACTTTTTTTTTTTTTTGTCATTTTCATTTTTTTTTTTTTGGTTATTTTTACTTGACATGTGAATTTTTTATAACTAATGAAAATTTATTAGTTTTAACCAGTAATAAAAACAATTTTACTTCTTTGAAGATACACTAGTGACTAGGGGTGAGCAAATGGACCGAGAACCGAACCGGAACCGACCCAACCCTAACTGCATTTTAGAACCGCGGTCCGGTTCTCGGTTCTTAAATTTTTCAAATTGCGGTTCTCGGTTCGGTTCGGTCCGGAACCGCGGGTATCGGTTCCGGAACCGAAGAACCGCCCGAGATTGTGATTGTGTTCGGGTTTGGCTTAGGTTGTCTTTTAAGAGTGTTTCTTTGTGGTTTATGGTTTATTGTTATAATATCATTTAGCTCCTTAAATAATCGATAGAAAAGAACATACGTAAGTATTTTTATATATGTCATATGTATCGTGTATGTGTACATCAGTATATGTAAAAGAAAGGAAACATGAAGCGAATAAATGACTTGAGCAGATTTATTAAATAAGATGCTAGCTACTGGTAGTTTCATGCTTATTTACAAGTTACAAAATGGAAATGTCTATATATGTGTTAACTATTTTGATAGTTTGTTTCTTTTTAGCTTTCACGGGGTTGAGTCCTAGCGAACACATTGCTTTGGTTTAAATTTTAGTTACATGTATAAGTAGCAAACTGGGTCTAAGGGATGATTTTTCGGCTATATACTTTAATGGTCCAATATTATTTACGTTTTAGACATATATAAGTGCAAACATAAAAAAATGTTGAATTTTTGGGTACTTTTTAAAAAAATTGCGGTTCCAATCGGGTAGAACCGAAATACCCGAACCGGACCCGAGAACCGAACCGGAACCGAAACATGTATGCGGTCCGGTTCTCGGTTCCAAAATTTTGAGTATTTCGGTTCTCGGTTCTTGTGGTTCCGGGTCGGTTCCCTGCGGTTCTGGAACCGCGCTCACCCCTACTAGTGACTCGTTGGAGAAAAAAAAAACAATCAAATGTTATTGGGCTTTCTACCAAAGCATGATCTATTATTGGGCTTCAAAGAACTAACTTATATACAAACACCTTTAGGTTTCTTCCACTTTGTGTCTCGCCTCCATCAACAAACCTGCTACATCAACAAACCTGCAACAAGGTCAAAAACTCAACTTGATAATCAGATAAGTTTTGTCAAAACTCAGCCCCAAATACACTAAAAAACACACACACACAAAAATAAAAGTAAAAAAAATTCCCATTACGTTTCGTGACTTAACGGCTGGTGGTGGTAGCGCAAAGCACTAGCAGCCAAGGCATGGTGTGGGTTGTCGCGCCAAAGGCTCGTGCCAAAGGCTATGGCTCAAGACATCAGCTATTGTACCCGGGCATCTTAGACCTCCCATATCTTTTCTGCATTACTAAATGAGGCTGTTGTCTTGGTCTTTAATGACATTAATTTTTCTCTGGCTTCATCACATATAATCTTTGTCAGCACAAATTTGTCTCTTTCCTCATTCTTGAAAATTCTATTGTTTCTTTCTTGCCACACAAAGTAAACAGTGGCTGCAAGACATAGTTTCATGATCACAGTCCAAATATGATTATGATTCTTGCAATCAGCCAAGATACTCACAATGTCATCCCATGTATTAGCATTTACTGTTACTTTTACTCTGTCCTTTATAACTGCCCATACTTCTTTTGAATACCCATAATGGAAAAACAAATGACCATGAGAGTCTGGTATAGTTTTACAAAATGGGCATTTTAAGTCTTTCTGAGGGTACCATTTCAGTAGCTTATCATGTGTAACAAGTTTCTTCCTGACAGCTAACCAGAGTATAAAAGTATGCCTTGTTATACAATTTGCAAACCATGCCAACTTTGCCCATGGCACCATAGCTTCTTCACCTTTAATAACCTTCCAAGCTTGATGAGTATGAAACTTGACCTTTTTTCATTTATTAGTGATCTACATTGGATGATCTGGTAAGTCACTCAACATAAGGACAGTTAAGTTTTGCAGACAACCAAATTTATTATTCCGATCATTTGGCCACTTTCATCTAATGGCATCAATTACATCACAAAGTTTGCTTTGATCATTAAATTGAGCTACGTAAATTACTCTTTTGCTGATAGATTTTGCCAATGCTTGATTTCCATTCCATTATCATGCCATACAGAAATACTCATTCCATTTCCAACCTTATACCTCATATGCATTTTAACATACTGTCTAAGCTCCAATATAGTCGTGTAACAAAATTTACTCCCACTGTGTATGCATAAATTTGTAATGCTTAAAAAAACTCACGGGGTTTTATTTAGCAAATCCCTATTTTTAGTGGGTAAAAATATTCTTACTCCTTTTTTTTTTTTTTTTTTTTTTTTTTTTTTTTTTTTTTTTTTTTACCCATTTTATTAATTGGACAAGACAGTTATTATGGTTTTCTGCTCCGTATGTTTTTGTGTTTTACTACTTTTGACTTATCAAACGTTTTATTTTATGTTCTATACTTTTTGTTTCACAGTTTTATAACAAAAAGAAAATTATAAAAAATACATAAATTTAAGAAGGTATTATAATCAAGACAAAAATACACATTTGGTCCCTGAACTTGTCAAAAAACATCACCGGGGGACAAAACTTGAGATTTTCGTCGTCGTGAGTCCAAAACTTGGGATTTTGAGGCCAAAGAGGTCCTTTGACCCATAATGCTCAGGTCAATGTATTATTGGTGAGAGCATAATCGTCTTTCACTGTAGCGTCATTTTTCAAGTCGTTGTACAGTATTCCAGTTCCCTATATACTTTGTACCACAATTGTATCGTCACTTATCATCCCTAAACTTTCCCCCAAAACCTTTCTTCTACAGAACATTAAACCTTTCAACATGGTACGCTGCTGGTCTGGTAAGCAAGCAATAATTCACATTTCGTGGACCTTGGCCAACCCAGGGCGTCGACTCTTTAGTTGTCCTGATCAAGTAAGTGCATTTTAAGACTTATTGTATTGTTATTTTTTTCGCAAGTAGCAATGTACATTGTAACAATGGTGGTTGTTTAATGACTTGCCATATTCATGATTAGGGGTCTTCTTGTCAGTGGATAGGAATCATAGGATGGTATGATCCGGAAATGTGTGCTCGTTCAAGAATGATCATACTAGGCCTTTTGATGGGGGGAAATGAGCTCGAGGCAAGATTAGAAGTTGCTCAAGTTGATGTGTGAATGTGGAAGATTTGCCTGTGCTCAGTTGGATATTGTTCTTGATTGTTTATGCACTTGGTTAACTTTTTTGCTTTAATGTATGATGGCCTTATTTTGTGTTATGTGGAAATGTAATTACTTGTTAGGTCATCATGGTAGTGTAACAACCTTGACCAAACTATTATGTAGTATGTTCTAAATTTAGATTCTCTTGAATGGAATGTTTTATGTTTCCCCTTATTGAAAATGGTGTTAACTGAGTCGCCTATTTGATTATAAATTTTGTTTTGCAACTGAGTTTACCCTATGTTTATGCAGATGGTTATGAATTTGGTTAGATATTACTTTTAATTGTCAACATTGTTATGAACAATTGACTTTGGTTAGTTTTGGCTTTATTGCCTTATGTTTATGCAGATGGTTATCAATTTGGTTAGGTTTGACTTTTAATTGTCAACATTCTTATGAAGTATTAACTTTGGTTAGTTTTTGACTTTATGCACATGCTTACTATAACACCTCCAATTTCGTGATACGCAGCGGAATTCAAACTGGGTGTTACTCGACGGCACAACAGTCATAATAATAGAAAACGATCTCTAAAGGAGTCGTTTTAAAAAGGATTTATCATTAAAATTATTCAAATATAACAGAGTTTACAAAATAGGTCCCAGTAGGTTCCATTGTTTACAAAGTACATTAATCTAAAGTCTTTGATGTTTTGTGAATGATAAAATATTTATAGCCTTCTTGATCTAGTCCTTGCTCTTCCGTGCCAGCTTCCGACATTATGGACCTGAAATACATGCTTAAAACTGTCAACACAAAGGTTGAGTGAAATTCATAGAGTTTGTTTGATGGTTGAACACATTATGTTGGTAGTGTGAGTTAGTTGGACTCACACCAATGGTTTGAAAACAAAACAGTAATTATTGTTTGGTACGGCTGCCTCAAGTATATGATACTTGAGCCCGCTTTTGTTTGTCACCAAGCTCATGAAACCAAGGCGTTAACGTGTTCCATTATTAATTGGATAAACTGTTGGTACTTGCCCTAATAGGTAAAATTGCCATTTTTACCTAATGTTACTCAAATATAGTGCGTTTGTTTGCCTACCCGGTCAACACAAACGGGATTCGTCAATCCCAATAGATCTATTCACAATATTCGTGCTCACTCTCTCCAGTGATTAATGGTTCTTGATTTAGGGACTTATGTTTGGTAAATGATGGTTACTTAGTGACAATATGACAATCAGATAAACATATAGTTTGAAAGCAATGTGTTCGATTTAAAATAAAGCATGTATCTCCCCCAAGGGTTTGTAAAACAATTAAGTAATAGAAAGTGGGGCTATGAACTCACCTCAGAGTAAATGATATCAAATGTATAATGAGAATGATGGATATGTCGTGAGAACTTCTACAAGCAACCTAGAATAGGATGTTGCGACTTGGGTTTGAAATAATGATGTGAAAAAAATAACAAACCTATATACGTCTCTATGTTGATCGTGATGTAGTACATGGTTTTTGTGTATGTCGCTTATAGAAATGGTCTAGTTGTGAAAACGTGTTTATATATCGTACTACCCTTCGGGCCATCACAATTCAGAGGTCATGTAGTAAACGTTCGAGGAGCTAGGACACTTTAAATCATAAATCCAGCAACTCGCCGATACGTTTTACTCAAATTAAACCCCTCACATGAAGCTCCCTAGTTTTGTAGCACTTAGTAGATAAAACATAGATTTTGAATGAAGATTGTTATATCATAAAGTTTATCATGTTTTTAGTAAATATCTAGTTTTTACAAGTTCTGGTCATTTCATAAATATGATCATTAGATAATGTAAGTATATAAAGTTATGTCGTTTGGTTTGTGTTGGTATTGATTTGCCAAGTTAACACCTTAGTTAACGATCTTGGGTAAATAAGCCTTAAGGCTTTAGCCATGGCCTTGTCGTGGCTTTGGTCTTGACTACCATGGTCTTGAGACTCAGCTTTGACCTTAGCCGTGGCCGTGGTCTTGGCTTATGGCCATTAGGCCTCTTGGTTTGCTTTTAGTTGTGACAAAAGTATAGTCGTGAAACTATATATAGGGCAGTTTCAGTTTTTGAAAGATAATGGCCTATTTAAGCGTTTTCAAGGTCCGAGCTTCTTTAGAATTGAAGGAAAACGTCATTCCGGACAACTTTCATGTTTTAACTTTTTGATGATTCGGACCAGAAGTACCACTTTCAAAACGGACAGCTGCTTAACAGCTTGTGTTTAGGCAGTTTCGGCATTTCGGTTTCGCTAACTTCTTTTGGCCGTATCTTTTGACTCATTTGTCCGTTTCGGGTGATTTAAGTTGCTATGTTTACCTTTTTATCTTGTCTACCATAATATGTAAGTTAAAAATTCCATATGTGATTGGTTTTAATGGTCTCAAATGTGTAGAATATGACTAGTTTACTAGTTTGTAACTTTTATGACAATATGTGAATTAAAACATGTGATTGAGTATAAGTACATCATGAATCAACATAGTAACTATATATATAGCATGAAATTGTCAAGATTATGAATAATAAACATGAGATGATGGTGGTGATTAGTTGCTTACAACTTTTGGCTTTCAATCAAGAAAGGAGTAACTTAGTAAGGATAGGACTTTGATTGAACACTTAGGACCTTGGATTGAGCTAGCTTTCCACACCTTGGCACCCTTTTAATCTTGAAGGATTGGTGATGAAGTTCTAAGTGACTTGAGTGGATCTAAACTCAAGAAGATCACTTAAACTTGCTAGAGATTTGATGTAGTAACTTACTACTTGAAACTTCTTTGCATAAACTTAGAGTTAAAGAACAAATTATGGAAGATATGTTTGATTTATGCTATGAACGACCAAGAGAAGAGAATGAGGGTTTTTAGGAAGTCTTTCACTTGCTATTTATAGGAGGGTAAGTTTGGTTAACTATATATTGGGTTAAATGTTAACTATGGTTAAGTTAGGACACATGTAATGATCTAAATGAAGCATGGTTAAGATCAAGCCACCAAGATGATGACTCCCCCCTCCCCTAAAGTCCGCCATATGAAGATAAGATGACTTAGGTGGATAGTCTTGGTATTATCTTGGTTACGGAGTGGGTTTTGGTTCCGTTAATCGCTATATGTAAGCCGTTAAGTCACGAAACGTAAAATCGGGTATCGTAAAAATATGAAACTTATAGGAATGATTAAACTCATCAATATACTCATTATTATCTTATAAAAATGAGTGATAAGTTTAATGGGTCGCGTAAACGCTGTTAAAACTGGAAACGTAGGCTAAATACGTGGAAAATGCAATTTATCATAAAAGAACGAGATTTCAGGGAAATGACCGTGAATTTATTTAAAGTAGACTAAAATTAGTCTATAAGTGATATGAGATGTCAAAATATGATTTTTGTCGTACGCGGGATAATGATAACGCTACATGTAACCACCCGTAATTTTTCACACTATTATTTTAGTAGTACTATTATTTATTTTATCAAAAAAAATACAAACTATTTATTAACTGAACATTTTTGAGCAAGCATTAGCTCGCTTGATACAATTATGGGAAGTTATCCCGCACGCTGAAACAATTTAAAATAATTATGAATATCAAAAAATGCACATTTTATATTTTCTGACATAGACTGATCATCAAAAATTTAAAAATGAAAAGTTATCTCATTTTCTCCGAAAACGAACCCGCACACGTACCGACACTCAATTAGTAATGGCAATAATTATTCAACTCATTTTTGAGTCCCCATTTATATTTTTATATCACTTTTATAAAAATACTCGCGAAAATGTGTTTAAACATCTTTGTTTAAATACACCAAACCGGGACATCGCGGCTCACTTTTAAGCTCAAACGGTACACGAAATACACAACGTAATAAAATATTTTTTCAAAATTCACTTTCCCTTAATTTCAGTTTTTGCCGCCCCTCTATTATTGTAATAAGCTATTGGAATTGTTTAGTCTTAAAGCCATGTTTAACTTCTACAAATTTTGACTTTGACTTGAGAAGCTGGGAAGTAAACATATAAACCTTTGAGTAATGTATTTTCAGTGGGACAAGAATTGATGTGATCTTTCCTCTTTGCTCCTTCAACCGACCACCCATGAAACCAAGCATGCAAACTTGATTTTTTTTTATAGAATCTAACCATATCTAGTGTAATAAACAAAGCTAAAAACCATACTCTACTTTTGCCAAGGTATTAACCACAAGGATCAATACTCCAAAAATCAAGATTGGTGCATATATATGAGTAATAACAAGAACAACTTTTGCAAACCAACTTAATAACCATGCAATGTGTTACCCAATAGTTGAGTAGCCAAACCAATATTCCCTCTTTCACTCTATATAACCCATCAATTATATACATACTATCACATACCACAAGAATATGACATTTTTAGCTAATGAGACAAAAGTACTAGCATACACAGTAATCTCTCTTTTGACTCTTCAAACGCACGGCTCAAGGGAGCCCCATGTGACACCGTTCCTAAAAAGATACAACATAACCTCGTGACTCTCAAAATGTAACTTTTGACTCTTCCAATAATACCATCATATAAGGAATACTTTTGTTATCATTCTTCTCACATCCTCACGACAAAAACACTACTCCATACCTCCCTTTCTCTCCTACATTCGGCAGCAAACACAAAGAGCAAAGCAAGGATTGAGAATTTTGGTTTAAGTTTCGGTCATAGTTCATGATCGGAGTATGGTTCGTGTTTGAGTGGTTGTTCGGGTTCACATCATAGTGTTGGGTTCACAATGGGTATTGCTAGAGTTTCGAATTATTGTTCGTGATTGCAGTTCCTCATCGGGTTGAATACGATCAGACCTTGTTCGGGTTTCCTTGGTTCTAATTCATATCCGTATGTGTTCTCCACCACCATTCTTGGTGTCGTAAGTATTCCTCTCATTTTCTGTACGTAGGACGATATAGTTTCTTAACAAAATCATTTATAACTCATCGATACGTTGTCGCGGCCACTTGTGTTGTTAACTTGTGTGGTTAAGAAACTGATTTTATCAACACTTACAAGGGCCTCGTTGTTCTTGCTTCGTATAACTAAACGTACATGTTTCACATTTTACACACCAAACGTACTTATATAAGCTTTCTATAAACCAAGGTTGCCTTTTTATAAATGTATTCAACCAAACCACAACTCAGTAAGGATACAATTGGTTCTCATTTACTTTAAAATCCATGAGCTTATTCACTTATTCACATTTTTTTTTGAAAACCATGCGCATGCAAACATAAAGCTCAACCACAAGAATGCATGCTCACTTGGAAATTGTAGATACAATAAATGCAGTACCACATTCGTTAAGTACTTTTAAATGACAAAGCTAAACCAAGAAACACCTCTAGCTCAGGTGGTTATAACGTGTGGAGTGTGGGCGAGAGGTCATGAGGTCGAGCCATGGCAAAGGCTGTATTCCTTCCATTTTTCTTTTGTGTTATTTTTACAAAGTTTCACAACTTGATATTTTTAGCCCTTCAACTTTGCATCACTTATTAATTTTCTTAAAACTTTTAATAAGTTTTATAGTAACTTATAGTTACACTTACGACCCCTCAACTTGAAAAGACTTAAACTTTTCTTAAAAGCTTTTATAAGTTTTGAAATACATAAGAATCCTTACAGCTTCAATCCCTCAAGGTTGAACACTTTGACATTTTTATCCTAAACTTTTATAAGTTTGATAAACTTATACATCTTACCACTTTTTCGTTTGAGTAAATATATTTAACACCTATCTTTATTTGGCGACCTCATCGGAGTAAACATTAAATACTATACTTTTCCGAACATATTATTTATCCACGACTTCAATAAAAATTACACTTTCACACCTCAATACCAAACGAACTTGATAAATACAATTCGACTTGTAATTATTTATTCTTCGATAACACTTGAGCCAATATTCGAGTCAACTCCTATACGAAAGTTTCGTAAACCTTTCCACTAACTATTTCCAAGGGCCAATAGTTAAGAAATATTTTCACAACTACATTTCATGTACGTCGATAACGTCCACATAAGCTACGTAACACAAACACATGAGAAATCTTTGAAAACATTTATTTTCTTACTTTAAGCATTACCACACAAGTTAAAATGATACAAGTGTCTCATAACAAAGAATATATTATCTGAGACTTGCCATATTATATCTAGGTTTCGTGTTGAAGTCGTTGCCATCTCGTACTTGCTATTGTTGTGCATTTTCTACCGGATCACTAAGGTGAGTTCATAGCCCCACTTTTACTCTTTTAACTGTTTTATAAACTCTTTGGGGGAGATACATGCTATAAACTAGAACACAAGTCTTTTCTTAAAATGTATGCTTGCATGCTTATTATTATTATAGCCTAAGTTGCCAGCCAAAAGTCCCCTTCATCATGAACCATTAATCACTTGCGAGTGAACGCAAATATCATGGATAGTACTATGGGAACTGACGACTCACAGGACTTCGGTTATCGGAAATACCGGGCACTATATTTGGTATCTCTATGTAATTGGCTATTACATCTTGGGGGGCAATTTTATTACTTACACCAGTAATTAGGTGTATGCAGTTAGTTTGGTATCATGAGCTTAGTGCATAATAATAATCTATGTTTTCTATGGTAATTGTCTTCGAAGCAATTATCATCTCTTACTTGTGTTCAACTATTTACTAAACCTATGAATATCACTCAACCGTTGTGTTGATCTTTTTAAGCATGTTTATCTCAGGTATTAAAAAGGCGATAACTAACTTTGGAGGCGCTTGGGCATTGGCATGGCATGGTCATGGATGACTCTGATTTACAAATGGGGACCACATTTTGTTAATGAACCATTTTTCAGCAACAATTCAACTTTGTAAACTTTGTTTTACTACAATAAATGAAATATTTTACGAAAAAACTACTATTTTCGCTTGGTATGATCCAACTGAGTAGCATCCCAAAACTTTTCTTCCGCAGAAACCATTTTGGGGTGTTACCTACACGCGTCGTTCTGGGTCAAGGAAACTTCCTTTTCTTCGAGCAAGTTTTATAACACCCTAGGCATTGAACCTAATCGTTGTAGTGTAGTATTAGGGTAAGCCACGGGTATTGATATCGTTCTCTGGGGAATAGGAATGCTAGTGAGAAGTTACTACGCTAAGGTTGGGGTTGAGGAAGATTATTTTTATCTTTTTTATGTTTTTAGAAAATGGAAAGGTACGAATCTCGGGGTTTGGATTTGGGGGTTGGTATTTCTACCGATTACTCTACTTATCTAATTATCTAAGCTAAGGTGTATGTAGTCTATGTCTAATTATTGTGTGCTCGTATGATAGTTTAAAGATGTGTTCACTTAGGTTTTATTACTCCTTAATTATCTCCTATTGATGGTTGAATTGTCACGTCCTTATTCTTAATCGCGTTGTGTGTCTAAAGTCGTAGGGTATGCATTTATCCCTAACTCTTTGAACTTACCAAAGTGTCATAGTCCAAGGTTCACAAAGATTAATCAAGCATTAATTACACAACGAATGACCTATCGCATTACTAGATCATTAACAATTAAGATAAGAGACAACCAATCAATATTCAATAATTAAGTTTCATATTCCCTAAGCAAACACACAAGTAAATTAGCCGGACATGGAGAACATGCAAGCATACACACAAATAATTGAAGACATAATTGAATTAATGAAGTAAAACACTTATCTTGATGTAAGATAGGGTTTGGAACCCTAAAATCTGTACAAAGACGACCTTGGTTGGTTTAGGTTTTTTTACTCCAAAAGACTACACACTAAAACTGAAAAATTCGGATTCTATATATAATATTACAATCGCGACGGGCGCTCACCTTATGATTTGTGACCCGTCGGTCGCCGTCATTAGGGTTTCGTCTTGGCCACGTTAGTCTTGGCGACGGCGGCTTGCCTTGTGCTTGTGACTCCGCCCCTTCATCGCAGACGCCGTCCTGATCAAATCTAGGCCCCCGAGTTGCGACGACCTACTCTTTTAAAGCCTGACACCGTCACTTGAAAATAAGCGATTTGGCTACTTGCCGTCACAAAGTTATGCGACGGCGTCACAGATAACACCAGACGCCGTCACTTGTAGAACTTGACTTGCCCCTTGTATTTCAGCAGATCTGAGTGGCTCGATTCTTGACTTTGGCCATTTTCTTCGATATATCCGCCGCTTTCGTCCAAATAAGTGTCATTCAAGCAATTTGCCTTCAAGAGACCTAAAAAGTGAAAAGAAACGATATTAATTAATAACGGATACAAAAGTGATTAAATAAGGGCTTAAACGACCCCTCAAAAAGGTACATTTTAAAACTTTATCGATAACTACAGTTATACGTGAAGTCCAAAAGTTACACGATTTAAGCAAAAATGTAGAACGTACAAGGTTAATTTCTTTATGGTCAAAGGAGGAGGGAAATATGTTTGACTTTTTCAAAAAATGTAAAAGCGTCAAAATATCTTAGAAAACACAATGCAGGAATGGTTAAGTCTGGGTCTAAGTAGAATTGTTTAAAACGTAAGTTTAGTCTCGTACGGCTCAGGGTTTATTTGGTAACATTTAAATGAAATCTTAAAAATTCTCTAATTGATTATGAGTGATCTAAAAATTAATCTGATGTGAGAAAAATTGTCAGAGTTGATTTTCGTTATGCGCGGGATGTTTAAATGGTGTTCTGACCAAAACGAAACTTTAAATTGATGTTTTCTTAATAACTTTTGCGAAGATGATCTAACGATTGTCAAACTCTCAGGATATTACTAAAATAATTTAACTTACGAGAATGTGAAATAAAAATTTTACGGGATGAATAGTGAAAGTGAATAGTAAGTGAATAGTAATTTCTCGAGATAAATAGTAAAAATTTGAGAATTGATGGAAATCCTGAAAATGCGAATTGTTACAGTCTCACCACCTTAATGGGAATTCCGTCCCGGAATTCAGTGTGTGTTATCCGATGTTGAAGTGTCTAGAAAAATGAGGGTGTATAGGCCAAATTCTAATCTTTGCGTTCTCAAGTTTCTGGTCATAGAATGTGTTATGTACCATTTTATGTTTTTGGTGGTGGCTTAAGTTGATCACCTAAAGGTATAAGATGTTGTTGATGTGAAATGGTTTATAATGATGTGATAATTGTCGTATGTAGGAAAGTCTTGATAGTCGCAAGTGGTTATCCAAACCATTTCCAAAGTTGATCATGTCTTAGGTGGTTTCGGGATGGAGGCTACATCGTATAGTGTTTATGTCTACTAGTGTTTGAAAGAAACGTGGTACTGTGAAGTTTTTCATACTGAATTTCAATGGGGTTCAGATAATGATGTGATATGTTGACGATTAGAAGAGTGTAGCGTACGCTTACCATTATTCTTAGGTAGAGATGTCAAGTTTGTTTTAAAATCAAAAGTGAATTTTAAAGGAATGTGGCGGAATGATATCCTTGAAACCTAATCAGGCTAGTACTTTTAAGAATGACGAGAAGATTTGATGACTATCCCAAGATAGTAGTTCGGATTATCTCATGTATGAAAATTTCAAGAATGAAATTAGGTAGTATAAATAAGATGTTAAGATTTTGCTGAGTGGTAAGAAACTAACATGTCTCTAGATCTTATTAATGAATTCTGGTGGTTTATCGAGTTTAAGTAGGAAATTAACCTGAATATAACCCTTGTATAATTTTCTCAGTGTTTGAGAAATTTAAGTCGAACATAGTTAATCAGACTATGTTCCACTATCCCTAGGTTAAATATAAGTGATTAGGCTATATTTAGCCGAGGTTCGATAAATTTTTCAAATACCTAAATTAGGTATACTTGTGATATGTCCATAGCTTTTGAGAAATTGTCCACTAAGCAAAGGCGATATCAAACCATTCAGTTGCAAGTCCTGGCCATAAAAGACTTGTAACCTATGTTTTCACATTCCATTGCATAGAAGATAGTATGGGTAGATACGTGTGGAAAGGAAATCTTAAGTAATTCTAAAATAGTCCACACTTGGCTAGCATTACGGACCTTTAACAATGAAGGTTTTAGAAGAGAATTTTGATGAATCTAGAGAAAGTTGCTGAACTTCAGCTTTTGTAGATGATGAGTCAGTTTATCTTTTAGAAATCCTATTTCTTGTATTTCCATTAGGGAAATTGATAGACTGTGACGGGTTTCATGTAAAGCAATATCATATAATGTTTATAAGATAATTTTTAGAGACTTTGTATAACTTACAATGTCTGTGAAGTAAATTAAACCATTGTGTAACTCACAATGTCTTGAGAAATGATAGAGAGGTCATTGTGTAACCCACAATGTCTTGAGAAATGATAGATAGATCATCGTGTAACTCACAATGTCTTGAGAAATGATGGAGAGACCATTGTGTAACTCACAATGTCTTGAGAAAAGATGGAGAGACCATTGTGTAACTCACAATGTCTTGAGAAATGATGGAGAGATCATTGTGTACTCACAATGTCTTGAGAAATAAATGAGACCACTGTAGGATTGAGAATGTAATAGAGACCACCGTAGGATTTACAGTGTCTGAGAATGTAATAGAGACCACTATAGGATTTACAGTGTCTGAGAATGTAATAGAGACCACTGTAGGATTTACAGTGTCTGAGAGTGTAATAGAGACCACTGTATCTCACAGCGTCTTGAAAAAAAATGAATAAGACCATTGTATCTTACAATGTCTGGGAAGTAGGAAAGACCATTGTAATCAGTTACAATGTCTTGGCTAAAGTTTCGTAATCCTAAAATGCACGAGTAGATACATGATTGGGAAAATATGATTGTGCCGTAATGCCTTAGAATAGGCATACGCAGATATGTTCAGTCTATCGTTTAGCTAAAATGATTGAAAATATGTCGAGTTTATATGTCAATATACTAGTATGTTTGTGTAGCTTAAAATGTTTAAAAGTCACATAATCGTCTGGAGGATGGAAGGCACGTAGAACGAAAGGCTATAAAATGTTTTTGTTTGTAAAAGTAGTTATAGTTTAGGTCACAAATAGACGCGTTTCTCTATAATTAAGGCTCTGATACCAATCTGTAACACCCCTAATTTCGTGATACGCAGCGGAATTCAAACTGGGTGTTACTCGACGGCACAACAGTCATCGTAATAGAAAACGATCTCTAAAAGAGTCGTTTTAAAAAGGATTTATCATTCAAATTATTCAAATATAACAGAGTTTACAAAATAGGTCCCAGTTGGTTCCATTGTTTACAAAGTACATTAATATAAAGTCTTTGATGTTTTGTGAATGATAAAATATTTATAGCCTTCTTGATCTAGTCCTTGCTCTTCCGTGCCAACTTTCGACATTATAAACCTGAAATACATGCTTAAAACTGTCAACCCAAAGGTTGAGTGAAATTCATAGAGTTTGTTTTATGGTTGAACACATTATGTTGGTAGTGTGAGTTAGTTAGACACACACTAATGGTTTGAAAACAAAACAATAATTATTTTTTGGTACGGCTGCCTCAAGTATATGATACTTGAGCCCGCTTTTGTTTGTCACCAAGCTCATGAAACCAAGGCGTTAACGTGTTCCATTATTAATTGGAGAAACTGTTGGTACTTGCCCTAATAGGTAAAATTGCCATTTTTACCTAATGTTACTCAAACATAGTGCGTTTGTTTTCCTGCCCGGTCAACACAAACGGGATTCGTCAATCCCAATAGATCTATTCACAATATTCGTGCTCACTCTCTCCAGTGATTAATGGTTCATGATTTAGGGACTTATGTTTGGCAAATGATGGTTACTTAGTGACAATATGACAATCAGATAAACATATAGTTTGAAAGCAATGTGTTCGATTTAAAATAAAGCATGTATCTCCCCCAAGGGTTTGTAAAACAATTAAGTAATAGAAAGTGGGGCTATGAACTCACCTCAGAGTAAATGATATCAAATGTATAATGAGAATGATGGATATGCCGTGAGAACTTCTACGAGCAACCTAGAATAGGATGTTGCGACTTAGGTTTGAAATAATGATGCTAAAGAAATAACAAACCTATATACGTCTCTATGTTGATCATGATGTAGTACATGGTTTTGTGTATATGCGTTTATAGAAATGGTCTAGTTGTGAAAACGTGTTTATATATCGTTACTACCGTTCGGCCCATCATAATTCAGAGGTCATGTAGTAAACGTTCGAGGAGCTAGGACACTTTAAATCGTAAATCCAGCAACTCGTCGATACGTTTTACTCAAATGAAACCCCTCACATGAAGCTCCCTAGTTTTGTAGCACTTAGTAGATAAAACATAGATTTTGAATGAAGATTGTTATATCATAAAGTGTATAATGTTTTTAGTAAATATCTAGTTTTTACAAGTTCTCGTCGTTTCATAAATATGATCATTAGATAATGTAAGTATATAAAGTTATGTCGTTTGGTTTGTGTTGGTATTGATTTGCCAAGTTAACACCTTAGTTAACGGTCTTGGGTAAATAAGCCTTGAGGCTTTAGCCATGGCCTTGCCGTGGCTTTGGTCTTAACTACCATGGTCTTGAGACTCAGCTTTGACCTTAGCCGTGGCCGTGGTCTTGGCTTTTGGCCATTAGGCCTCTTGGTTTGCTTTTAGTTGTGACAAAAGTATTGTCGTGAAACTATATATAGGGCAGTTTCAGTTTTTGAAAGATAATGGCCTATTTAGGCGTTTTCAGGGCCCGAGCTTCTTTAGAACAAAGGAAAACGTCGTTACGGACAACTTTCGTGTTTTAAATTTTTGATGATTCGGACGTGAAGGTACCACTTTCAAAACGGACACCGCTAACATCTTGTGTTTAGGCAGTTTCGGTGTTTTGGTTTCGCTAACTTCTTTTGGCCGTATCTTTTGACTCTTTTGTCCGTTTCGGGTGATTCAAGTTGCTATGTTTACCTTTTTATCTTGTCTACCATAGTATGTAAGTTTAAAAGTCCATATGTGACTGGTTTTAATGGTCTCAAATGTGTAGAATATGACTAGTTTACTAGTTTGTTACTTTTAAACAATATGTGAATTAAAACATGTGATTGAGTATAAGTACATCATGAATCAACATAGTAACTATATATATAGCATGAAATTGTCAAGATTATGAATAATAAACATGAGATGATGGTGGTGATTAGTTGCTCACAACTTTTGGCTTTCAATCAAGAAAGGAGTAGCTAGTAAGGATAGGACTTTGATTGAACACTTAGGACCTTGGATTGAGCTAGCTTTCCACACCTTGGAACCCTTGTAATCTTGAAGTATTGGTGATGAAGTTCTAAGTGACTTGAGTGGATCTAAACTCAAGAAGATCACTTAAACTTGCTAGAGATTTGATGTAGTAACTTACTACTTGAAACTTCTTTGCATAAACTTGGAGTTAAAGAACAAATTATGGAAGATATGTTTGATTTATGCTATGAACGACTTTTAGGAAGTCTTTCACTTGCTATGTATATGAGGGTAAGTTTGGTTAACCATATATTGGGTTAAATGTTAACCATGGTTAAGTTAGGACACATATAATGATCTAAATGAAGCATGGTTAAGATCAAGCCACCAAGATGATGACTCCCCCCCCTAAAGTTGGCCATATGAATATAAGATGACTTAGGCGGATAGTCTTGGTATTATATTGGTTACGGAGTGAGTTTTGGTTCCTTAATCGCTAACGTAAGTCGTTAAGTCACGAAACGTAAAACCGGGTATCGTAAAAATTTGAAACTTATAGAAATGATTAAACTCATCAATATACTCATTATTATCTTATAAAAATGAGTGATAAGTTTAATGGGTCGCGTAAACGTTGTTAAAATTGGAAACGTAGTCTAAATACGTGGAAAATGCAATTTATCATAAAAGAACGAGATTTCAGGGAAATGACCGTGAATTTATTTAAAGTAGACTAAAATTAGTCTATAAGTGATATGAGATGTCAAAATGTGTTTTTCGTCGTACGTGGGATAACTTAACAGTTATACGTGAAGTCTAAAAGTTACGCAATTTAAGCAAAAATGTAAAACGTACAAGGTTAATTTCTTTATGGTCAAAGGAGGAGGGAAATATGTTTGACTTTTCCAAAAAATGTAAAAGCGTCAAAATATCTTAGAAAACACAGTGCATGAATGGTTAAGTCTAGGTCTAAGTAGAATTGTTTAAAACGTAAGTTTAGTCTCGTACGGCTCAGGGTTTATTTGGTAACATTTAAATGAAATCTTAAAAATTCTCTAATTGATTATGAGTGATCTAAAAATTAATCTGATGTGAGGAAAATTGTCAGAGTTGATTTTCGTTATGCGCGGGATGTTTAAATGGTGTTCCGACCAAAACGAAGCTTTAAAACGATGTTTTCTTAATAACTTTTGCGAAGATGATCTAACGATTGTCAAACTCTCAGTATATTACTAAAATAATTTGACTTACGAGAATGTGAAATAAAAATTTTACGGGATGAATAGTGAAAGTGAATAGTAATTTCTCGAGATAAATAGTAAAAATTTGAGAATGGATGAAAATCCTGAAAATGCGAATTGTTACACTTATTAAAAAAGACACAACTTCTTCTACATCACTTCAGACAAAGTTTGCAGTTGAAGGTGATACAGTCATAGACTTTGCAATAAGAGACAGTCCACACAAGATGCAAATTATGCACACAAGAAGCTTGGTCAATCTATGAAAATACACAAACATAACATGGTTCCATAGATAATGCAAATGGATATAATTTTAAATGCATAAAATTTCAAACTTTTCAAAGCATGATAATTAGAGTTATACAAATACATATAACTTGTCCATAACAAATATACTAGATGAAACATTGTTTACTTCATTAACATAACAGAATTGACTTATGGTGAGGCCATCATTCTTTCCAGTGCAGCCTGCTGCCTAGTCATTCTTCGTGTAGTAGGCTGGGATGAATCAGAAATTGCTTGCACACCACTTGAATGGACCTGAGATTGAGACTGTGATTCATCAGGTTGCTAGGATTGATCATGTATGTTGGGATCTTCAGTAGCTTGATCTTGAATTTCAGATTGAACACAACTTCCTTGAATCGCATCATCCTGACTTTCAACAACACATGTACCTTCAACTTGTTTATCTGCTGCAACTTTTTTACCTTTAGGATGTGTCTTCTTTGCTGCAACCTTTTGAGACACTTATTTACCTTTTCCCTTAGCACTTGAACATTTTTATTTAGGGCCAGATTGACTACTTTCAGTTCCACCCTGACCAAGACATGTTTTTTGGTTGTGTCCCACTACACTTTACACTCTTCCAAGCCTTAGAAAACTTACCAACCTTCACAATCTCTTGGCCAGGAGCTATCCTTACTCTCTTTTTTATTTGTTGAGCTAGCCGCAATTGTTTTAGGTTTTGGTGGAACAATTGTTGTGGGCACAGATGATTTTTCCTAATGCTCATTGCTAGATATGGGCTGGACATGATGTTTGTAGGTTGCTTCCCAAGTGTTAAGATAGTAACAAGGATGAGCCCATGTTTTCACAGCTCATACTTGTTGTCCATTTTAAGGCATATTCCAATTGGTAGCAACAACATGTTTACATGGTAAACCTGTTATCTTCCATCTTAGCAAGTACAAGACTTGTATACAATATTAACTACACATTGGTCTCTCCATGGTCCACTAACCTTAAACTTATCTCCCCCATTCCATAAAACATTATACTTAAACCTCTTTCTTAATAACATCTAACATGTGTTGTGCAGTTGGTGTTAGTGGCCCATTACTCTTCCCAATCACCATCACAACATGCATTATTCTCTTCATACATATTCCCGGTGTATTTTAAGGTCAGTAATAATTGGTTTGTTTATACCCCCAATTATTTTCTCATGAAACACTTGACACATGTTATTAAGTAACACATAAGAATAAGCTCTCCCTAAACAATACAAGTAAAGTCAGTATTACTTATACACATAAGAATGAGCTCTTCCTAAACAATAGAAATGGACTTGAATTTAGTACTAGTTTAAGGGAGTACCTTTTGCATGTCACTAATAAAAGTGAAGATTGAGTGTGGCTCTAGTGCAAGATCATCAAATAAACAATGAAGAAAACAAGTACATGATCCTATGTTTTCTTATTCTTCAAAAGCATAAGCTAATTGGTACATACCATTGTTGTTATCAATTCCCACAACATGATCCTATGGTTTTTCAAATGACCATCAATAGAAAAACCATCTAGCCCTAACAACTGTCTCTGACAGGCTTTAAATCCTTCCTTCAATGCACCTAAAAAACATAAATTCTCTTGAAATCTCTTGTTATAAGAGAATAATCTACATGACGTTTCACATTTATCAGAACTGCTGCATTGGGGTTTCTCTTCTACAACTCTTGAACATAATCTCTCAACACGGTAAATTGTAGCTTGAATTCACCCATAATGCCTCTTACTGCTATTCTTTTGGCCCTAAAAACCTTCTACATTAACACTTGAAGCTCAAATAGGTTGGTAAGTTGATTATGAACAGACTTGACTAAAATCCATGGATTGGTTTGAATTTGTTTTGTTATTTGCTTTGAGATAAAGTTAAGGTCAAAAGCTCTGATCGCCCTTGATTGTAAACATGTGTGTTGATCATTATATTTTCTGACTGTCCAAGGACCAGTTTCACCATCTCTGCCGACAAACAACAACCATGGGCAGAGTATTTGAGAAAGGTCATTTTTGCTTGCACATTAATGCATATAAACCCTTTATGGTTAATGGACCATTAGTTGAGCCTATACCCAGTCCAAAACTTTCACTTGGGCCTGAAAGTGGAACACAACCCACACATCTGACCCTTATTCTTTGTTTGTCATTCTTTAGAAAAATCAACTCCCTTTTAGTTTCCATTGAATGTTCTCTTACCCTATTTTTTACATGTTTTGCAGTAGTAAAGTCTTGACCATAGAGAAGAATGTGGTATAAGCACCAAAATCATACTCTATCCAAACCCTTGGCACCCCCGAGTTACCTACGTATAAGCCAGAACCATAAGTAGTGTAAAAGGCATCATCATCCATCAAAGGTAACTCATTTTCCAAATTAATGTCATCACTTATATTAGTAGATGTTCATGCATTGCCTAACTCAGTACTCTTACTCCCTTGGACCAAAGAAAGTTGTATATCATTCGCGCGACAACTATTCTCTTCATTTTCCAAAATTGAGTCATCACCTACATTGCCTAAATCACTAGTCTGAGTCACTTTAACATAGTAACATCAACATCAGGATTCTCAAACTTGTTATTGCCATCAACAAGTGCTCTTTCTACTTTCTCTAAATGCTTATCCTGAGTCACTTGGAACAGATTAACCTCAAAATTATCAGGCTCCTAAATAGTATTGTCCTCATCAATAAGTAATGATGCGGATCACTTGTTATCAACAGGTTATCAATCTGTCGGCAAAGGATATGTCAAGGGTTGAAAATACAGGCTCAATGTCTGGTAACTGACTAGATTCTCCAATACAATTGATGTCCATAGATAGTTGTGTTAGTTGCATAAAAGGCTCTAGTAGGGCTAATTATTAAGGTCATCTAAAACCAATCGTCCACAACACAATTGGATAGCAGCACTAGCTACGTTTCTATTTTCTTCATCCATCTCTCAAAATACAGTCTTAATTGATTATGGGGACATTTCATACAACTCTAATATTGTCTTACCTATTTCAACATAAACATCTATCAACTTATAGTCTTTGACAATGTTTTTCAACAACTCAAGGTTCATAGCTTAACGAAAACTAAACAAGCCATCATCCAATGTACTACCAGGCCTAACAAAGTAGTAGTAATTGGTTTGTCCTTTAGCATAACCGATTTCGGTCATGAGAGCATCCATTTTATCAATAGTTACCTCATTCATATCAACAAGACATTCCTTACCTCCTTCGAATATTCTACCTGGACAGTTTCTGAATATACCATTGTGATGAAACTTCATGCTAAACTCACCCGTCGACCAGTGTTGAAGCACATTAGAAAATATTGTTACGATTATCTTACCTAAAAAGGAAATACCTTAAACAATCGTACAAACATATAAGTGTAAAGGATTATCACCAAGAACATTACCATATCTCTTGACTGCAGAGTTTTACTCTTTCTCATGGTCATCAAAGAAAGGATGTTCTCTATTTTGTCATAAGTAGATCTAAGGTTGGGGCTTGTTAATTTGTCACTTAGATTATTAGATTTCATGACTAACATTGCATTAGGGTTTCTTGGGTAGCTTCCAAAACAAGTTTGGGATTGACCAGCGAGTACACACGCTTAGTTATATTAGACATAATGCGAAAATGGATTAGACGTCTGCTACATAGTACATACCGAGATAGAGGGAGAGAAATTCGTCACACTAAAAAGACGAGTATAACCTCAAAACAAAACAGATAACGAGAATTTAGGATATATAACGGGGCATTGACCAGAGCATTACGGTTCAGGGACCTCTTTAGCCTTAAAATCCCAAGTTTTGAACTCACGGCGACGAAAATCTCAAGTTTTGTCCCCTAGTGATGTTTTTTTGATAAATTTAAGGACCAACGGTGTATTTTTGTCTATAATCAATTTAAAGAGTATCAATAACCAATCTCACTTTGTATTCTAAAATATATGAGGTTCAAGGATAATGAATATGGTACTAAAATGTATTTGAGATTTTGAGGTTTACAATCACGTAGTGTTTGGCTATTCCATAATCAAAGTCTTAATGGAAAAGATTATTACGATGTAATGAATAAATGTTTGTTTGTTTATTATTTATAGAATGTAATGATTCATTACAAGTAATGACCCATTACACCAAAACCATTCCTTAAGGTCCGTACTTCTTTTTTTTTAATTACATCTTGTAATAGAATCAAAATTACATAAAACTCCATCATTAATTAACCACATTAAATAAACTTTCTATCCTTAATGGGTATTTTAGTCTTTTTATTATCGATTCAATTACGTCTTATCATACAAACCAAACATGATTAATAACTACAATGAATCATTACATTACATCATTTATTCCATTCATTGACATTTCATTTTTCTATCAAATGAACCTCAATGCCGACAAGACATGGTGTCAGTAATAATTTTTTCACTCATTTTATCTAAATGTCATGTTAACCCAATACCTTTGGTCCGATTGTACGTGAGTTGTCCATCAACCTAGAGGGTTCTGTTTCAAGCCCCTTGAGGCATTTGTGAGATAAATGATATAGGTGTGAAAAAATGTGATTTTTAAAATAAAAAATAAAAAATAAAAATAAAATAAAAATTCTAAATGTCATGTTATATTATTTTTAGTTATATTTCTTCTTATGTACTACTCCCTCCTTCTGAAATTATATGTCCACTTTCTATTATTTCCACAGTTTAAGAAAAGTGGGGCTCCTATAATATTAACCAATCAAAATTACTCTCACCCACTTCTACAAGCATTTGATTGTTGAAATGAAAGTGGAACATTAATTTTGGGACATCAAAATTTACAAATGAACTTATATTTTGGGACGGATGTATACACTTTTGCTCTCATATAGTTACTTGCCACACAATCTCTCAAAAAATCCTCATGTGTGGCAAACATCCTTTTTATCACAATGCTTATGCGTGACATATCACTTGCCCCTTGTTGCATGCCTTTTAACCGTAGTGTAATGGTGACCAACAACAAACTTTCTCACCACTGCGGTGTTTATGTACATCTTCCCTCTTTCCTTCACTTACTCATCATCACACCCCCATAACACTCACACAAATAAAAAATAATGCCATTTACTTATACCAAATATTTATCAAAACATTTAAAACGCACCACTCATACAAATACACTCTCCTTTTTCTTTCAGTCATCGCATCACTATTCCAATTCCAATAGACTCTAATTTCCTTTTGAAAAAGTTAGATAATCTTTTTATTGCATATCATTAAAGTTGGTCCTAAAACACAAAAGTATTGTCCTTTCTAATAGAACAACATTAATTTTTCGTTTCCCATGCTTATTCAGTGTTGCATAAGTTTCCAAAAACACAATACAAAACACTGAAACTTCATCCCTCAAATTCTCAGAAGTATGGGGTTGGACCATATATTGGTTTCATACATCAAATGGTATGGACCAAAGAAGGTCATGCTTGTGCAACAAATCAAAACAATGTTAATCATAGAAAAGGCCCGAGTGCTCGGCATTTTCTTAGGCAATTTTTTGTCTATAAATTTATATGAGTATATAGGACCATGTGATGACATAGTTTTAAGATCTATAGCTTTTTATTAGTTTTTACATTAAAAAGTATAATAACAATTATAATACTAATAGTTAGTCCGACCGCCCACTTTTAAATAAAATCACAATATTCAAAAACCGAAGCATTGATGGTATGTTTGACCTGACATGTTAGAGCATTTAGAAAAGATTAGCGTTAGAGTTTTGATAAAAGCTTATTTTACAAGAAACGGTTAAAATAAGTATTGAAATTCCAAAGATATTTTTTGAACGTTATTAAAGAAGCTAGCTTTAAGATTCCATCACTATTTTCACTTTATTTTACACATTAAAATTTTTAATACCTTATCTTACAAAATACTTTTATATACAAAAGAGCTACTGTAGATTATATTCTTTTTATTTAAACATCCAACTCGTAGATTTATTTCTTCCGGTAAGGTTACAACTTACAACAGTACTATGCGTAAACATAGCTTATAAGGCTGGAGTGGTGAGCCACTCACTTTACATTTCAAATCACTTCATTTTTCCTTTTTCACTTTCCCTCACTCCTACTTATTTTTTTTGGAAAGGTCAACTTACATCACATTTCTTAAAATACCCACTTTTATAAAGTATACTCCACAAATCGTCACATACACTCTCAAAACAAATAAATCTTTCCTACCCATACCTAATTGTCCACTTTGACTTTTTGAGTCTTCTTGTTCAACTTTGACCGTTAATATTTTATTTGTGTTATATAATACTTGATGAAAATTATACCAAGTGAAAATACATTTAAAACTCAATCTATTCATATATATTTCATCAGTAGATTATATACAACACAAATATTTTTGTCAAATTGAATAAAAAAACTTAAAAGCAAAGTGGACAATTATTATGGGACGTAGGTATAATTATTGAACTTTAGATGAGCCGCTCAATCTAACTTGTCTTGGGTAGTATGACTAAGCGCGTGAGTGTGCATCATGGACAGAGAGTCACAGTGAGTGAGGCAAGGTGAGTCACTCACTCTCCCTCCTCGCATCCGCATGGCCGTGTTTGTTTTTTAAAATAGCTCTTAACGCCTCGATCGAACCGCTCGCAGAGGTCGACATTTTGGCCGTTCAGACCGTTTTTTTTTTTTTTTTTCGTTTAGACGCATTCAGAAATTATCTTATGTCGAGACTTTATAGGTGTCTTAATGCCTTTGTTGACACCAAATAACCAAAAAAAAATTAGTACGAGCAAGCAAATGCTTTCAAACATGAGTTTTTTTTTTCTGTTTCAAATGCGGGAGATTCCGACATTTACACCTCAAATTCGATTCAGATTCAGTCATTGTCTTAAAAAAAAACCACCTAATGCTACGTGCGAAAATGCATGCTTCAGTTCACCTTACTTTTCCATATCATTTTATCATATGTATAGTACTACGTATAAATATAAGTTAGCTTAAACGACTAATATTAGTATATAACTTCTTTGTGAGCACAATATTTCTTTGTTTTCGAACTATAAACATATCATATCATCGTATATATAAAATAAGAAAGACGCAAGCTAGCAATTGCAATGAATAACACGCAATCTATAGAGATTGTAACCTTTTGACTGTTTAATGCAACGTCTATTCGAGCTCAAGCACCACAACCACCCGCACAACCTCCACCACAGGAGCGACAACTTTGTTGTTAGGATTCGAGTCCTTTTTGTCTGCACATGAGAATATGATTGTTGTGACAATGAAGAATATGACCAAGGCAAACCACAAGACCATAATTGTATGGTTCGCTAAGGCGTCCTCGTCCTCATTCTTTCTCGTCACGCAGTTCGTTTCAAATGCCATATGTTCGCAATGTTTGTGTAGGATGTGAAGATCCATATGTGTTTTTATTGT
>OU343224.1:42142247-42230743 GCA_910596185.1 Chrysanthemum makinoi | reverse complement strand
AACAAATTATTTTCAGCAAGTAGCTAAACCAAACCAAATTATCTTATATATATACAAGCTACATACTTTTGCTTGACTTTTAAACCCAAATTACATTATTGTTTTGTTGGCAACGAAAAATGCAAACTTATAGAGAAATCTTAATAATTTGAGCAACGAGATAACAAATGGTGAAAAGGCAAGAGAGACGGGCAGTGTGCTTTAGAGTTTAGAGTACTTAATAAAAATGACTATAAACACCAAACATAAATTAAAATATTTCAAACATGTGTGTTAAATTTGACAAAAAATCAAGACAAGCAGAAAACCATAAGTCAAAAGTAAATAAAAAAATGGATCATTAAGACCAATGACACCAAGGTTGTCGATCGATCCTATCCAAGATCGTTTAGGCTTTGCAAGATCGTAATCGTAGGATCGGATCGGGATCGTAAGATCCTATGAAAATGTATATATATTTTTGTATAGGGGTTGTAGTTTTATATTTCTATATAATATTTCATATGATAAACTAATCTAAATAGATGATAAAAGAAAAAGTTATATGTTCAAGCAGTAGTAGTAGAATATTATATATATTGCAATGCATACTTGCACAAAGTTACTACATATTACTGCGGTCCTTGCCTACCTCTTGTTTTAATGATTTTTATTATAGGTTTTTCGTGATAACATTTATATAGAAAAAGATAATGTTAATTTTAGCACGTGATTCTGTAACGTTTTGTTACGATATATAGATTAATGCAAAAAGATAAAATGATTGTATCTAAAAATGAAACGACATAATTTATAATAGAGGGCAACACAATTTTTTTTCTTGATGACCAAATAAATTAAATTAAAATATTCTGATAATATCAATTATTTTTGATGACCAAATAAATTAAATTAGAATATTCATGCTTTTATATGTAATATAAAATAAAATATGAAACAAAATGGGTCAAGTATGTAGATAGTTTACTTAAAAAACAAGCTTCTGACATTTTACAAAACATGAAATCGTTTTTCATAATAAACCCAACAAGAGACATCTAAACTATTTCTAAATAGTATAAAAAACATAATGATTTTACATTCATTAATCTTACAAGAGACAATTAATTAACAACACTTTTTTTTTTTTTTTTTGAAAAATTCTTAGTCATTAGTCTTTAAGACATGAGCTTATACTAAAAAAAAAAACTTAACAAAGTATCCTATACGATCCGATCCGATCCTACGTACGATTCTACTACGATCCTCTGCGATCCTACGCGGATTACGATCTTATTAAGATCCTGATCGTTTTTTGTGTGTAGGATTGTAGGATCGTACTATCCTACAAGCAGGATCGCGATTTTAACAACCTTGAATGACACCATTTGTGTTTTCCAAAATATACATTAAAAATTAATAGTTAAATATCAAACTGAACCATGAAAAGAAAAACAACAAAAAACAAAAAAAGTTACATAAAATAATACTTTCTTCCATCCCCTCATAAGATTTACATCACACGCCCTTCCACTTTCAAAATATGCAAAACCAACCCACTTTTGTTTTCATACCATTCAATCTTGACTCAATCTGTCCAAAACATCAGCAACATGTCTCATTGAGGGTCTCCGTTCGGGATTACTTTGAGTGCAGCCCATCGCAATCTTCAAAACAGCAATGATCTCTTCTTCTTTATCAACATCTTGAGCTAAACCGGGGGTCCAAAACATCTGAAAGTGGTTTCTTATCATCAATGCACATCTGAATCCATTGCACAATATCCATTTCCTCTGGGCCTACTTGTATTACGCGTGTTTCCAGTGATCATTTCTAGTAACACGACACCAAAAGAGTAAGCGCCCCATTTTTGTGAAGGTTTCACCACTTTGAAAGCTTCGGGTGCTTGATAATAAGATATGGTGATATTTGAAGCTGAAGTTGCGGTTGTGGTAGTGGTTGCAACTTCCGAGACCACACGGGCAGATTGAAGGACGGGTGTGCCGCCACCGCTATGTTAGCGCGGCTAAGGCGAAGTCAGATTTGGGCCTCCATGTTTTGACCGAGTAAAATGTTTGAAGGTTTTAGGTCACCATGAACATACTTTTTGGGGCTAAACTCGTGTAAATACACTAGACCTTTAGCAACTCCTCTCATGATCTTCAGACGTAAGGGCCAAGAAAGTGGCACGAAAGATGGCACGCCTGGCTTTCCTGAAATAAACAATATCATCAGAATAGTTCACAATTTTGTGCCAACTTGCAGAGTATGGATACACTATCATGTCCAATGTGTTTGTGGGATGCTTGAACTTGCGTTCTAAAACTGGTTATCTGATTTGCGACATGAAGTCCCAACAAGTGTTCGTATAAAACTTGAGTTCCAGTTATCTCATTGTATAAAGGACAAATAATATGCTATACGAAAAATGATTATCTGAAGGAAAAATAAAATTTACTTATTTACCATGTTTTAATCCAAATCTGATGAAAATTTTATTTCATTTCACAACACATACCCTATATACTCATGTACTAAGTAAGAAGAAATTAACTCATTATAACAATTTTAAAAACTCATCTAATCACAATGTTTTACAAATACTTTTTTACACCTAACTATTAGATTTCACTCTTCAGTATAATGCAATCTCTTTCCAAATGCAAATCCGAACACCCCGCATATTACTTTCGTTTTAAGAAATATCGAGCATAACTAGCATTATAATACAGTTTCAAGTTATATAATAACAAAACAAATGCAGTAAAACAAAATTTACGCAAGATAATTACCGTGAATTGCAGTGCCAAGATTGCCATTAGGAATGTAATCATAGATAAGCAACTTCTCATCAACCGACCAATAATAAGCCCTTAGAGTCACGATATTCTGATGCTTAAGCTTCCCAATCGCTTCAACCTCGGTTTGAAACTCCTTAAACCTTTGAGAACCACCTTCACCTAATCTTCTAACAGCCAAAGTAACTCCATCTTCTAACACAACCTTATAAACGATCCCAATCCCACTTTTCCCCAAAACAAAAGCCGACGCCTTTAACAACTCATCTAAATCAAACCCCAACCATGATCTAATGCCACAAGATCATATTGCTCCACATGCTCAGATAACGTCTCCGACTCATCTTTCCTAAAACATAAACACTCATTTCTTCTTTTATTACCTCCTTTTTCATACCCATTAGTCTTTTTCCCACAAAGACATATTCTTGAATAACAATACGATAAAATCAAACCAATTAAGCAAATCCCAATCACATCACTTACAATAATCGCAATCACCCCACCTTTACTCAACCCTTTTCGCCCTTTTCATTAGTCTCAGCTGGATTATTGTTAGGTAGAAAAGGATACGAAGACGGTGAACTAGCATCATTTGGAGAACAAAGGTTCTTCAACGGTGGACCACACAAACCAGCATTTCCAATGAAAGCAGTCGGCCCACGGTTAACCAAAGCACCATTTTGTGGAATCGGCCCGGTTAAGTTATTATAAGTAAGATCAATATACACCTTCTCAGGCAAATTCCCAAGACTAGGCGGAATCGATCCATTAAACATATTATGACTCAAATCAACAGTCCCTTGCAAGTTAGACAAGTTTCCTAAATCCTTAGGAATCTCACCCGAAAACCGATTAAACGAAAGGTCAAGCTTTTCAAGATACCCCAAACTAGACCCAAAACCATCTGGTATGACACCACTAAAATTATTTTGACTCAAATCAAGACTCCTTAACCTCTTACACTGAATCAAAGACATGGGTAGTGACCCATTGAAAAAATTACTAGATAAATCTAATGTTTGAAGGTAACTAAGCCTATTAACCTCATTTGGCAGTGACCCAGATAAAGAATTACCATAAAGCACCAAACTTTGCAGCTTATCAGCTCTAAATAACTCAGAAGGTAACTCACCCATAAACATATTATTCCTTAAATTAAGATGCCTTAACTCAGACAAAGATCCAAGAACAGGTGAGATAAACCCTAGTAACTTTTTCTTAGGTATACTAACTGAGATAACTTTTTGTTGTGTACATGCAATACCATTCCATGAACAAGGAGTGTCATCTGAATAGTTCCAGTTGCTTAAAGAGCCTAAAGGGTCTTGTGTAATAGACTGCTTAAAGCTCAAAAGTGTATAGCCTTCATCATTTAAACTACTTACATGGACTATAAAATGTGAGTTGCATAGTATCAAGAAAACTGAAACAAAATAAACATTTAACAACATTTCAAGATGTTACCTATGAGTAGGAAAACAGCAAGAACAAGTGTTGTTTAGCAAGTAGTACAAAGTTGGAGTTTGGTTTTTAGAGAGAGGATATGTTTATGTGTGTGAAAGAGTGTGAGTGAGGATGGAAAGCATTGAAGAATGGTAAAGTCAAGATGGTTTAAGGCAACAAGACATTGGGAATATTGTTTTTTTAATGTAGCTTCTGCTTTCTAGAGGCATAGGGTTTATTTATAGTTTGTACTTTATGAGTTTATGGGATTAAATACACAAGATATCACAGTAGTTTATTTGGATTAATGAAATAATTACATTTTGTGCTAACTGTACTTGATTGATACTTACAGAAACCAAATATATTTCATTGGCAAGGATTTGTATCCACTACTATGTAGGGGTGAGCAAACTACCCGAACGGATCGGACCGACCACATTCTGTCCGGTCTTCGGTTTATGCATTTGGGCTAATTCGGTCCTCGGTTCGGTCGGACCACAAACGACTATTTTGATCTCAGTAGACTTCAAACGGTCTGGTCCGACCGACAGACCGACCGAGACCGGACCGGACCAACCACATTCGGTCTCGGTCTTCGTCCCGGTTTTTACCTTAATTCGGTCTACGGTCTTGTCGGTCCGGTCCGGTCCCAAACCGATGCTCACCTTTACTACTATGATAACTTGATAAGTAAATTTCCATGTTAGTCAAATTTATGAATTAAATCTCCAATCACTTGGTGTTACTTATACTCGTGACTAACTTTATCAAGTACCTTTTCTATAAAGGACCTACCATTAGGGGTGACAATTTTTGACTCGACATAAAACTTGATCTGAAGCTGACACAAAAATTAATAGGTTCGGGTTGTGCTAAATAGATTATGAATCAGGTTTGAGTCGACCTATCTAACCCGTTTATTAAACAGTCAGTTCGGGTTAGGAATAAAATAAGCGGTCGACCCGCCAACCCATTTAAGATTTTTTCTTTTCTTCATAAACTCAAATGTATTTATATTTTATTATGCGGGTTAAATGTGTTAAATGGGTCGACCCGACAACCTGTTTAACTTGTGTAAGGTGTCAACTTTTGTATATAAAGGAGGTTAAATGGGTCAACTTGAAACTCGTTGAATCGATTCAACCCGTTTAACATATTCAACCTGTGTAACCTATTTAACTCGTCAACCCAAGTATATATATGGGTTAAATGAGTTAGGTTTGGGTTATGTCTAAACAGGTTAAGGTTGACATAGCTGACCCGATGATTTAAATGGGTCAAGTTTGGGGTGGGATTCTCTGACCCGCCAACCTGACAACCCGAACCCGCCAACCTAAACCCGACCTGAATTGCCACCCCTACTTACCATTAGGGTCGTATTTGAAACTTTTTAAATTTTTGAAAGCTTTAAACGAAATTAAATAATGAGTTATTTTGAAAAAGAATGTTATATATAAAGTGTCATCGGTATAAGATATAACGTAATTAGTTATCTAAACGTTTAATATATTATTCATTTAAGATATTTTCGTATCCAAATACTTTTTTCTTTACAAAAAATATATGTACACATATATGATTGTTAACGGAACAAATTTTATAGTCTTTAAGATTTTTAGAGCCCTGAGTAGTCGTCTCCCCTACACAACTTCAAAGACGGCTCTGGGTACCAGCATAACAGTAATTTAAGAAACTAACAATTCGTATAAACGAATGTGTCCATATCTTTCATATATTTGTACTTACTGTTTTTATTTGATTAATTTGTCTGACAACCAAATTATTTGAGTAACTCATGATAGCACCAAACATCCATAGTTGTGTAATGAAACAATAAAACGAACATAAAAGGCAACGGTCTTGATCTTATCCAACCTTTGGGTCCATAGATTGCTTTTATATATACTTCCCCACGAGGTATCATGATGACAAATCCAACCAAAAAAGATAGACCGTTTAGCTGTGTTGGGGTTCAGTATTGCATAACTATTTCTTTAAGGAACTTAAGGATGTATGTAAAATGAATTAGTAAATTGCTTTTTATTTTTCTACAATATTTTTTATGGGAACCATTTCAATCTTTTATCACACATTCTATCCCACATTGCCTAGATGAAGAAGATGTTGCTAGTAAATATACAATAGCGTATATGGACTGTTCGTGATTGGAATAATATTGTGTTTTCAATTTATCCATCAATGCCTGCTAACATACAAAATTAGTGGGTTATGATAGATTATTGGAAAGCTTGTATGAATTCTTAGCTTTTTGTTTTGTTTAGTGATACAAGCATATTATGCATCAATAAAATTTTATTTTATTTTTTGATAAATATTTTAATTTTTTTTGGGCCAATTGCATATATATACTCACTAAAACTTGCATATTTGCATATATACCCAAAATATGTTTAACTTGCATTATACATCATGTATTGAAAACTTGTATTTTGAGGAAATATGCAAGTATTTGAGTTTTAATGAGTATATATATGCAATTCTCCCATTTTTTTAAAATGCAAAAGTTATACACTCTTGAGTAGATGATTTAAATTGGAAAGATTGTACATTTTATTTGAGCTATAGCATTGTTAGATACTGTTACAATTTATTTATACTTATCTTGTTAACCACATAAGAAAAAAACTTATGAATTTCATTGGTCGCATTCTATTATTTTTACATGTGTTATAATTATACATGTAGAACTCTAAAAGGATAACTTTAAAAAGTTTATAAAGGATATACCAAAATGTTTGACATGTGCCGGTTGTAACTAGAGTTGTATTTGAGAATGTGCGAGGTGTGTGCAACCACACAGTAGCTCAAAGTTTTTAGGGCCCCAAAAATATATTCGTTTTGATATTTTGAGGTCTCAAAATTTACTTTAAGTATAAAAATGTTAACGATATATGAAATTATGTTCTAAAAATTTGTTAAACACTACTTCAAGTGGTCGAGAGTGACGAAAAACTTTAAAAATAATAAAAAAAAAAAAAAAAAAAAAAAAAAAAAAGGATATGGTTACCATTTAGTTTTATCTTCATGTCTAGTTATGACAAGAATTTTTGTCCGGAGTCTCCGCTAAGTCAACTACGGCAGTGGTCGTAACTAGTTTAAAACAATTAAACAACAGATTGTTTGTGTGATGGCAAAATAGCCGTTTGTAATGGGAGCCAAAAAGAAGCCCACCCACCACTTTTACCATTTCAGGCTCCTAATGGTACTCGTGGATCTATTACTTTGTGGGGCAAATAAATACGCCTTTCTTTAATTAATTATGTCCAGAGTACATTATTTTATAAGGAAACATAATTAATTTTTAAAAGTGTTTTAGCATTTGCCAGCAAGTTAATTATGGAAAACAAGATCAAACTCTTATTTTTAAGTCTTCAAACGTACTTCCCCAAATGTTGAAGTCACCAACTTCCAATATTTTAATTCCATAAACCAAGTACCATCTGGTCAACTACACATTTTTATCAGTTTTTTACTAATAAACGAGCATGAGTACTTAAAATGAGCTATAACTTAAGGCATAAAAAAAGGTTTATGGGAAACGGAAACCTACTTCTATAGTTGTTATAGTTAGGACAAATAGTTTTGCAATTTACTACTGTAAAACTTAACTTGTACAAGAGATAAGAAATCAAAACTTTTAATGTAACATTATAAGTTACGTTAAGAAATAATCCTATTAAGTTTTAGTGGTACCCAATATGAGACATGATAAAATAGGATTGTTATAATGTAAAACTTAACATCAAACAGAAATAAGTTATTTTCTGGGAAGTAATTTTAATTTTGGTTAATCTTGCAATTTTCTTTTAATATATTTATCCCTCTTTTTCATATTTTGTCTATAACCCTTTTGTTTGATGACTGCTTTTTGTGTTGTTTACAGATGTACAAAGGCATGGGTAAAGTTTCCAAAAATATGAAAAGCTGCGTAAAAGTCTGAGCAAAACATCCACAGTAATTATTTTGGTACCATACCTGATTTGTATACAACGGATTAAGCTCACTAAAAGATTCCCTAAACACAATAATACGGGTTTTGTTTAGAATTCTATAATTACACAATTAACACTAAATATTTAGTACTCCTTAGTAGTTAACATCACTTAACACGTTTAAAATGAATTAAAAGTATATAATTAGAAGGCTAGGTATCGTGTGGTGCTGTAGGTGGTGTCATAGGAAAAATTGGTGCCACCTCAACACTTTTTTTTCTATGGCACCACATTTAACTATGGCACCAAAACTCCCTCCCTAGCATAACACCAATTTTTGTGGTGCCGTTGAATTTTTTTTTTTTTTTTTTTTCATTTTCATTTTTTTTTTTTTTTTTGGTTATTTTTACTTGACATGTGAATTTTTTATAACTAATGAAAATTTATTAGTTTTAACCAGTAATAAAAACAATTTTACTTCTTTGAAGATACACTAGTGACTAGGGGTGAGCAAATGGACCGAGAACCGAACCGACCCAACCCGAACCGCATTTTAGAACCGCGGTCCGGTTCTCGGTTCTTAAATTTTTCAAATTGCGGTTCTCGGTTCGGTTCGGTCCGAATCGCGGGTATCGGTTCCGGAACGAAGAACCGCCGAGATTGTGATTGTGTTCGGGTTTGGCTTAGGTTGTCTTTTAAGAGTGTTTCTTTGTGGTTTATGGTTTATTGTTATAATATCATTTAGCTCCTTAAATAATCGATAGAAAAGAACATACGTAAGTATTCATACGTAAGTATTTTTATATATGTCATATGTATCGTGTATGTGTACATCAGTATATGTAAAAGAAAGGAAACATGAAGCGAATAAATGACTTGAGCAGATTTATTAAATAAGATGCTAGCTAGTGGTAGTTTCATGCTTATTTACAAGTTACAAAATGGAAATGTCTATATATGTGTTAACTATTTTGATAGTTTGTTTCTTTTTAGCTTTCACGGGGTTGAGTCCTAGCGAACACATTGCTTTGGTTTAAATTTTAGTTACATGTATAAGTAGCAAACTGGGTCTAAGGGATGAGTTTTCGGCTATATACTTTAATGGTCCAATATTATTTACGTTTTAGACATATATAAGTGCAAACATAAAAAAATGTTGAATTTTTGGGTACTTTTTAAAAAAATTGCGGTTCCAATCGGGTAGAACCGAAATACTGAACCGACCGACCGAGAACCGAACCGGAACCGAAACATGTATGCGGTCCGGTTCTCGGTTCCAAAATTTTGAGTATTTCGGTTCTCGGTTCTTGTGGTTCCGGGTCGGTTCCCTGCGGTTCTGGAACCGCGCTCACCCCTACTAGTGACTCGTTGGAGAAAAAAAAAACAATCAAATGTTATTGGGCTTTCTACCAAAGCATGATCTATTATTGGGCTTCAAAGAACTAACTTATATACAAACACCTTTAGGTTTCTTCCACTTTGTGTCTCGCCTCCATCAACAAACCTGCTACATCAACAAACCTGCAACAAGGTCAAAAACTCAACTTGATAATCAGATAAGTTTTGTCAAAACTCAGCCCCAAATACACTAAAAAACACACACACACAAAAATAAAAGTAAACAAAATTCCCATTACGTTTCGTGACTTAACGGCTGGTGGTGGTAGCGCAAAGCACTAGCAGCCAAGGCATGGTGTGGGTTGTCGCGCCAAAGGCTCGTGCCAAAGGCTATGGCTCAAGCCATCAGCTATTGTACCCGGGCCTCTTAGACCTCCCATATCTTTTCTGCATTACTAAATGAGGTTGTTGTCTTGGTCTTTAATGACATTAATTTTTCTCTGGCTTCATCACATATAATCTTTGTCAGCACAAATTTGTCTCTTTCCTCATTCTTGAAAATTCTACTGTTTCTTTCTTGCCACACAAAGTAAACAGTGGCTGCAAGACATAGTTTCATGATCACAGTCCAAATATGATTATGATTCTTGCAATCAGCCAAGATACTCACAATGTCATCCCATGTATTAGCATTTACTGTTACTTTTACTTTGTCCTTTATAACTGCCCATACTTCTTTTGAATACCCATAATGGAAAAACAAATGACCATGAGAGTCTGGTATAGTTTTACAAAATGGGCATTTTAAGTCTTTCTGAGGGTACCATTTCAGTAGCTTATCATGTGTAACAAGTTTCTTCCTGACAGCTAACCAGAGTATAAAAGTATGCCTTGTTATACAATTTGCAAACCATGCCAACTTTGCCCATGGCACCATAGCTTCTTCACCTTTAATAACCTTCCAAGCTTGATGAGTATGAAACTTGACCTTTTTTCATTTATTAGTGATCCACATTGGATGATCTGGTAAGTCACTCAACATAAGGACAGTTAAGTTTTGCAGACAACCAAATTTATTATTCCGATCATTTGGCCACTTTCATCTAATGGCATCAATTACATCACAAAGTTTGCTTTGATCATTAAATTGAGCTACGTAAATTACTCTTTTGCTGATAGATTTTGCCAATGCTTGATTTCCATTCCATTATCATGCCATACAGAAATACTCATTCCATTTCCAACCTTATACCTCATATGCATTTTAACATACTGTCTAAGCTCCAATATAGTCGTCTAACAAAATTTACTCCCACTGTGTATGCATAAATTTGTAATGCTTAAAAAAACTCACGGGGTTTTATTTAGCAAATCCTATTTTAGTGGGTAAAAATATTCTTACTTTTTTTTTTACCCATTTTATTAATTGGACAAGACAGTTATTATGGTTTTCTGCTCCGTATGTTTGTGTGTTTTACTACTTTTGACTTGTCAAACGTTTTATTTTATGTTCTATACTTTTTGTTTCACAGTTTTATAACAAAAAGAAAATTATAAAAAATACATAAATTTAAGAAGGTATTATAATCAAGACAAAAATACACAGTTGGTCCCTGAACTTGTCAAAAAACATCACCGGGGGACAAAACTTGAGATTTTCGTCGTCGTGAGTCCAAAACTTGGGATTTTGAGGCCAAAGAGGTCCTTTGACCCGTAATGCTCAGGTCAATGTATTATTGGTGAGAGCATAATCGTCTTTCACTGTAGCGTCATTTTTCAAGCCGTTGTACAGTATTCCAGTTCCCTATATACTTTGTACCACAATTGTATCGTCACTTATCATCCCTAAACTTTCCCCCAAAACCTTTCTTCTACAGAACATTAAACCTTTCAACATGGTATCGCAATGGTCTGGTAAGCAAGCAATAATTCACATTTCGTGGACCTTGGCCAACCCAGGGCGTCGACTCTTTAGTTGTCCTGATCAAGTAAGTGCATTTTAAGACTTATTGTATTGTTATTTTTTTCGCAAGTAGCAATGTACATTGTAACAATGGTGGTTGTTTAATGACTTGCCATATTCATGATTAGGGGTCTTCTTGTCAGTGGATAGGAATCATAGGATGGTATGATCCGGAAATGTGTGCTCGTTCAAGAATGATCATACTAGGCCTTTTGATGGGGGGAAATGAGCTCGAGGCAAGATTAGAAGTTGCTCAAGTTGATGTGTGAATGTGGAAGATTTGCATGTGCTCAGTTAGATATTGTTCTTGATTGTTTATGCACTTGGTTAACTTTTTAGCTTTAATGTATGATGGCCTTATTTTGTGTTATGTGGAAATGTAATTACTTGTTAGGTCATCATGGTAGTGTAACAACCTTGACCAAACTATTATGTAGTATGTTCTAAATTTAGATTCTCTTGAATGGAATGTTTTATGTTTCCCCTTATTGAAAATGGTGTTAACTGAGTCGCCTATTTGATTATAAATTTTGTTTTGCAACTGAGTTTACCTTATGTTTATGCAGATGGTTATGAATTTGGTTAGATATTACTTTTAATTGTCAACATTGTTATGAACAATTGACTTTGGTTAGTTTTGGCTTTATTGCCTTATGTTTATGCAGATGGTTATCAATTTGGTTAGGTTTGACTTTTAATTATCAACATTCTTATGAAGTATTAACTTTGGTTAGTTTTTGACTTTATGCACATGCTTACTGTAACACCTCCAATTCGTGATACGCAATGAATTCAAACTGGGTGTTACTCGACGGCACACAGTATCATAATAATAAAACGATCTCTAAAGGAGTCGTTTTAAAAAGGATTTATCATTCAAATTATTCAAATATAACAGAGTTTACAAAATAGGTCCCAGTAGGTTCCATTGTTTACAAAGTACATTAATATAAAGTCTTTGATGTTTTGTGAATGATAAAATATTTATAGCCTTCTTGATCTAGTCCTTGCTCTTCCGTGCCAGCTTCCGACATTATGGAACTGAAATACATGCTTAAAACTGTCAACACAAAGGTTGAGTGAAATTCATAGAGTTTGTTTGATGGTTGAACACATTATGTTGGTAGTGTGAGTTAGTTGGACTCACACCAATGGTTTGAAAACAAAACAGTAATTATTGTTTGGTACGGCTGCCTCAAGTATATGATACTTGAGCCCGCTTTTGTTTGTCACCAAGCTCATGAAACCAAGGCGTTAACGTGTTCCATTATTAATTGGATAAACTGTTGGTACTTGCCCTAATAGGTAAAATTGCCATTTTTACCTAATGTTACTCAAATATAGTGCGTTTGTTTGCCTACCCGGTCAACACAAACGGGATTCGTCAATCCTAATAGATCTATTCACAATATTCGTGCTCACTCTCTCCAGTGATTAATGGTTCTTGATTTAGGGACTTATGTTTGGCAAATGATTGTTACTTAGTGACAATATGACAATCAGATAAACATATAGTTTGAAAGCAATGTGTTCGATTTAAAATAAAGCATGTATCTCCCCCAAGGGTTTATAAAACAATTAAGTAATAGAAAGTGGGGCTATGAACTCACCTCAGAGTAAATGATATCAAATGTATAATGAGAATGATGGATATGCCGTGAGAACTTCTACAAGCAACCTAGAATAGGATGTTGCGACTTGGGTTTGAAATAATGATGCGAAAAAAATAACAAACCTATATACGTCTCTATGTTGATCGTGATGTAGTACATGGTTCTTGTGTATGTCGTTTATAGAAATGGTCTAGTTGTGAAAACGTGTTTATATATCGTACTACCGTTCGGGCCATCACAATTCAGAGGTCATGTAGTAAACGTTCGAGGAGCTAGGACATTTTAAATTATAAATCCAGCAACTCTCCGATACGTTTTACTCAAATTAAACCCCTCACATGAAGCTCCCTAATTTTGTAGCACTTAGTAGATAAAACATAGATTTTGAATGAAGATTGTTATATCATAAAGTTTATCATGTTTTTAGTAAATATCTAGTTTTTACAAGTTCTGATCATTTCATAAATATGATCATTAGATAATGTAAGTATATAAAGTTATGTCGTTTGGTTTGTGTTGGTATTGATTTGCCAAGTTAACACCTTAGTTAACGATCTTGGGTAAATAAGCCTTAAGGCTTTAGCCATGGCCTTGCTGTGGCTTTGGTCTTGACTACCATGGTCTCGAGACTCAGCTTTGACCTTATCTGTGGCCGTGGTCTTGGCTTATGGCCATTAGGCCTCTTGGTTTGCTTTTAGTTGTGACAAAAGTATAGTCGTGAAACTATATATAGGGCAGTTTCAGTTTTTGAAAGATAATGGCCTATTTAAGCGTTTTCAAGGTCCGAGCTTCTTTAGAAAAGAAGGAAAACGTCGTTCCGGACAACTTTCGTGTTTTAACTTTTTGATGATTTGGACCAGAAGTACCACTTTCAAAACGGACAGCTGCTTAACAGCTTGTGTTTAGGCAGTTTCGGTGTTTTGGTTTCGCTAACTTCTTTTGGCCGTATCTTTTGACTCGTTTGTCCGTTTCGGGTGATTTAAGTTGCTATGTTTACCTTTTTATCTTGTCTACCATAATATGTAAGTTAAAAATTCCATATGTGATTGGTTTTAATGGTCTCAAATGTGTAGAATATGACTAGTTTACTAGTTTGTTACTTTTATGACAATATGTGAATTAAAACATGTGATTGAGTATAAGTACATCATGAATCAACATAGTAACTATATATATAGCATGAAATTGTCAAGATTATGAATAATAAACATGAGATGATGGTGGTGATTAGTTGCTTACAACTTTTGGCTTTCAATCAAGAAAGGAGTAACTAGTAAGGATAGGACTTTGATTAAACACTTAGGACCTTGGATTGAGCTAGCTTTCCACACCTTGGCACCCTTTTAATCTTTAAGGATTGGTGATGAAGTTCTAAGTGACTTGAGTGGATCTAAACTCAAGAAGATCACTTAAACTTGCTAGAGATTTGATGTAGTAACTTACTACTTGAAACTTCTTTGCATAAACTTAGAGTTAAAGAACAAATTATGGAAGATATGTTTGATTTATGCTATGAACGACCAAGAGAAGAGAATGAGGGTTTTTAGGAAGTCTTTCACTTGCTATTTATATGAGGGTAAGTTTGGTTAACTATATATTGTGTTAAATGTTAACTATGGTTAAGTTAGGACACATGTAATGATCTAAATGAAGCATGGTTAAGATCAAGCCACCAAGATGATGACTCCCCCCTCCCCTAAAGTCCGCCATATGAAGATAAGATGACTTAGGTGGATAGTCTTGGTATTATCTTGGTTACGGAGTGGGTTTTGGTTCCGTTAATCGCTAACTGTAAGCCGTTAAGTCACGAAACGTAAAATCGGGTATCGTAAAAATATGAAACTTATAGGAATGATTAAACTCATCAATATACTCATTATTATCTTATAAAAATGAGTGATAAGTTTAATGGGTCGCGTAAACGCTGTTAAAACTGAAAACGTAGGCTAAATACGTGGAAAATGCAATTTATCATAAAAGAATGAGATTTCAGGGAAATGACCGTGAATTTATTTAAAGTAGACTAAAATTAGTCTATAAGTGATATGAGATGTCAAAATATGATTTTCGTCTGCACGCGGATAATGATAACGCTACATGTAACCACCCGTAATTTTTCACACTATTATTTTAGTAGTACTATTATTTATTTTATCAAAAACAAATACAAACTATTTATTAACTGAACATTTTTGAGCAAGCATTAGCTCGCTTGATACAATTATGGGAAGTTATCCCGCACACTGAAACAATTTAAAATAATTATGAATATCAAAAAATGCACATTTTATATTTTCTGACATAGACTGATCATCAAAAATTTAAAAATGAAAAGTTATCTCATTTTCTCCGAAAACGAACCCGCACACGTACCGACACTCAATTAGTAATGGCAATAATTATTCAACTCATGTTTGAGTCCCCATTTATATTTTTATATCACTTTTATAAAAATACTCGCGAAAATGTGTTTAAACATCTTTGTTTAAATACACCAAACCGGGACATCGCGGCTCACTTTTAAGCTCAAACGGTACACGAAATACACAACGTAATAAAATATTTTTTCAAAATTCACTTTCCCTTAATTTCAGTTTTTGCCGCCCCTCTATTATTGTAATAAGCTATTGGAATTGTTTAGTCTTAAAGCCATGTTTAACATCTACAAATTTTGACTTTGACTTGAGAAGCTGGGAAGTAAACATATAAACCTTTGAGTAATGTATTTTCAGTGGGACAAGAATTGATGTGATCTTTCCTCTTTGCTCCTTCAACCGGCCACCCATGAAACCAAGCATGCAAACTTGATTTTTTTTATAGAATCTAACCATATCTAGTGTAATAAACAAAGCTAAAAACCATACTCTACTTTTGCCAAGGTATTAACCACAAGGATCAATACTCCAAAAATCAAGATTGGTGCATATATATGAGTAATAACAAGAACAACTTTTGCAAACCAACTTAATAACCATGCAATGTGTTACCCAATAGTTGAGTAGCCAAACCAATATTCCCTCTTTCACTCTATATAACCCACCAATTATATACATACTATCACATACCACAAGAATATGACATTTTTAGCTAATGAGACAAAAGTACTAGCATACACAGTAATCTCTCTTTTGACTCTTCAAACGCACGGCTCAAGGGAGCCCCATGTGACACCGTTCCTAAAAAGATACAACATAACCTCGTGACTCTCAAAATGTAACTTTTGACTCTTCCAATAATACCATCATATAAGGAATACTTTTGTTATCATTCTTCTCACATCCTCACAACAAAAACACTACTCCATACCTCCCTTTTCTCTCCTACATTCGGCAGCAAACACAAAGAGCAAAGCAAGGATTGAGAATTTTGGTTTAAGTTTCGGTCATAGTTCATGATCGGAGTATGGTTCGTGTTTGAGTGGTTGTTCGGGTTCACATCATAGTGTTGGGTTCACAATGGGTATTGCTAGAGTTTCGAATTATTGTTCGTGATTGCAGTTCCTCATCGGGTTGAATACGATCAGACCTTGTTCGGGTTTCCTTGGTTCTAATTCATATCCGTATGTGTTCTCCACCACCATTCTTGGTGTCGTAAGTATTCCTCTCATTTTCTGTACGTAGGACGATATAGTTTCTTAACAAAATCATTTATAACTCATCGATACGTTGTCAAGGCCACTTGTGTTGTTAACTTGTGTGGTTAAGAAACTCATTTTATCAACACTTACAAGGGCCTCGTTGTTCTTGCTTCGTATAACTAAACGTACATGTTTCACATTTTACACACCAAACGTACTTATATAAGCTTTCTATAAACCAAGGTTGCCTTTTTATAAAGAGAAGTGCTACACTCACATAATTTTTACAAAAATAAATCCACACATACATGTGTCACTTAATCATTGGAAGTAGAAACAAAAAAGAGAAAACTTAATTTAATTCTATTGGTACAAGTCATTTGCCACATGTATGTGTGGATTTCTTTTTGTAAACATTATGTGGGTGTAGCATTTCTCTTTTATAAATGTATTCAACCAAACCACAACTCAGTAAGGATACAATTGGTTCTCATTTACTTTAAAATCCATGAGCTTATTCACTTATTCACATTTTTTTTTAAAACCATGCGCATGCAAACATAAAGCTCAACCACAAGAATGCATGCTCACTTGGAAATTGTAGATACAATATATGCAGTACCACATTCGTTAAGTACTTTTAAATGACAAAGCTAAACCAAGAAACACCTCTAGCTCAGGTGGTTATAACGTGTGGAGTGTGGGCGAGAGGTCATGAGGTCGAGCCATGGCAAAGGCTGTATTCCTTCCATTTTTCTTTTGTGTTATTTTTACAAAGTTTCACAACTTGATATTTTTAGCCCTTCAACTTTGCATCACTTATTAATTTTCTTAAAACTTTTAATAAGTTTTATAGTAACTTATAGTTACACTTACGACCCCTCAACTTGAAAAGACTTAAACTTTTCTTAAAAGCTTTTATAAGTTTTGAAATACATAAGAATCCTTACAGCTTCAATCCCTCAAGGTTGAACACTTTGACATTTTTATCCTAAACTTTTATAAGTTTGATAAACTTATACATCTTACCACTTTTTCGTTTGAGTAAATATATTTAACACCTATCTTTATTTGGCGACCTCATCGGAGTAAACATTAAATACTATACTTTTCCGAACATATTATTTATCCACGACTTCAATAAAAATTACACTTTCACACCTCAATACCAAACGAACTTGATAAATACAATTCGACTTGTAATTATTTATTCTTCGATAACACTTGAGCCAATATTCGAGTCAACTCCTATACGAAAGTTTCAGAACCTTTCCACTAACTATTTCCAAGGGCCAATAGTTAAGAAATATTTTCACAACTACATTTCATGTACGTCGATAACGTCCACATAAGCTACGTAACACAAACACATGAGAAATCTTTGAAAACATTTATTTTCTTACTTTAAGCATTACCACACAAGTTAAAATGATACAAGTGTCTCATAACAAATCTATTTCCAAACATAACCATTTATGGTCATAAATGGAATATATTATCTGAGACTTGCCATATTATATCTAGGTTTCGTGTTGAAGTCGTTGTCTTATCGTACTTGCTATTGTTGTGCATTTTCTACCGGATCACTAAGGTGAGTTCATAGCCCCACTTTTACTCTTTTAACTGTTTTATAAACTCTTTGGGGGAGATACATGCTGGTTCGCTCCCAAACAGTCAAGTTTAATCACTCAAACCGACCATTTGTGAATGGCCGACCGTAACAAACTTAAAACAAAAGAAGCAAATGCAATGAAGATCAGGAGAGTATAGTGTTTCCCCAGGTCGTTATGTCCCAACGAGCTGTGCAAGAATAATCAACCGTGTAGTGATCGAGAGATTTGAAGCGGAAAGAGATTTTGAATTATTATAACTACAGATATAGCCTATAATTACAAAGGCTTAAATGCAAATTAAAGAGAATTAAAAAGATAAAAATATTAAATAAACGCTATCACTATTTGCAAAATGATGTTTTTGATTTTATGTTTTTATAAAACTTGAATTTAAAACTACGTGATGTACTAAAGAAAATGTGAAACTAAAGCAATATAAATCCTAAAAATATGAAGATGACATTTTTACAAACCTAAGGATAAAAGAAAATTTGTAGAAAAAGAAAATTATTTTTAAAACTATTTATCTAATTATTATTAATTAAAAACTATTTTTAACTATTTAATAATAACCTAAAATACAAGAAAATATAAAATAAAGCTAGAAAAAAGAAATTATGACTTGGAAAAATCTAAAATAACAAAAGAGAATTTTCAAAACTATTTTTGTATTTTTCTGATTATTTTTGTATTTTCTATAAATTAAAAACTATTTAAAACTACTTAAATTGCTTAAAAATACAAATTTAACTAAGAAAAATCTGGAAAAATATTTTTTTGACTTTTTATATTTATCTTAACTTAAGAAAAATGAAAAATTATTTTTTTGAAACTTTTCTGATTTAATTGTATTAAATGCTAATTAAAAATGCTTAAAAACTAGTTAAAATGAAGAAAAATACCAAACTGACCTAGAAAAATCTGAAAAATTCAAGATAAGTCTAAAATAAGATTAAGAATCTAGGAAAAATATAAAAACAGGTGGTTGTGTGCAAGAATATGAAACTGCTATGCAAAGTGCTTATAAATAAGCACTTAAGATAAGCCAATGAGCGCCAAAAGCCACCAAGCTGATACAGAAGCTATAAAATGCTAAAAGTACCAAAATGCAACAAGTATCAAATGCTCTAAACCTCTGAATTGCAATCTACATAGATTTGATTGTTTTGAGTTTAGTGCTAAATACAGGTTTAGGGGCCTACTAGCAGCTTAAGCACAAGCTACTCTATAAGCTGAAAATGAAAACCAAAAGTGGGAGCCTACACTAGACCTGGGTGGCTATGTCTAAACCAAGGACCAGACTTTAACAAGCTCTTATGAGCTCTGTGCAAGCCCTGCAAGAACTGAGAAACTGCACTGGTGACTTAAACCTTGTCACAGGGCATTTTCAACCAAATGGACAAGCTCATTTGGAGCTTATAAAAATTTGATAAAAATCTACAAAAATGCTAATAAGAAATGAGACCAGCTGAAGTTTATGAACCCACAATTTCACTTAGATTGGCTCAGAAATGAGCTCATGAAAAATCCTTTCAGTTGGGCTCAAAACAGGTTTTTTCAAGTTTTTGACTTTTGAGCAGTTTAGTTATGTTGACTTTTATGAACTTTGAATCCAATTTGTGGACAGATTATGATGTTATATGATGAAATTAACCTAATGCAATCTATCTCTATGTATTTTAAACACAAAATAAGCTTTTTGTTTTCAAAAATCTCAACAGTTAAGAGATTAGAACAGTTGAAGTTTGATTTTGACTTTTAGCTTCTGCAGATGCAATATTTTGACTGATTTGATTCAAATGACCTTTATTAAGACCAAGTATGCAAATTTCAAGTACAAGCCAAGGCTCAATCTCAATTATGCCCACTGATCCAAACACAACTTCAGAAACAGATATGCAAAATTTCCAACTCAGATCAATGACTCAACCCTACTTAGCTCTCAACTCAGATTCAGAGTACAAAATTATACTTAAGTGATTTCAAAATAACATCAAAACAATACCTATGTCCAACTGAACTATAGATGCAAACTAATACCAGATCATGAGGCTAAAGACAGAAACAGATTAAGATTATAACTGGAACTAACAATATCAAGCAATATTAAACAACACTTAAGTACTTCTATACTACTGATTAAGAAATTAAAAACAGAATTGGACTTACTAGTGGTCCAACCACTATGGTTTCCTCTTGAGATTAATCAACCACTATCCTAACACTGATATCAACCCAAATCAGATCTAACTCAACTCTATTCCAACTGCATACTGATGAGATACCAACCCATATTTATTGATTCCACCCCATTTCCAGCTCTGCATCAAGTATCTAAGCCATTTCAACCCACCATTTGATCACAGTTGACTTTCGTTGACCATGTGACAAATTTGCTTGAAAAATGACTTATGAGCTTACTCAAAGCTATCAACAGCTTTAAATAAGATCAACTGAGTTATAAAGAGGCTTATTGAAGCTTGGCACTTAATACCTTTGAAACTGCATAAGTGAAATAAAACTCAAAAACAAGAACTTAACCACACTGTGAATTACTACTGAAAATTGATTGAAACTGATATAAATGCTTGAGTTTAATACAAGGAAGCTTGAAAAATACAATTTAAAACTTAATTAAGACTAAATTAATAAAAACGACATACATAGAAAACTAAACTAAGTACTCCTTTCGTCCTCCTTCTCTTGCTTCTTTTTTTATACCCCAAAGGTCTTCTCTCTCTTCTCTGAGCTTTTCCCACCTTTTTATCTGGACCATAGGATCACTGGTGCCCTTTTTTAGCCGTTGATGAGTTTTGGCGCCAAAATGAGATATGCCAGTGGGGGGTTGAGGGAAGCATTAAATGCATTTGGCTGTTAGGTGCTTGGAGGGGGAACAAAGCGTGGAGTAGGGGTGGAGCTGGTGTTGGAAGAGTTGCAGGCATAGGTGTGATGATGGAGAGGGTAAGGGAGACCCGTGAGGGCGGTTTATTATTTAAAACTGTGGGTGGGTTGGATTCGGGTTGGGGGTTGGATATAAAGGGATTAGACTGGGTTGGGATTGGGCTTATTAAAGGGTCCGGTTTGGATATGGGATATAAGTTGGATCCAATAGTTAAGGGACCTAAAGTATACAATCCGAATTTCCAGGGACCAAAACTGTAATTTATGAAGTTGTAGTCCAAGGGTCAAACTTGTAAATCTCAAATAAGTTAAGGACCATTTTTTTCCAGTTGTGAAATTCAAAGGACTAAACATGACCATTTTTAAAATCCAAGGATCAAAATTGTAATTTCTCAAAACTTTTGGAACTTTTCACCAAAGGACTAATTATGACAATTTATGATTCCAAAAGGACCTTTGGTGATTTTTCTTTTGAAATTAAGTGCTCAGGGACTATTCCTGACAATTTTTGAAACTTGGGGGACTGAAACTGCCAATTTTGCAAACTTAGCTCATTTTTCATCTGATTTTGAACATTTTGCATCTGAAACATATAAAATGCAATTTTGAGATATTTTCAGTATTTTGATGCATTTCTGAGCATTTTTAAACGTTTTGCAGTTCAGATTTAATCAAAAATGATGAGTATTTACACACTCATCAATCCCCCACACTAAACTATTGCTAGTCCCTAGCAATGTTTTGAGAAAAATTAATGGATTTCATCTCTTTACCAAAAGCCATTACTTCTGGAGTAGCCAAATGTTTCAGTTCAAGTAAGAACTATGGTACACTGATAACCATGTGATTTTGAGCAAACCACCAGCTTCCAACGGATTTGATTTGTCTTTACCAGAAGCCGTTTGCTCTGGACTAGCCAACTCTTAGATAAATTATCAATATTATCTTTGGCGAGCTGATTACCAATTATGGTTTTTCCACTGCCTTTACCACAAGCCATAAACTTGCGGGCTAGCCAACTCTTCACTTTTAAGGACATGGTGAGCTGAATACCATACAATTTTGGGCAAATTGCAAGCCGTCAACGGATTTGAGATATCTTTACCAAGAGCCGTTTGCTCCTGGATTAGCCAATCCTTCTGTTTTTTAGGCATGGCGGACTGATAACCATAAGAGCGAGTGAGTGCAAAACACTTACTCCAAAAAAAAATTTTTGGCCAAAAACGGGGGAATTAGGCGGTATAATTACATGATAAAATTCGTGAGAATTCCCCCACACTTAGAAATGAATATTGCCCTCAATATTCAAAGTACCGGCTGTTATGCCGAAACAAAGAACGTGAAAGGGAAATACTACGGCCATTATTTAGAAAGATTTTTTTTTTTATTGATTACTTATATACAACATGTGGGGCAACCCCCACACTAGGGTGGTAGAAAATAGAAAGAAGTCAGAAATATGGGTGAAAACCCATATGGCATGCTACTGTTTTTGATTCCCGAGTCGCTAGCTTGACTCGACCCCGCATTCATTGGTTCATGGGGAAAGTTTGTAGATCCGGGACAACCACAAGAGGAATGTCCTCTCCAAAATAATGCTTCAACCGATGACCATTCACTTTGAAATTTGGACCATCGGGTTGAGATAACTCAATGGTTCCATATGGAAATACTTTAGTGATGGTAAATGGTCCAGACCAACGGGATTTTAATTTTCCGAGAAAATCTTCAATCTTGAATTGAAAAGAAGGACTCGATCACCGACGTTGAAAACGCGGTTCTTGATTTTTGAGTCATGAATCTTCTTTGTCTTTTGTTTGTAGATCAAAGAGTTCTCGTAAGCTTGATCACGGAGTTCATTTAATTCATTCATTTGAACTTTCCGGTGATCACCAGCTGTCTGAATATCAAAGTTGGCATGTTTCAAGGCCCAGTATGCCTTGTGCTCAAGCTCAACCGGCAGATGACATGCCTTCCCGTATACAAGCTTGTATGGAGTGCACCCGATGGGTGTTTTATAAGCTGTACGGAAGGCCCAGAGTGCGTCATCTAGCTTATCCGACCAAGAGGCACGGTTTTCGCCTACTGTCCTTTCCAAGATTCTTTTAATCCCTCGGTTGGAAACTTTCACTTGCCCACTTGTTTGGGGGTGGTACGCAGTAGAGAGACGGTGAGTTACACCGTACTTTTGCATGACTCTATCAAATTGGTCATTGCAAAAATGCGTACCACGATCACTGATTATGGCTCGTGGAGTTCCAAACCTAGCAAAAAGAGATTTTAAGAATTTCACAACAACTCGGGCATCGTTGGTGGGTAAAGCCTTAGCTTCCACCCATTTTGACAAATAGTCAACGGCCACGAGTATGTATTTGTTTCCACGAGAAGAAGGAAATGGCCCCATAAAGTCAATGCCCCAGATGTCAAAAATCTCACACACTCGAATGGCGTTTTGCGGCATTTCATTTCTTTGTGAGATATTCCCGTGACGTTGACAAGCGTCACAGGTTTTGACAAATTCATGGGCATCCTTGTAGATAGTGGGCCAATAGAATCCGGAATCAAACACCTTCTTGGCGGTGTAGTTGGGGCTATGATGTCCCCCAGTAGGTCCAGAATGGCAAGCCTTGAGAATGTCATTGGCTTCCTGACCATACACACATCGCCGGATGACTTGATCCGCGCAAATTTTAAACAAGTAGGGGTTGTCCCAGAAGTAATGTTTTACATCCTTAAAGAATTTGTTTTTCTGTTGGGACGACATCCCTTTCACCACAAAGTTACCCGCATGGTAATTTGCAAAGTCAGCAAACCATGGGGTAGAAGAGTCTCCACGAAAAGAAACCATATTGAGTGTTTCGAGAGGAAATGTCTCGTTAATTTCCTTTTTCTCAAACACATCTTGGTGAGGGTTTTCTAGACGGGATAGATGATCAGCAGCCAGGTTCTCAGCTCCTTTTTTATCACGTATAATGATATCAAATTCTTGTAGGAGGAGAACCCAACGGAGCAATCTCGGCTTTGCATCTTGTTTTGCAAAGAGATATTTGAGAGCCGAGTGATCCGTATACACCACGCATTTGGTCAAGATAAGGTATGGCCGAAACTTTTCAAACGCATACACCACAGCTAATAATTCTTTTTCTGTAGTGGTGTAATGGGTTTGAGCTTCAGTCATAGTTTTGCTTGCGTAGTGGATAGGCTGAAAGTGCTTGGTTTTTCGTTGCCCCAAGACTGCACCGATAGCAAAATCACTTGAATCGTACATGAGCTCAAAGGGTAAATCCCAGTCGGGGGCAACTAGAATGGGTGCTTCCGTAAGCTTTTTCTTTAATGTTTCAAAAGCTTCGATGCACTCAGGAGAAAAGATAAAAGGAGCATCTTTTTCGAGGAGATGGGTCATAGGCCGAGCGATTTTAGAAAAATCTTGTATGAATCTACGATAAAACCCGGCATGACCAAGAAAACTCCTAATACCTTTGACGGTAGTAGGATGAGGTAATTTAGCAATAACATCAACTTTTGCTCTATCTACCTCAATCCCGTTTTTTGAAATCTTATGGCCAAGGACTATGCCTTCTTTGACCATAAAGTGGCTCTTCTCCCAATTTAGACAGAGATTGGTGTCTTCACACCTTTTTAGCATTTTATCTAAATGGGAGAGACATGTCTGAAATGAGTCCCCAATGACCGAGAAGTCATCCATAAACACCTCCATTGTTTCCCTGATCATGTCGTGGAAAATTGCCATCATACATCGTTGGAACGTGCCAGGAGCGTTACATAGGCCAAAAGGCATACGTCTGTAGGCAAATGTTCCGTATGGGCAGGTGAATGTGGTTTTTTCTTGATCCAGCGGATCAATGGGGATCTGAAAGTAACTCGAGAAACCATCAAGGAAACAATAGTATTCGTTTCCTGCTAATCTCTCAAGCATCTGGTCCATGAAGGGTAGAGGAAAATGGTCTTTACGGGTGGCTTCGTTTAACTTGCGATAGTCAATACACACACGCCATCCCGTAACCAATCGAATCGGAATTAACTCGTTTTCTTCATTCGTGACAACAGTAATGCCACCCATTTTTGGAACGCAATGAATTGGGCTAACCCAAGGACTATCCGAGATCGGGTAAATTAAACCGGCATCAAGAAGTTTGAGAACCTCTTGTTTGATAACCTCATGAATCTTAGGATTCACCATTCTCTGATGTTGGATCTGCTGGTTTGAAGTCATCCTCCATTAAGATTTTGTGAGTACAAAACTCCGGGTTGATACCCTTAATGTCGGAGAGTTTCCAAGCAATTGCTTGCTTGTGAGACTTCAAGACCTTTATGGAGAGTTCTTTCTCCTCGTTAAGTCTTTAGCAATTATGACGGGTAATTTGTCATCACCCTCCAAGAATGCATACTCGAGATGAGGAGGTAGGTCCTTAAGTTCAACCTCGGGAAATTCTTCAGTAGATGTTTGTACTGATTTGATTTCCTAAATTGTGATTTCTTTGGAGGAGCGAAGGTAATGGATCTTCATTTAACAATTGCTCAAGATAAAGGATATCCTCCTCCGAATCATAAACACCATCAATTCCCGGCGGAATTGATTCATCACTAGCAAGAAATTCATCGATCTCTTCCAGAAAGAAGTCACCTCCCTCAAACGGAGTGAGAGAGGGGAAGAGTCGGCAATGATTGGTTGAGAAGATGTGGTGGAACCCCCACTCACAGAATTATGAAGATAACCAAGAAACTCTTGAGATTACTCCTCTGAAGCAATATCAATTAAATCGATTCGATTGACCGACATCATAATTTGAGGAGTACCTCGAAGTTTGATCAAGGTTAAAAGTAATGAGCTTCATTACCCACACGTAATGTGATTTCTTGCTCAAATACATCAATAAGAGCACGCCCGTTCTCGGAATCCTCTTCCAACAAGGGGAACCCGAGGATCGGCATCGAAATCAACAACCACAAAGTCAACTGGAAAATGGAACTTTCCTACTTTCACGAATACATCCTCGGCGATGCCAAGAGGACGCGATATAGAACGATCTGCAAGCTCAAGAGTCATGTAGGTAGGAATAAGTTCCGGAAGAGAAAGTTTCTTCCACATGAATAAGGCATCAGATTGATGCTTGCACCAAGATCGGCAAGGGCAAAGCATTCAATCATCCCGGGAAAAACACAAGGAAGAAGAAATTTTCCGGATCTCCTAGCTTTTTGAAGCTTCTTTAATAGAACTGCTGAGCAGTTCTCGTTCAAAGGAGTTTTGGCCATTTCAAACAGCTTTTCCTTATTGCTCAACATGTGTTTAAGAGTCGATGCAAACTTGGGCATCAACATGATAGCATCCGCAAAGCTTATGTCAAAATGTAGCTCTTGGAAAATTTGAAAAAAATTTTCCATTTGATGACTGGCTTTTTCGCGGAGCTTTTTCTCATTTAATCGTGAGGGGTAAGGAATAGAAGTTTTGGATTTGGGGTTACCAACTGGAGGTTCAAAAACAACTCCAGTTTTGGTTTTCGGGACAACCTGAGGATGGACATTGCTGGTACTTCCGTTATTAGTAGGAAGTTCCTTGTCCTTTGTCGCCTCAGGTTCACTTTCCACTGACTTCGGGAGAGAAGAAGAAGAGGTAGTAGGAATAGCGGGTCCAGCATATGAAGTACCACTTCTGGTTGTGATCGCCTTTGCATCGCCCCTCGGATTAGCGATCGTGTTGCTAGGTAGAGTACCTGAGCCCGAGGGTCGATCATTTAAAGATTTCTTAATGTCAGAAATCTGGCTTACCAACAACCGATTCATTTCCTCTTGGGATTTCATGAATTGTTTCAACAACTCATCAGATGATGGTCCAGTTGGAACAATGGCTTGATTTTGCATAGGAAAATTCTGGCCTCTATTGTTTTGATTAGGGCCTTGATTTTGAAAATTTCCTTGATTATTGCCATGAAAATACCCTGGGTTGAAATTTCCCTGACCTAGGTTTCTATTGAAATTTCCTTGGTGTTGGAAATTTTGATTTTTAAAACCGTTGTTTGGACTAAAATTACCTTGGTTTTGAAAACCTTGGTTTGGTCTATTCTGATTTTGATTACGGTTTTGGTTGAAACCGGGAGGTCCAGGGTAGTGGTTGGGACGGTGGTTCGGGTCTATAGGAGCACGGTATTGGTTGCCTCCTTGATTAGAAATCCCGCCCACAGCATTAGCTTCAAAAGGGTTACCATCGGTGGCCATACAGTTGTAATAAGCATGGGGGCCACCGCAAGTAACACAGACTTCCACTTTCTTAACTTCAGCAGGAGGTGAAGTTTGTGGAAAAGAGACTTTCTTTTGGTTGGAGAGAACCAAAGCTTGAATAGCTTCCGTGAGCTTATCAATCTTAGCATCGGTGCTAGATTGACTCACGGGCGATGAAGTAGAAGGACCAACACTGACTTGGGAAACAACCGGTTTGCTTCGTGCAGTGCGGACTTTAGACTTGTTTTCAATGATCTCTAAAGCTTCTTTGACAGTTTTGCTTAAGAAATTTCCTCCAGCGGAGGAATTGAGAGAATCTTGATCAGATTGACTCACTCCATTATAGAAAGTATCGAGTTGCATTAACTCGGAGAAACCGTGGTGAGGACATTTGCGAAGCAACTCCTTAAAACGATCCCACGATTCACTGAAGGATTCATCAAACTTTTGTGTGAACTTGATGATTTCATTTTTAAGACTCGTGGTTTTAGAAGGTGGATAGAATTCGTTCACAAATTTCTTCACCAGGTCTTCCCATGTCTCGATTGATTTAGGGGTTGTTTTTCAAGCCAAATCCGGGCTTGCCCCTCAAGAGAAAATGGGAACTAAGAAGCTTGACAGATCCGTGGGGACATTCTTGTATTTGATGGTAGATGCAATCTTGTTAAACCATCGAATATGAGCATGAGGATCATCCCGCTCAAAACCATAGAATTGACTTGAGGTTACAAGATTCAGTAACCCGGTTTTGAGCTCAAAATTTTCAGCCACAATGGCTGGGATAACAATAGCATCTCCATTCCCGTCGATGGGTGCCTGGAGAAGCTCACACATAGGACGTTCTTCCGCCATGATAGCGGAAGTAGTGTGAGCAGTGCGGATCTCAGATCCGACTGATGGAGCAGAAAGTCTACGGACACGCCTTCTTGGAATCTTGACAAGCTCACGAAATGGGCTTACAGATCTAGAAGAGCGAGTGCGCATACACTAGAGTTAACTCTAAGGAATCTCAGAGTTAAGGAAAAGAATGGGAATTATGAAAATTGGGTAAAGAAGAATCTTTTTGGGTTTTCTGGTTTTGATAAGTAGATATAACAACAAATCCAATTAAAACAAAATCGAGGCAAAACAACAGTGAACTTAAACCAATAATCACAAGATGAATGGCTTCTTTGAAAAAGGTACACCAATCACAAGGACACAAAGGCAAGTTTTAAATCTTTGGTTCGGGAACTTATTATGGTCGTACCCCCAGTTAGGTAGTACACTGCCTTGGTTTGCGGTGGTAATCTTTTATGTTGTTATTATTAAACAAAGAAAACGACAAATCTTTTTGTATTTTTATCTTTGATACATATATAGAAACAAAAGAAAAATATTTTTGTGTTTTATACGTTTTTGGATGTTTTTGGGGTTTTTGGGTTTTTTATAAGAAAATATATATAGATATAGATAGATGATATGAACAAAGAGTGAATATTCAAATTACTAATCTGCTAGACGGAAGATAATTAGCACAGCTCCCCGGCAGCGGCGCCAAAATTTGGTTCGCTCCCAAACAGTCAAGTTTAATCACTTAAACCGACCACTTGTGAATGGCCGACCGTAACAAACTTAAAACAGCTCAGAAGCAAATGCAATGAAGATCAGGAGAGTATAGTGTTTCCCCAGGTCGTTATGTCCCAACGAGTTGTGCAAGAATAATCAAACGTGTAGTGGTCGAGAGATTTGAACGGGAAAGAGATTTTGAATTATTATAACTACAGATATAGCCTATAATTACAAAGGCTTAAATGCAAATTAAAGAGAATTAAAAAGATAAAAAATATTAAATAAACGCTATCACTATTTGCAAAATGATGTTTTTGATTTTATGTTTTTATAAAACTTGAATTTAAAACTACGTGATGTACTAAAGAAAATGTGAAACTAAAGCAATATAAATCCTAAAAATATGAAGATGACATTTTTACAAACCTAAGGATAAAAGAAAATTTGTAGAAAAAGAAAATTATTTTTAAAACTATTTATCTAATTATTATTAATTAAAAACTATTTTTAACTATTTAATAATAACCTAAAATACAAGAAAATATAAAATAAAGCTAGAAAAAAGAAATTATGACTTGGAAAAATCTAAAATAACAAAAGAGAATTTTCAAAACTATTTTTGTATTTTTTTGATTATTTTTGTATTTTCTATGAATTAAAAACTATTTAAAACTACTTAAATTGCTTAAAAATACAAATTTAACTAAGAAAAATCTGGAAAAATATTTTTTTGACTTTTTATATTTATCTTAACTTAATAAAAATGAAAAATTATTTTTTTGAAACTTTTCTGATTGAATTGTATTAAATGCTAATTAAAAATGCTTAAAAACTAATTAAAATGAAGAAAAATACCAAACTGACCTAGAAAAATCTGAAAAATTTAAGATAAGTCTAAAATAATATTAATAATCTAGGAAAAATATAAAAACATGTGGTTGTGTGCAAGAATATGAAACTGCTATGCAAAATGCTTATAAATAAGCACTTAAGATAAGCCAATGAGCACCAAAAGCCACCAAGCTGATACAGAAGCTATAAAATGCTAAAAGTACCAAAATGCAACAAGTATCAAATGCTCTAAACCTCTGAATTGCAATCTACACAGATTTGATTGTTTTGAGTTTAGTGCTAAATACAGGTTTAGGGGCCTACTAGCAGCTTAAGCACAAGCTACTCTATAAGCTGAAAATGAAAACCAAAAGTGGGAGCCTACACTAGACCTGGGTGGCTATGTCTAAACCAAGGACCAGACTTTAACAAGCTCTTATGAGCTTTGTGCAAGCCCTGCAAGAACTAAGAAACTGCACTGGTGACTTAAACCTTGTCACAGGGCATTTTCAACCAAATGGACAAGCTCATTTGGAGCTTATAAAAATTTGATAAAAATCTACAAAAATGCTAATAAGAAATGAGACCAGCTGAAGTTTATGAACCCACAATTTCACTTAGATTGGCTCAGAAATGAGCTCATGAAAAATCCTTTCAGTTGGGCTCAAAATAGGTTTTTTCAAGTTTTTTACTTTTGAGCAGTTTAGTTATGTTGACTTTTATGAACTTTGAATCCAATTTGTGGACAGATTATGATGTTATATGATGAAATTAACCTAATGCAATCTATCTCTATGTATTTTAAACACAAAATAAGCTTTTTGTTTTCAAAAATCTCAACAGTTAAGAGATTAGAACAGTTGAAGTTTGATTTTGACTTTTAGCTTCTGCAGATGCAATATTTTGACAGATTTGATTCAAATGACCTTTATTAAGACCAAGTATGCAAATTTCAAGTACAAGCCAAGGCTCAATCTCAATTATGCCTACTGATCCAAACACAACTTCAGAAACAGATATGCAAAATTTCCAACTCAGATCAATGACTCAACCCTACTTAGCTCTCAACTCAGATTCAGAGTACAAAATTATACTTAAGTGATTTCAAAATAACATCAAAACAATACCTATGTCCAACTGAACTATAGATGCAAACTAATATTAGATCATGAGGCTAAAGACGAAAAGATTAAGATTAAAACTGGAACTAACAATATCAAGCAATATTAAACAACACTTAAGTACTTCTATACTACTGATTAAGAAATTAAAAACAGAATTGGACTTACTAGTGGTCCAACCACTATGGTTTGCTCTTGAGATTAATCAACCACTATCCTAACACTGATATCAACCCAAATCAGATCTAACTCAACTCTATTCCAACTGCATACTGATGAGATACCAACCCATATTTATTGATTCCACCCCATTTCCAGCTCTGCATCAAGTATCTAAGCCATTTCAACCCACCATTTGATCACAGTTGACTTTCGTTGACCATGTGACAAATTTGCTTGAAAAATGACTTATGAGCTTACTCAAAGCTATCAACAGCTTTAAATAAGATCAACTGAGTTATAAAGAGGCTTATTGAAGCTTGGCACTTAATACCTTTGAAACTGCATAAGTGAAATAAAACTCAAAAACAAGAACTTAACCACACTGTGAATTACTACTGAAAATTGATTGAAACTGATATAAATGCTTGAGTTTAATACAAGGAAGCTTGAAAAATACAATTTAAAACTTAATTAAGACTAAATTAATAAAAATGACATACATAGAAAACTAAACTAAGTACTACTCTCGTCCTCCTTCTCTTGTTTCTTTTTTTATACCCCAAAGGTCTTCTCTCTCTTCTCTGAGCTTTTCCCACCTTTTTATCTGGACCATAGGATCACTGGTGCCCTTTTTTAGCCGTTGATGAGTTTTGGCGCCAAAATGAGATATGCCAGTGGGGGGTTGAGGGAAGCATTAAATGCATTTGGCTGTTAGGTGCTTGGAGGGGGAACAAAGCGTGGAGTAGGGTGGAGCTGGTGTTGGAAGAGTTGCAGGCATAGGTGTGATGATGGAGAGGGTAAGGGAGACCCGTGAGGGCGGTTTATTATTTAAAACTGTGGGTGGGTTGGATTGGGTTGGGGTTGGATATAAAGGGATTGGACCGGGTTGGGATTGGGCTTATTAAAGGGTCGGTTTGGATATGGGATATAAGTTGGATCCATAGTTAAGGGACCTAAAGTATACAATCCGATTTCAGGACCAAAATCGTAATTTATGAAGTTGTAGTCCAAGGGTCAAACTTGTAAATCTCAATTAAGTTAAGGACCATTTTTGCCGGTTGTGAAATTCAAAGGACTAAACATGACCATTTTAAAATCCAGGATCAAAATTGTAATTACTCAAAACTTTTGGAACTTTTCACCAAAGGACTAATTATGACAATTTATGATTCCAAAAGGACCTTTGGTGATTTTTCTTTTGAAATTAAGTGCTCAGGGACTATTCCTGACAATTTTTGAAACTTGGAGGACTGAAACTGCCAATTTTGCAAACTTAGCTCATTTTTCATCTGATTTTGAACATTTTGCATCTGAAACATATAAAATGCAATTTTGAGATATTTTCAGTATTTTGATGCATTTCTGAGCATTTTTAAACGTTTTGCAGTTCAGATTTAATCAAAAATGATGAGTATTTACACACTCATCACATGCTATAAACTAGAACACAAGTCTTTTCTTAAAATGTATGCTTGCATGCTTATTATTATTATAGCCTAAGTTGCCAGCCAAAAGTCCCCTTCATCATGAACCATTAATCACTTGCGAGTGAACGCAAATATCGTGGATAGTACTATGGGAATTGACGACCCTGACTCGGTTATCGGAAATAATCCAAGCACTATATTTGGTATCTCTATGTAATTGGCTATTACATCTGGGGCAATTTTATTACTTACACCAGTAATTAGGTGTATGCAGTTAGTTTGGTATCATGAGCTTAGTGCATAATAATAATCTATGTTTTCTATGGTAATTGTCTTCGAAGAAATTATCATCTCTTACTTGTGTTCAACTATTTACTAAACCTATGAATATCACTCAACCGTTGTGTTGATCTTTTTAAGCATGTTTATCTCAGCTATTAAAAAGGCGATAGCTAACTTTGGAGGCGCTTGGGCATTGGCATGGCATGGTCATAGATGACTCTGATTTACAAATGGGGACCACATTTTGTTAATGAACCATTTTTCAGCAACAATTCAACTTTGTAAACTTTGTTTTACTACAATAAATGAAATATTTTACGAAAAAAAACTACTATTTTTCGATTGTGTTATGATCCAACTGAGTAGCATCCCAAAAACTTTTTCTTCCGCTGCAAACCATTTTTGGGGGTGTTACACTACACGCGTCGTTCGGGGTCGAAGGAACTTCCTTTTCTTCGAGCAAGTTTTATAACACCCTAGGCAGTGAACCTAATCGTTGTAGTGTAGTATTAGGGTAAGCCACGGGTATTGATATCGTTCTCTAGGGGAATAGGAATGCTAGTGAGAAGTTACTACGCTAAGGTTGGGGTTGAGGAAGATTATTTTTTATTCTTTTTTATGTTTTTTTAGAAAATGGAAAGGTACGAATCTCTGGGGTTTGGATTTGGGGGTTGGTATTTCTACCGATTACTCTACTTATCTAATTATCTTGTCTAAGGTGTATGTAGTCTATGTCTAATTATTGTGTACTTCGTATGATAGTTTAAAGATGTGTTCACTTAGGTTTTATTACTCCTTAATTATCTCCTATTGATGGTTGAATTGTCACGTCCTTATTCTTAATCGTTGTGTGTCTAAAGTCGTAGGGTATGCATTTATCCCTAACTCTTTGAACTTACCAAAGGGTCTCGTCTACAAAACCTCTAGGAATTATAAACTCTAACTCTAAGGCACTCTTTGGATGATTTAGCCTGCAACTGCTTCTAAGTGTCATAGTCCAAGGTTCACAAAGATTAATCAAGCATTAATTACACAACGAATGACCTATCGCATTACTAGATCATTAACAATTAAGATAAGAGACAACCAATCAATATTCAATAATTAAGTTTCATATTCCCTAAGCAAACACACAAATAAATTAGCGGACATGGAGAACATGCAAGCATACACACAAATAATTGAAGACATAATTGTATTAATGAAGTAAAACACTTATCTTGATGTAAGATAGGGTTTGGAACCCTAAAATACTGTACAAGACAGCCTTGGTTCGGTTTAGGTTTTTACTCCAAAAAGACTACACACTAAAACTGAAAAATTCGGATTCTATATATAATATTACAATCGCGACGGCGTCACCTTATGATTTGTGACGCCGTCGGGTCGCCGTCATTAGGGTTTCGTCTTGGCCACGTTATTCTTGCGACAACATCACCTTGTGCTTGTGACGCCGTCCCCTTCAGTCTCAGACGCCGTCTGGATCAAATCTAGGTCGTCTGAGTTGCGACGACCTACTCTTTAAAGCTCGACACCGTCACTTGAAAATAAGCAATTTGGCTACTGCCCGTCACAAAGTTATGCCGGCTGTCACAATAACACCTGACGCCGTCACTTGTAGAACCCGACCGTCCCCTTGTATTTCAACAGTCGAGTCGCTCGATTCTTGACTTTGGCCATTTTCTTCAGTATATCCGCCGCCTTTTCGTCCAAATAAGTGTCATTCCAGCAATTTGCCTTCAAGAGACCTAAAAAGTGAAAAGAAACGATATTAATTAATAACGGATACAAAAGTGATTAAATAAGGGCTTAAACGACCCCTCAAAAAGGTACATTTTAAAACCTTATCAGATAACTTAACAGTTATACGTGAAGTCTAAAAGTTACACGATTTAAGCAAAAATGTAGAACGTACAAGGTTAATTTCTTTATGGTCAAAGGAGGAGGGAAATATGTTTGACTTTTTCAAAAAATGTAAAAGCGTCAAAATATCTTAGAAAACACAATGCAGGAATGGTTAAGTCTGGGTCTAAGTAGAATTGTTTAAAACGTAAGTTTAGTCTCGCATTTCTCTCAGGGTTTATTTGGTAACATTTAAAAGAAATCTTAAAAATTCTCTAATTAATTATGAGTGATCTAAAATTAATCTCGATGTGAGGAAAATTGTCGAGTTGATTTTCGTTTATGGGTGTTTAAATGGTGTTCTGACCAAAACGAAACTTTAAATTGATGTTTTCTTAATAACTTTTGCGAAGATGATCTAACGATTGTCAAACTCTCAGGATATTACTAAAATAATTTAACTTACGAGAATGTGAAATAAAAATTTTACGGGATGAATAGTGAAAGTGAATAGTAAAAGTGAATAGTAATTTCTCGAGATAAATAGTAAAAATTTGAGAATTGATGGAAATCCTGAAAATGCGAATTGTTACAGTCTCACCACCTTAATGGGAATTCCGTCCCAGAATTCAGTGTGTGTTATCCGATGTTGAAGTGTCTAGAAAAATGAGGGTGTATACGCCGAATTCTAATCTTTGCGTTCTTAAGTTTCTGGTCATAGAATGTGTTATGTACCATTTTATGTTTTTGGTGGTGGCTTAAGTTGATCACCTAAAGTTATAAGATGTTGTTGATGTGAAATGGTTTATAATGATGTGATAATTGTCGTTTGTAGGAAAGTCTTGATAGTCACAAGTGGTTATCCAAACCATTTCCAAAGTTGATCATGTCTTAGGTGGTTTCGGGATGGAGGCTACATCGTATAGTGTTTATGTCTACTAGTGTTTGAAAGAAACGTGGTACTGTGAAGTTTTACATACTTAATTTCAATGGGGTTCAGATAATGATGTGATATGTTGACGATTAGAAGAGTGTAGCGTACGCTTACCATTATTCTTAGGTAGAGATGTCAAGTTTGTTTTAAAATCAAAAGTGAATTTTAAAGGAATGTGGCGGAATGATATCCTTGAAACCTAATCAGGCTAGTACTTTTAAGAATGACGAGAAAATTTGATGACTATCCCAAGATAGTAGTTCGGATTATCTCATGTATGAAAATTTCAAGAATGAAATTAGGTAGTATAAATAAGATGTTAAGATTTTGCTGAGTGGTAAGACACTAACGTGTCTCTAGATCTTATTAATGAATTCTGGTGGTTTATCGAGTTTAAGTAGGAAATTAACCTGAATATAACCCTTGTATAACTGTTCTCAGTGTTTGAAAAATTTAAGTCGGACATAGTTAATCAGACTATGTTCCACTATCCCTAGGTTAAATATAAGTGATTAGGCTATATTTAGCCGAGGTTCGATAAATTTTTCAAATACCTAAATTAGGTATACTTGTGATATGTCCATAGCTTTGAGAAATTGTCCACTAAGCAAAGGCTATATCAAACCATTCAGTTGCAAGTCCTGGCCATAAAAGACTTGTAACCTATGTTCTCACATTCCATTGCATAGAAGATAGTATGGGTAGATACGTGTGGAAAGGAAATCTTAAGTAATTCTAAAATAGTCCACACTTGGCTAGCATCACGGACCTTTAACAATGAAGGTTTCAGAAGAGAATTTTGATGAATCTAGAGAAAGTTGCTGAACTTCAGCTTTTGTAGATGATGAGTCAGTTTATCTTTTAGAAATCCTATTTCTTGTATTTCCATTAGGGAAATTGATAGACTGTGACGGGTTTCATGTAAAAAAATATCATATAATGTTTATAAGATAATTTTTAGAGACTTTGTATAACTTACAATGTCTGTGAAGTAAATTAAACCATTGTGTAACTCATAATGTCTTGAGAAATGATAGAGAGGTCATTGTGTAGCCCACAATGTCTTGAGAAATGATAGATAGAAGAGATCAATGAGTTTCTTGCTAATGATGAATCAATTCCGCCGGGAATTGATGATGGTGTTTATGATTCGGAGGGAGATATCCTTTATCTTAGCAATTGTTAAATGAAGATCCATTACCACAATCCTCCGAAAGAGATCACGATTGAAGAAATCAAATCCGTACAAACATCTACTAAAGAATTTCCCGAGGTTGAACTTAAGGACCTACCTCCTCATCTCGAGTATGCATTCTTGGAAGGTGATGATAAATTACCCGTCATAATTGCTAAGGACTTAACAGAGGAGGAGAGGATGCTTCATAAAGGTCTTGAAGTCACACAAGCAAGCAATTGCTTGGAAACTCTCCGACATTAAGGGTATCAACCCCGAGTTTTGTACTCACAAAATCTTGATGGAGGATGACTTCAAACCAGCAGTCCAACATCAGAGAAAGGTGAATCCTAAGATTCATGAGGTTATCAAACAAGAGGTTCTCAAACTTCTTGATGCCGATTTAATTTACCCTATCTCTGATAGTCCTGGTCAGTCCCATCCATCGTGTTCCCAAAAAGGGTGGCATAACCTGTCACAATGAAGAAAACGAAGTTAATTCTAACTCGATTGGTTAATGGATGGCGTGTGTGTATTGACTATCCAAGTTAAACGAAGCCACCAGAAAGACCATTTCCTCTACCCTTCATGGATCGATGCTTGAGAGACTAAAGGTGTAATCTAATACTATTGTTTCCTAGATGGTTTCTCGGGGTATTTTCAGATCCCCATTGATCCACAGGATCAAGAAAAGACCACATTCACCTGCCCTTATGGAACTTTTGCCTACGATCCTTTTGGCCTATGTAACGCTCCCGCACGCCCAACGATGTATGATGGCAATTTTCCACGACATGATCGAGGAAACAATGGAGGTGTTTATGGATGACTTCTCGGTCATTGGGGACTCATTTTAGACTTGTCTCTCCCATTTAAAAAATGCTAAACGGTGTGAAGACACCAATCTTTGTCTAAATTGGGAGAAGAGCCATTTTATGGTCAAAGAAGGAATTGTCCTAGGCCATAAGATTTCAAAAACGGGATTGAGGTTGACAAAGCGAAAGTGGATGTCATTGCCAAATTGCCTCATCCTACTACCGTCAAAGGTATTAGGAGTTTTTTAGGTCATGCCGTTTTCTATCGCAGATTCATACAAGATTTTTCTAAAATCGCCGCCCATGACTCATCTCCTGAGAAGGATTCTCCTTTTATCTTCTCACCTGAGTGCATCGGGCTTTTGAAACATTAAAGAAAAGCTACGATACCCATTCTAGTTGCCCCCGTGGGATTTACCCTTTGAACTCATAATGCGATGCAAGTGATTTTGCTATCGGTGCATTCCTGGGCAACGTAAAACCAAGCATTTTCAAACCTATCCACTACGGAGTAAGACTATGATGAAGCTCAAACCCATTACACCACTACGAAAAAAATTATTACCGTGGTGGTGCGCTTGAGAAGTTTCGCCATACCTAATCTTGACCAAATGCGTGGTGTATACGATCACTCTAGCTCAAATATCTCTTTGCAAAACAAGATGCAAAGCCGAGATTGCTTCAAGGTTCTCCTCCTGCAAGAATTTGATATCATTATACGTGATAAAAAGGAGCCGAGAACCCTGTCTGATCATATGTCCCGTCTAGAAAACCTCACCAGATGTGTTCAAAAAAGGAAATAAACGAAACATTTCCTCGGAAACACTCAATGTGGTTTCTTTCGCGGGAGACTCTTCTACCCCATTGTTTGCTGACTTTGCAAATTACCATGCGGGTAACTTTGTGGTGAAAGGGATGTCGCCCCAACAAAACAAATTTTTTAAAGATGTAAAACATTACTTCGACGACCCTACTTATTCAAAATTTACGCGGATCAAGTCATCAGCGATGTGTGTATGGTCAGAAGCCAATGACATTCTCAAGGCTTGCCATTCGGACCTACCGGGGACATCATAGTCCCAACTACACCGCCAAGAAGGTGTTTGATTCCGATTTTATTGCCCACGATTTACAAGGATGCCCACGATTTTGTCAAAACCCGTGACGCTTGTCAACGTCACGGAAATATCTCACAAAGAAATGAAATGCCGCAAAACGCCATTCAAGTGTGTGAGATTTTTGACATCCGGGGCATTGACTTTATGGGGCCATTTCCTTCATCTCGAGGAAATAAATACATACTCGTGGCCGTTGACTATTTGTCAAAATGGGGTGAAGCGAAAGCTTTGCCTACCAACGATGCCCGAGTTGTTGTGAAATTCTTAAAATCTCTTTTACTAGGTTTGGAACTCCACGAGCTATAATCAGTGATCGTGGTACGCATTTCTGAAATGACAGTTTGATAGAGTCATGCAAAGTATGGTGTAACCACCGCTATCTACGCGTACCACCCCCAAACAAGGGGCAAGTGGAAGTTTCCAACCGAGGATTAAAAGAATTCTGGAGAGGACAGGCTAAAACCGCCTCTTGGTCGGATAAGCTAGATGACGACTCGGGCCTTCCGACAGCTTATAAAACACCCATCTGTGCACTCCATACAAGCTAGTGTACGGAAAGGCGTGTCATCTGCCGATTGAGCTTGAGCACAAGGCATACTTGGCCTTGAAACATGCCAACTTCGATATTCAGACAACTGGTGATCAACGGAAAGTTCAAATGAATGAATTAAATGAACTCCGTGATCAAGCATACGAGAACTCTTTGATCTACAAAGAAAAGACAAAGAAGATTCATGACTCAAAAATCAAGAACCGCGTTTTCAACGTCGGTGATCGAGTCCTTCTTCTCAACTCAAGATTGAAGATTTTCTCGGGAAAACTAAAATCCCGCTGAGTCCTGGACCATTCACCATCACTAAAGTATTTCCTTATGGAACCTTTGAGTTATCTCAACCCGATGGTCCAAATTTTAAAGTGAATGGTCATCGATTGAAGCACTATTTTGGAGAGGACATTCCCCCTGTGGTTGTCCCAGATCTACAAACTTTCCCCATGAACCAATGAATGCGGGGATCGAGTCAAGCTAGCGACTCGGGAATCAAAAAAAGTAGCACACCATATGGGTTTTCACCCATATTTCTGACTTCTTTCTACTTTCTACCACCCTAGTGTGGGGGAGTTGCCCCCCGCTGTTGTATATAAATTTCAAAAAAAAATAAAATAAAATAAAATAAAATAAAATAAAAATAATTTCTCAAATAATGGTCGTAGTATTTCCCTTTTACGTTCTATGTTTCGGCATAACTGCCGGTACTTTGAATATTGAGGGCAATATTCATTTCTAGTGTGGGGGAATTCTCACGAATTTTATCATGTAATTATACCACCCAATTCCCCCATTTTGGCCAAATTTTTTTTGGAGTAAGTGTTTTGCACTTACTCAGCCTTACTAAGGATTATCGGTCGCCATGTCTAATAAACAAAAGGATTGGCTAATCCAGGAGCATCACGCTCTTGGTAAAGATATCTCAAATCCGTTGACGGCTTGCAATTTGCCCAAAATTGTATGGTGTTCAGATCACCATATCTTTAATTAGTGAAGAGTTAGCTAGCCCGCTAAGTTTATGGCTTGTGGTAAAGGCAGTTGGAAAACCATAATTGGTAATCGACTCACCAAAAATATTTTATCTAAGAGTTATGGCTAGTCCGAGCAACGGCTTCCGGTAAAGACAAATCAAAACAGTTGAAAGCTGGTGATTTGCTCAAAATCATTTGGTTATCATTGTACCAAGGTTCTTTACTTGAACTGAAACGATTTACTCCGAAGTAATGGCTTTTGGTAAAGAGATTCAAATCCATTAAGTTTTCTCAAAAGATTGCTAGGGACTAGCAATAGTTTAGTGTGGGGGATTGATGAGTGTGTAAATACTCATCATTTTTGGTCAAATCTGAACTGCAAAACATTTAAAAAACACTCAGAAATGCATCAAAATACTTAAAATATTCCAAAATTGTGTTTTATATGTTTCAGATGCAAAATGTTTAAAATCAGATGAAAAACGAGCAAAGTTTGCATAATTGGCAGTTTCAGTCCCTCAACTTTCAAATCTTGACAAAATCAGTCCCTGAGCATTTGTTTTGGAATAAAAGTCAACCCAAGTCCTTTCAAAATCAAAATTTATCAAAAATGATCCTTGGGTAAAAAGTTTGGAGAATTTACAAGTTTGGTCCTTTAAGTTTCAAAATTGGCAAAAATAGTCTTTGGAAGTTTAAAAATGGAAAATTATCCTTTATGGTCCTTGTACTAATGAAACTTGGCAAGATTGACCCTTGGAATAAATTTGAAAAATTGGCAGGTTCGGTCCCTCAAAATTCAGAAATTACAAGAATGGTCCTTGTTATTAATACCATGAACCTTGAGCCCTTGCTTGAGCCTTGACCCCTGCCAATATACCCTGTGAACCCCCTGTTTTGAACCCCCTGCCTATTAATATAACACCCGGTCAAACCCCAGTCAACCCAACACCCTTTTCCCTCTTTTTTCCCATCTTCTTCAACCACCTCTCTGCAAAACCCAGACACCCTCACCTCCACATATCCCATCCACACCCTTATCACTCCACCTCAACAACAATCCAAGAAGCATTAAATGTTTCTCCTTCCTTGCACTCAAAACCCCCCAGTTGCTATATCCATTTTGGCGCCAAAACTCATCAATGGCCAAAAATAAGTCAAGTGATCCAATGGTCCAGAATAGAGGTGGGAAATGCTCAGAGGAGAGAGGGGAAGACTTTTGATGATAAATAGAGGAAGAAGAGAGAGTGGAAAGTAGTAGTTTTTTAGTTTCAATTTCCTTGTATGTCGTTTTTAATTAAATTGTCTTAATTAGTTTCTAAAACTGTAATCTTAAGCTTTCTTGTATTGAACCTAAGCCATTTAGTCATTGTAATTTGCTTTCAAGTATTAAATTCAAGGTTTTATCTAAGTCTCATGTTTTTATGTTCACTGTTATAAAATTAGTTTTCAAGCTCTTATATTCGAGCTTCAATTAGCTTATTTCTAGTTCCAATAAGCTTATTTAAGCTACTCATAGCTTCTGGTAAGCTCATAACTCAAGTTCAAACAAATTTGGTATCCGGTCAACAAAAGTCAAACTGTGTTGAATTTTGGGTTAAGCAGTCATGGAAATGGATTTGGGTTGATGCAGAGTTGGATATGGGTTGATTTTGATCTGATTTGGGTTGATAATCAGTTCTAGGTTGTGGATATTTGATTTGTTTGGCAAGCCATAGTGGCTGGACATATTGTGAGTACTAATTGTCCTTCTTAATCTGTTACAGCTTATATTCATGGTAGAATAGCTTATTTAGCATCATAATTAGTATAGTTTAGTTTAACTTCAGTAATTTATAGTTGCTATCTTATATTTTCATTGTTGTCTTAAGTTTATAGTTTTGCATTAAGTCTAAATTTGCATTAGTTAAATTAGACTAGTTTAGTTGTTAAGATTAGTTCATTTAGTAGTAATCTCACATAGTGAATCTAGATTAAGTATTGTTAAGGATCAGAGTAGTGATTTGTAGTTTTAAATATCAATTCGGTTTCATAAACCGGTGTTTGGAATAAACGCTATTTGGAGTTTTCAAGCTTCTCGCTGGTTAGAATCCTTAAGGCTAGTCTCCTTTAGTCTTATAGAACTAATATCAATTCTTCTCTTGCCTCTCAGAATCACATAAGTCAAATTTGCATAATGGCAGTTCTTATGCTCATTTCTGTTTGAATCAATAACTGAAAGTTTGCTTATAGGTTTAGAATTAGTCAATATAGCTTGCATTAGGTCCATTTCATCATTAAACTTCATTTTCAGTAAGATGCATAAGCTCAAATCTCATAAAAGTCAACTTTTTCATTGTAGTCTTTAAAAGTCAAAAATCATAAAAAGCAGTTTTTCTAAAACTTTGTAGATCTATCATTTGTTACTCCTTGGTTAAGAGCTTTTAGTATTTAGGATTTGAGAAGTTGAGCTGGTCTAGTTTGTGAAAGTGATTTTTGTGAAATTTTTCTACAGATCTTTAAGCTTCTGAACAACTTTTCAAATCAGTTCAAGTGCCTTGTGCACTGGTTACTGAGTGTGCACAGGTTTGTGCAGAAGCTCTCAACAAGCTCATGAGAGCTTGTCTTGGTCTGATTTTTGGTTTATATGCTCCTTGCCAGGTCTACTTGAGATTGTGATATTTGGTTTTGGGTTTCAACTAGGGTAGACATCTTATTTTTAAGCTTGAAATCAGGCATTAACAAGAACTGAACTTTCTTATTTGATTTTGAACTCATAAGCTAGTAGTTGCTTGTCTAGAGGTTTATAGCAGCTGGAATTAGTTGTTTATAGATAAGTTTGGCATATTTTAGCTTTGCTTTCATTGGTGGTCTTTAGTGCTTATTTGCTTAATTTGAGTGCTTATTTATAAGCACATTTCACTACAGCTTCATAATCTTGCACACTAGTATATGTTTTTATATTTTTCATAAATTTAGAATAATATTTTAGACTTTTTCTGAATTTTTCATAATTTTCCATTACTGTTTGCTATTTTTCCCAATTTAAATCAGTTTTTAAAACTTTTTAATTAGCCTTTATTACAAATAAATCAGAAAATCTTCAAAAAAATAAGTTTTCAATTTTCATAGATTAAGATAAATATAAAAAGCCAAAAAAATATTTTTCCATAATTTTCCTAGTTTAAATAGTAATTTTTAGCAATTTAATTAGTTTTAAATAGTTTTTAAATCATAGAAATTAGAATATAAATCATAAAAATACAAAATTAGTTTTGAAAATTCTCTTTAGTTATTTTAGATTTTTGAAAAAATAGTTTCACAATTTTCCTCTTTAATTTCATAATTTTTAGTATTTTAATTTAGTTTTAAAGTTTAAAATTAGTTTTGAATTCAAATTTATAAAAGAAAAATCAAGAAAATCCAATTTTAAAAATAGTGATAGCGTTTATTTAATATAATTTAGCTTTTTAATTTTCTTTCAATTTTCATTTGTTATCTAGTATCAATCATAACCCCTTTCTTGTTCAATATCACCCGATCACTACACGTTTAGCTTCAATCGCACAGCTCGTTGGGACTTAACGACCTGGGGAAACACTAAACTCTCCTGGACTTAATTGCTTTGGTTTTAAACTGTTTGACTTTTATTACGGTTGACCATTCACAAGTGGTTGACTTGTGTGATAAACCTGACCGTTTGGGACCGATCAAATTTTGGCCGGAGGGGTGTGTAACAATCTTACGTCTAGCAGATTAGTGATTTGAATATTCACTCCTTGTTCATACCATTTATATATGTTTATATTTTCTTATAAAAATCCAAAAATCCAAAAACATATTAAAAACCATAAAACCCAAAAAGATTCTTCTTACCCCATTTTCATAATTCCCTTGACTCTGAGATTTCTTAGAGTTAACTCTAGTGTATGCGCACTCGCTCTTCTAGGTCTGTGAGCCCCTTTCGTGAGCTTGTCAGGATTCCAAGAAGGCGATCCGAGACGTTCGCTTCATCGGTCGGATCGAGATCCGGATGCCGCACTACTTCCGTTATCATGGCGGAAGAACGTCCTATGTGCGAGCTTCTCCAACCACCCATCGATGGGTATGGAGATGCTATTGTTATTCCTGCCATTGTGGCTGAAAATTTTGAACTCAAAACCGGGTTACTAAATCTTGTAACCTCAAGTCAATTATATGGTTTGAGAGGGATGATCCTCATGCTCATATTCGATGGTTTAACAAGATTGCATCTACCATCAAATACAAGAATGTCCCTACCGATGCTGTCAAACTTCTTTTCTTCCCATTTTCCCTCGAGGGACAAGCCCGGATTTGGCTTGAAAAACAACCCCTCAATCGATCGAAACATGGGAAGACCTGGTGAAAAAATTTGTGAACGAGTTCTATCCACCTTCTAAAACCACGAGTCTTAAAAACGAAATCATCAAGTTCACACAAAAGTTTGATGAACCCTTCAGTGAATCGTGGGATCGTTTTAAGGAGTTGCTCCGCAAATGTCCTCACCATGGTTTCTCCGAGTTAATGCAACTCGATACTTTCTATAATGGAGTGAGTCAATCTGATCAAGATTCTCTCAATTCCTCCGCAGGAGGAAATTTCTTAAGCAAACCGTAAAAGAAGCTTTAGCGATAATTGAAAACAAGTCTAAAGTCAGCACTGCACGAAGCAAACCGGTTGTTTCCCAAGTCGGTGTTGGTCCTTCTACTTCATCGCCCGTGAGTCAATCTAGCACCGATGCTAAGATTAACAAACTCACGGAAGCAATTCAAGCTTTGGTTCTCTCCAACCAAAAGAAAGTTTCTTTTCCACAAACTTCACCTCCTGCTGAAGTCAAGAAAGTGGAAGTATGTGTTACATGCCGTGGCCCCATGCCTATTACAACTGTATGGCCACCGATGGTAACCCTTTTGAAGCAAACGCTATGGGCGGGACTTCCAATTCGGAGGCAACCAATACCGTGCTCCTATGGACCCGAACCACCGTCCTAACCACTACCTGGACCACCCGGTTTCAACCAAAACCAAAACCGTAATCAAAATCAGAATAGAACAAACCAAGGTTTTCAAAACCAAGGTAATTTTAGTCAGAATAACGGTTTTCAAAATCAAAGTCAAAATTTCCAAAACCAAGGAAATTTTAATAGAAACCAGGGTCAAGGAAATTTCAATCCGTGGTATTTTCATGGCAATAATCAAGGAAATTTCCAAAATCAAGGCCCTAATCCAAACAATAGAGGCCAGAATTTTCCTACACAAAATCAAGCCATTGTTCCAACTGGACCATCATCTGATGATTTGTTGAAGCAATTCATGAAATCCCAAGAGGAAATGAACAGGTTGTTGGTTAGCCCGATTTCTGACATTAAGAAGTCTTTAAATGATCGACCCTCGGGCTCAGGTACTTTACCTAGCAACACGATCGCTAATCCGAGGGCGATGCAAAGGCGATCACAACCAGAAGTGGTGCTTCATATGATGGACCGCTATTCCTACTACCTTTTCTTCTTCTCTCCCGAAGGTAGTGGAAAGTGAACCCGAGGCGACAAAGGACCAAGTGCAACCCACTAGCTCACAGTACAAAGACATGTCCATCCTCAAGTTGTCCCGAAAACCCAAATCCAAACCAGGGAGTTGTTTTTGAACCTCCGTAGCTCGATTGAAAACCCCAAATCCAAAACGTCTATTCCTTACCCATCACGTTTAAATGAGCAAAAGCTCCGCGAAAAAGCCAGTCATCAAATGGAGAAATTTTTTCAAATTTTCCAAGAACTACATTTTGACATAAGCTTTGCGGATGCTATCATGCTGATGCCCAAGTTTGCATCAACTCTCAAACACATGTTAAGCAACAAGGAAAAACTGTTTGAGATGGCAAAAACTCCTCTGAACGAGAATGCTCAGCAGTTTGGTTAAAGAAGCTTCCGAAAAGCTTGGAGATCCTGGAAAATTTCTTCTACCTTGTGTTTTTCCAGGAATGATTGAATGCTTTGCCCTCGCCGATCTTGGTGCAAGCATCAATCTGATGCCTTATTCAATATGGAAGAAACTTTCTCTTCCAGAACTTATTCCTACCTGCATGACTCTTGAGCTTGCAGAATCGTTCTATATCGGCCCCTCTTGGCATCGCCGAGGATGTATTCGTGAAAGTAGGAAAGTTCCATTTTCCAGCTGACTTTGTGGTTGTTGATTTCGATGCCGATCATCGGGTTCCTCTCATTGTTGGACGAGGATTCCTGAGAACGGGGCGTGCTCTCATTGATGTATTTGAGCAAGAAATCACATTACGTGTGGGTAATGAAGCTGTCACCTTTAACCTTGATCAAACTTCGAGGTACTCCTCAAACTATGATGCTGAATCGGTTAATCGAATCGATGTAATTGATATTGCTTGAGAGTACTCTCAAGAGTTTCTTGGTTATTTTCATAATTCTGTGAGTGGGGATCCCACCACATCTTCTCAACCAATTATTGCCGATTCTTCCCCCTCTCTTACTCCGTTTGAGGGAGGTGACTTCCTTTTAGAAGAGATCGATGAGTTTCTTGCTAATGATGAATCAATTCCGCCGGGAATTGATGATGGTGTTTATGATTCGGAGGGAGATATCCTTTATCTTGAGCAATTGTTAAATGAAGATCCATTACCGTCACTCCCTCCGAAAGAGATCACGATTGAAGAAATCAAATCCGTACAAACATCTACTAAAGAATTTCCCGAGGTTGAACTTAAGGACCTACCTCCTCATCTCAAGTATGCATTCTTGGAAGGTAATGATAAATTACCCGTCATAATTGCTAAGGACTTAACAGAGGAGGAGAGGACTGCTCTCATAAAGGTCTTGAAGTCACACAAGCAAGCAATTGCTTGGAAACTCTCCGACATTAAGGGTATCAACCCTGAGTTTTGTACTCACAAAATCTTGATGGAGGGTGACTTCAAACCAGCATCCAACATCGAGAAGGGTGAATCCTAAGATTAATGAGGTTATCAAACAAGAGGTTCTCAAACTTCTTGATGCCGGTTTAATTTACCCGATCTCTGATAGTCCTTGGGTCAGTCCCATCCACTGTGTTCTGAAAAAGGGTGGCATAACTGTTGTCACAAATGAAGAAAACGAGTTAATTCCAACTCGATTGGTTACCGGATGGCGTGTGTGTATTGACTATCGCAAGTTAAACGAAGCCACCCGTAAAGACCATTTTCCTCTACCCTTCATGGATCAGATGCTTGAGAGACTAGCAGGAAACGAATACTATTGTTTCCTAGGTGGTTTCTCGGGGTATTTTCAGATCCCCATTGATCCACAGGATCAAGAAAAGACCACATTCACCTGCCATACGGAACTTTTGCCTACAGACGTATGCCTTTTGGCCTATGTAACGATCACGCACGTTCCAACGATGTATGATGGCAATTTTCCACGACATGATCGGGGAAACAATGGAGGTGTTTATGGATGACTTCTCGGTCATTGGGGACTCATTTCAAACATGTCTCTCCCATTTTAAAAAAATGCTAAAACGGTGTGAAGACACCAATATTTGTCTAAATTGGGAGAAGAGCCATTTTATGGTCAAAAAAGGAATTGTCCTAGGCCATAAGATTTCAAAAAACGGGATTGAGGTTGACAAAGCGAAAGTGGATGTCATTGCCAAATTGCCTCATCCTACTACCGTCAAAGGTATTAGGAGTTTTTTAGGTCATGCCGGTTTTTATCGCAGATTCATACAAGATTTTTCTAAAATCGCTCGGCCCATGACTCATCTCCTTGAGAAGGATGCTCCTTTTATCTTCTCACCTGAGTGCATCGAAGCTTTTGAAACATTAAAGAAAAAGCTTACGGAAGCACCCATTCTAGTTGCCCCCGACCGGGATTTACCCTTTGAACTCATGTGCGATGCAAGTGATTTTGCTATCGGTGCAGTCCTGGGGCAACGTAAAACCAAGCATTTTCGGCCTATCCACTACGCGAGTAAGACTATGATTGAAGCTCAAACCCATTACACCACTACAGAAAAAGAATTATTAGTTGTGGTGTATGCGTTTGAGAAGTTTCGACCATACCTAATCTTGACCAAATGCGTGGTGTATACGTATCACTCGGCTCTCAAATATCTCTTTGCAAAACAAGATGCAAAGCCGAGATTGCTCCGTTGGGTTCTCCTCCTGCAAGAATTTGATATCATTATACGTGATAAAAAGGAGCTGAGAACCTGGCTGCTGATCATGTGTCCCGTCTAGAAAACCCTCGCCAGGATGTGTTCGAAAAAAGGAAATAAACGAAACATTTCCTCTCGAAACACTCAATGTGGTTTCTTTTCGTGGAGACTCTTCTACCCCATGGTTTGCCGACTTTGCAAACTACCATGCGGGTAACTTTGTGGTGAAAGGGATGTCGTCCCAACAAAAACAAATTCTTTAAAGATGTAAAACATTACTTCTGGGACGACCCCTACTTATTCAAAATTTACGCGGATCAAGTCATCAGGCGATGTGTGTATGGTCAGGAAGCCAATGACATTCTCAAGGCTTGCCATTCTGGACCTACTGGGGACATCATAGTCCCAACTACACTGCCAAGAAGGTGTTTGATTTCGGATTTTATTGGCCCACGATTTACAAGGATGCCCACGAATTTGTCAAAACCTGTGACGCTTGTCAACGTCACGGAAATATCTCACAAAGAAATGAAATGCCGCAAAATGCCATTCAAGTGTGTGAGATTTTTGACATCCGGGGCATTGACTTTATGGGGCCATTTCCTTCATCTCGAGGAAATAAATACATACTCGTGGCCGTTGACTATTTGTCAAAATGGGTTGAAGCGAAAGCTTTGCCTACCAACGATGCCCGAGTTGTTGTGAAATTCTTAAAATCTCTTTTGCTAGGTTTGGAACTCCACGAGCTATAATCCGTGATCGTGGTACGCATTTCTGCAATGACCAGTTTGATAGAGTCATGCAAAATTATGGTGTAACTCACCGTCTATCTACTGCGTACCACCCCCAAACAAGTGGGCAAGTGGAAGTTTCCAACCGGAGGATTAAAAGAATTCGGAAGGACAGTAGGCGAAAACCGTGCCTCTTGGTCGGATAAGCTAGATGACGCACTCTGGGCCTTCTGTACAGCTTATAAAACACCCATCGGGTGCACTCCATACAAGCTAGTGTACGGAAAGGCGTGTCATCTGCCGATTGAGCTTGAGCACAAGGCATACTTGGCCTTGAAACATGCCAACTTCGATATTCAGACAGGTGGTGATCACCGGAAAGTTCAAATGAATGAATTAAATGAACTCCGTGATCAAGCATACGAGAACTCTTTGATCTACAAAGAAAAGACAAAGAAGATTCATGACTCCAAAATCAAGAAACGCGTTTTCAACGTCGGTGATCGAGTCCTTCTTTTCAATTCAAGATTGAAGATTTTCTGAGGAAAACTAAAATCAGTGCGGACCATTCACCATCACTAAAGTATTTCCTTATGGAACCTTTGAGTTATCTCAACCCGATGGTCCAAATTTTAAAGTGAATGGTCATCGATTGAAGCACTATTTTGGAGAGGACATTCCACCTGTGGTTGTCCCGGATCTACAAACTTTCCCCATGAACCAATGAATGCGGGGATCGAGTCAAGCTAGCGACTCGGGAATCAAAAACAGTAGCACACCATATGGGTTTTCACCCATATTTATGACTTCTTTCTACTTTCTACCACCCTAGTGTGGGGGAGTTGCCCCCCGCTGTTGTATATAAATTTCAAAAAAAAATAAATAAATAAAAAATAAAATAAAAATAATTTCTCAAATAATGGTCGTAGTATTTCCCTTTTACATTCTATGTTTCGGCATAACCGCCGGTACTTTGAATATTGAGGGCAATATTCATTTCTAGTGTGGGGGGGAATTCTCACGAATTTTATCATGTAATTATACCACCCAATTCCCCCATTTTTGGCCAAAATTTTTTTTGGAGTAGGTGTTTTGCACTTACTCGACTTACGGTTATCGGTCCGCCATGTCTAATAAACAAAAGGATTGGCTAATCCAAGAGCAAACGGCTCTTGGTAAAGATATCTCAAATCCGTTGACGGCTTGCAATTTGCCCAAAATTGTATGGTGTTCAGTTCACCATATCTTTAATTAGTGAAGAGTTGGCTAGCCCGCAAGTTTATGGCTTGTGGTAAAGGCGGTTGGAAAACCATAATTGGTAATCGACTCACCAAAGATATTTTATCTAAGAGTTGGCTAGTACAGAAGCAAACGGCTTACGGTAAAGACAAATCAAAACCATTGAAAATTTGGTGATTTACTCAAAATCATTTGGTTATCATTGTACCAAGGTTCTTACTTGAACTGAAGCGATTGGCTACTCCGAAGTAATGGCTTTTGGTAAAGAGATTCAAATCCATTAAGTTTTCTCAAAAGATTGCTAGGGACTAGCAATAGTTTAGTGTGGGGATTGATGAGTGTGTAAATACTCATCATTTTTGGTCAAATCTGAACTGCAAAACATTTAAAAACACTTCGAAATGCATCAAAATACTGAAAATATTCCAAAATTGTGTTTTATATGTTTCAGATGCAAAATGTTTAAAATCAGAAGAAAAACGAGCAAAGTTTGCATAATTGGCAGTTTCAGTCCCTCAACTTTTAAATCTTGACAAAATCAGGTCCCGAGCATTTGTTTTGGAATAAAAGTCAACCCAAGTCCTTTCAAAATCAAAATTTATCAAAAATGATCCTTGGGTAAAAAGTTTGGAGAATTTACAAGTTTGGTCCTTTAAGTTTCAAAATTGGCAAAAATAGTCCTTGGAAGTTTAAAAATGTAAAATTATCTTTTATGGTCCTTGTACTAATGAAACTTGGCAAGATTGACCCTTGGAATAACTTTGAAAAATTGGCAGGTTCGGTCCCTCAAAATTCAGAAATTACAAGAATGGTCCTTGTTATTAATACCATGAACCTTGAACCCTTGCTTGAGCCTTGACCCCTGCCAATATACCCTGTGAACCCCCTGTTTTGAACCCCCTGCCTATTAATATAACACCCGGTCAAACCCCAGTCAACCCAACACCCTTTTCCCTCTTTTTTCCCATCTTCTTCAACCACCTCTCTGCAAAACCCAGACACCCCTCACCTCCAGCTCATATCCCACCACCCTTATCACTCCACCTCAACAACAATCCAAGAAGCATTAAATGTTTCTCCTTCCTTGCACTCAAAACCCCAGGTTGCTATATCCATTTTGGCCAAAACTCATCAATGGCCAAAAATAAGTCAAGTGATCAATGGTCCGAATAGAGGTGGGAAATGCTCGGAGGAGAGAGGGAAGACTTTGATGATAAATAGAGGAAGAAGAGAGTGGAAAGTAGTAGTTTTTAGTTTCAATTTCCTTGTATGTCGTTTTTAATTAAATTGTCTTAATTAGTTTCTAAAACTGTAATCTTAAGCTTTCTTGTATTGAACCTAAGCCATTTAGTCATTGTAATTTGCTTTCAAGTATTAAATTCAAGGTTTTATCTAAGTCTCATGTTTTATGTTCCTTTGTTATAAAATGGGTTTTCAAGCTCTTATATTCGAGCTTCAATTAGCTTATTTCTAGTTCCAATAAGCTTATTTAAGCTACTCATAGCTTCTGGTAAGCTCATAACTCAAGTTCAAACAAATTTGGTATCCGGTCAACAAAAGTCAAATTGTGTTGAATTTTGGGTTAAGCAGTCATGGAAATGGATTTGGGTTGATGCAGAGTTGGATATGGGTTGATTTTGATCTGATTTGGGTTGATAATCAGTTCTAGGTTGTAGATATTTGATTTGTTTGGCAAGCCATAGTGGCTGGACATATTGTGAGTACTAATTGTCCTTCTTAATCTGTTACAGCTTATATTCATGGTAGAATAGCTTATTTAGCATCATAATTAGTATAGTTTAGTTTAACTTCAGTAATTTATAGTTGTTATCTTATATTTTCATTGTTGTCTTAAGTTTATAGTTTTGCATTAAGTCTAAATTTGCATTAGTTAAATTAGACTAGTTTGGTTGTTAAGATTAGTTCATTTAGTAGTAATCTCACATAGTGAATCTAGATTAAGTATTGTTAAGGATCAGAGTAGTGATTTGTAGTTTTAAATATCAATTCGGTTTCATAAACCGGTGTTTGGAATAAACGCTATTTGGAGTTTTCAAGCTTCTCAGTGGTTAGAATCCTTAAGGCTAGTCTCCTTTAGTCTTATAGAACTAATATCAATTCTTCTCTTGCCTTTCAGAATCACATAAGTCAAATTTGCATAATGGCGGTTCTTATGCTCATTTACATTTGAATCAATAAGCGAAAGTTTGCTTATAGGTTTAGAATTAGTCAATATAGCTTGCATTAGGTCCATTTCATCATTAAACTTCATTTTCAGTAAGATGCATAAGCTCAAATCTCATAAAAGTCAACTTTTTCATTGTAGTCTTTAAAAGTCAAAAATCATAAAAGCGTTTTCTAAAACTTTGTAGATTTATCATTTGTTACTCCTTGGTTAAGACCTTTTAGTATTTTGGATTTGAGAAGTTGAGCTGGTCTAGTTTGTGAAAGTGATTTTTGTGAAATTTTTCTACAGATCTTTAAGCTTCTGAACAACTTTTCAAATCAGTTCAAGTGCCTTGTGCACACACTCAGTGAATACTGAGTGTACACAGGTTTGTGCAGAAGCTCTCAACAAGCTCATGAGAGCTTGTCTTGGTCTGATTTTTGGTTTATATGCTCCTTGCCAGGTCTACTTGAGATTGTGATATTTGGTTTTTGGTTTCAACTAGGGTAGACTGACTTATTTTTAAGCTTGAAATCGACACACCGTGAACTCATAAGCTAGTAGCTGGTTGTCTAGAGGTTTATAGCAGTTGGAATTAGTTGTTTATAGATAAGTTTGGCATATTTTAGCTTTCATTTGGTGGTCTTTTGTGCTTATTTGCTTAATTTAAGTGCTTATTTATAAGCACATTTCATACTGACTTCATAATCTTGCACACTAGTATATGTTTTTATATTTTTCATAAATTTAGAATAATATTTTAGACTTTTACTGAATTTTTCATAATTTTCCATTACTGTGTGCTATTTTTCCCAATTTAAATCAGTTTTTAAGACTTTTTAATTAGCCTTTATTACAAATAAATCAGAAAATCTTCAAAAAAATAAGTTTTCAATTTTCATAGATTAAGATAAATATAAAAAGCCAAAAAATATTTTTCCATAATTTTCCTAGTTTAAATAGTAATTTTTAGCAATTTAATTAGTTTTAAATAGTTTTTAAATCATAGAAATTAGAATATAAATCAGAAAAATACAAAATTAGTTTTGAAAATTCTCTTTAGTTATTTTAGATTTTTGGAAAAATAGTTTCACAATTTTCCTCTTTAATTTCATAATTTTTAGTATTTTAATTTAGTTTTAAAGTTTAAAATTAGTTTTGAATTCAAATTTATAAAAGAAAAATCAAGAAAATCCAATTTTAAAAATAGTGATAACGTTTATTTAATATAATTTAGCTTTTTAATTTTCTTTCATTTTTTATTTGTTATCTAGTATCAATCATAACCCCTTTCTTGTTCAATATCACCCGATCACTACACGTTTAGCTTCAATCGCACAGCTCGTTGGGACTTAACGACCTGGGGAAACACTAAACTCTCCTGGACTTAATTGCTTTGGTTTTAAACTGTTTGACTTTTATTACGGTTGACCATTCACAAGTGGTTGACTTGTGTGATAAACCTGACCGTTTGGGACCGATCAGTACTCACAATGTCTTGAGAAATAAATGAGACCACTGTAGGATTGAGAATGTAATAGAGACCACCGTAGGATTTACAGTGTCTGAGAATGTAATAGAGACCACTATAGGATTTACAATGTCTGAGAATGTAATAGAGACCACTGTAGGATTTACAGTGTCTGAGAGTGTAATAGAGATCACTGTATCTCACAGCGTCTTGAAAAAAAAATGAATAAGACCATTGTATCTTACAATGTCTGGGAAGTAGGAAAGACCATTGTGTCGGTTACAATGTCTTGGCTAAAGTTTCGTAATCCTAAAATGCACGAGTAGATACATGATTGGGAAAATATGATTGTGCCGTAATGCCTTAGAATAGGCATACGCAGATATGTTCAGTCTATCGTTTAGCTAAAATGATTGAAAATATGTCGAGTTTATATGTCAATATACTAGTATGTTTGTGTAGCTTAAAATGTTTAAAAGTCACATAATCGTCTGGAGGATGGAAGGCACGGAGAACGAAAGGCTATAAAATGTTTTTGTTTGTAAAAGTAGTTATAGTTTAGGTCACAAATAGACGCGTTTCTCTATAATTAAGGCTCTGATACCAATCTGTAACACCCCTAATTTCGTGATACGCAGCGGAATTCAAACTGGGTGTTACTCGACGGCACAACAGTCATCGTAATAGAAAACGATCTCTAAAGGAGTCGTTTTAAAAAGGATTTATCATTCAAATTATTCAAATATAACAGAGTTTACAAAATAGGTCCCAGTTGGTTCCATTGTTTACAAAGTACATTAATATAAAGTCTTTGATGTTTTGTGAATGATAAAATATTTATAGCCTTCTTGATCTAGTCCTTGCTCTTCCGTGCCAACTTTCGACATTATAAACCTGAAATACATGCTTAAAACTGTCAACCCAAAGGTTGAGTGAAATTCATAGAGTTTGTTTTATGGTTGAACACATTATGTTGGTAGTGTGAGTTAGTTAGACTCACACTAATGGTTTGAAAACAAAACAATAATTATTGTTTGGTACGGCTGCCTCAAGTATATGATACTTGAGCCCGCTTTTGTTTGTCACCAAGCTCATGAAACCAAGGCGTTAACGTGTTCCATTATTAATTGGAGAAACTGTTGGTACTTGCCCTAATAGGTAAAATTGCCATTTTTACCTAATGTTACTCAAACATAGTGCGTTTGTTTTCCTTCCCGGTCAACACAAACGAAATTCGTCAATCCCAATAGATCTATTCACAATATTCGTGCTCACTCTCTCCAGTGATTAATGGTTCATGATTTAGGGACTTATGTTTGGCAAATGATGGTTACTTAGTGACAATATGACAATCAGATAAACATATAGTTTGAAAGCAATGTGTTCGATTTAAAATAAAGCATGTATCTCCCCCAAGGGTTTGTAAAACAATTAAGTAATAGAAAGTGGGGCTATGAACTCACCTCAGAGTAAATGATATCAAATGTATAATGAGAATGATGGATATGCCGTGAGAACTTCTATGAGCAACCTAGAATAGGATGTTGCGACTTAGTTTTGAAATAATGATGCGAAAGAAATAACAAACCTATATACGTCTCTATGTTGATCATGATGTAGTACATGGTTTTTGTGTATGTTGTTTATAGAAATGGTCTAGTTGTGAAAACGTGTTTATATATCGTACTACCGTTCGGGCCATCACAATTCAGAGGTGATGTAGTAAACGTTCGAGGAGCTAGGACACTTTAAATCGTAAATCCAGCAACTTCGTCGATACGTTTTACTCAAATGAAACCCCTCACATGAAGCTCCCTAGTTTTGTAGCACTTAGTAGATATCTAGTTTTTACAAGTTCTCGTCGTTTCATAAATATGATCATTAGATAATGTAAGTATATAAAGTTATGTCGTTTGGTTTGTGTTGGTATTGATTTGCCAAGTTAACACCTTAGTTAACGGTCTTGGGTAAATAAGCCTTGAGGCTTTAGCCATGGCCTTGCCGTGGCTTTGGTCTTAACTACCATGGTCTTGAGACTCATATTTGACCTTAGCCGTGGTCGTGGTCTTGGCTTATGGCCATTAGGCCTCTTGGTTTGCTTTTAGTTGTGACAAAAGTATAGTCGTGAAACTATATATAGGGCAGTTTCAGTTTTTGAAAGATAATGGCCTATTTAGGCATTTTCAAGGTCCGAGCTTCTTCAGTATTGAAGGAAAAGGTCGTTCCGGAAAACTTTCGTGTTTTAAATTTTTGATGATTCGGACCAGAAGTACCACTTTCAAAACGGACAGCTGCTTAACAGCTTGTGTTTAGGCAGTTTCGGTGTTTTGGTTTCGCTAACTTCTTTTGGCCGTATCTTTTGACTCTTTTGTCCGTTTCGGGTGATTCAAGTTGCTATGTTTACCTTTTTATCTTGTTTACCATAGTATGTAAGTTTAAAAGTCCATATGTGACTGGTTTTAATGGTCTCAAATGTGTAGAATATGACTAGTTTACTAGTTTGTTACTTTTACGACAATATGTGAATTAAAACATGTGATTGAGTATAAGTACATCATGAATCAACATAGTAACTATATATATAGCATGAAATTGTCAAGATTATGAATAATAAACATGAGATGATGGTGGTGATTAGTTGCTCACAACTTTTGGCTTTCAATCAAGAAAGGAGTAGCTAGTAAGGATAGGACTTTGATTGAACACTTAGGACCTTGGATTGAGCTAGCTTTCCACACCTTGGCACCCTTGTAATCTTGAAGGATTGGTGATGAAGTTCTAAGTGACTTGAGTAGATCTAAACTCAAGAAGATCACTTAAACTTGCTAGAGATTTGATGTAGTAACTTATTACTTGAAACTTCTTTGCATAAACTTGGAGTTAAAGAACAAATTATGGAAGATATGTTTGATTTATGCTATGAACGACTTTTAGGAAGTCTTTCACTTGCTATGTATAGGAGGGTAAGTTTGGTTAACCATATATTGGGTTAAATGTTAACCATGGTTAAGTTAGGACACATGTAATGATCTAAATGAAGCATGGTTAAGATCAAGCCACCAAGATGATGACTCCCCCCCCCCTAAAGTTGGCCATATGAATATAATATGACTTAGGCGGATAGTCTTGGTATTATCTTGGTTACGGAGTGAGTTTTGGTTCCGTTAATCGCTAACTGTAAGTCGTTAAGTCACGAAACGTAAAACCGGGTATCGTAAAAATTTGAAACTTATAGGAATGATTAAACTCATCAATATACTCATTATTATCTTATAAAAATGAGTGATAAGTTTAATGGGTCGCGTAAACGTTGTTAAAATTGGAAACGTAGTCTAAATACGTGGAAAATGCAATTTATCAGAAAAGAACGAGATTTCAGGGAAATGACCGTGAATTTATTTAGAGTAGACTAAAATTAGTCTATAAGTGATATGAGATGTCAAAATGTGTTTTTCGTCAGATGCGTGGGATAACTTAACAGGTTATACGTGAAGTCTAAAAGTTACGCTAATTTAAGCAAAATGTAAAACGTACAAGGTTAATTTCTTTATGGTCAAAGGAGGAGGGAAATATGTTTGACTTTTCCAAAAATGTAAAAGCGTCAAAATATCTTAGAAAACACAGTGCATGAATGGTTAAGTCTGGGTCTAAGTAGAATTGTTTAAAACGTAAGTTTAGTCTCGTACGGCTCAGGGTTTATTTGGTAACATTTAAATGAAATCTTAAAAATTCTCTAATTGATTATGAGTGATCTAAAAATTAATCTGATGTGAGGAAAATTTTCAGAGTTGATTTTCGTTATGCGCGGGATGTTTAAATGGTGTTCCGACCAAAACGATGTTTTCTTAATAACTTTTGCGAAGATGATCTAACGATTGTCAAACTCTCAGGATATTACTAAAATAATCTAACTTACGAGAATGTGAAATAAAAATTTTACGGGATGAATAGTGAAAGTGAATAGTAATTTCTCGAGATAAATAGTAAAAATTTGAGAATGGATGAAAATCCTGAAAATGCGAATTGTTACACTTATTAAAAAAGACACAACTTCTTCTACATCACTTCAGACAAAGTTTGCAGTTGAAGGTGATCTGATCATAGACTTTGCAATAAGAGACAGTCCACACAAGATGCAAATTATGCACACAAGAAGCTTGGTCAATCTATGAAAATACACAAACATAACATGGTTCCATAGATAATGCAAATGGATATAATTTTAAATGCATAAAATTTCAAACTTTTCAAAGCATGATAATTAGAGTTATACAAATACATATAACTTGTCCATAACAAATATACTAGATGAAACATTGTTTACTTCATTAACATAACATAATTGACTTATGGTGAGGCCATCATTCTTTCCAGTGCAGCCTGCTGCCTAGTCATTCTTCGTGTAGTAGGCTGGGATGAATCAGAAATTGCTTGCACACCACTTGAATGGACCTGAGATTGAGATTGTGATTCATCAGGTTGCTAGGATTGATCATGTATGTTGGGATCTTCAGTAGCTTGATCTTGAATTTCAGATTGAACACAACTTCCTTGAATCGCATCATCCTGACTTTCAACAACACATGTACCTTCAACTTGTTTATCTGCTGCAACTTTTTTACCTTTAGGATGTGTCTTCTTTGCTGCAACCATTTGAGACACTTGTTTACCTTTTCCCTTAGCACTTGAACATTTTTATTTAGGGCCAGATTGACTACTTTCAGTTCCACCCTGACCAAGACATGTTTTTTGGTTGTGTCCCACTACACTTTACACTCTTCCAAGCCTTAGAAAACTTACCATCCTTCACAATCTCTTCAGTTTCAGGAGCTATCCTTACTCTCTTTTTTATTTGTTGAGCTAGCCACAATTGTTTTAGGTTTTGGTGGAACAATTGTTGTGGGCACAGATGATTTTTCCTAATGCTCATTGCTAGATATGGGCTGGACATGATGTTTGTAGGTTGCTTCCCAAGTGTTAAGATAGTAACAAGGATGATCCCATGTTTTCACAGCTCATACTTGTTGTCCATTTTAAGGCATATTCCAATTGGTAGCAACAACATGTTTACATGGTAAACTTGTTATCTTCCATCTTCTGCAAGTACAAGACTTGTATACAATATTAACTACACATTGGTCTCTCCATGGTCCACTAACCTTAAACTTATCTCCCCCATTCCATAAAACATTATACTTAAACCTCTTTCTTAATAACATCTAACATGTGTTGTGAAGTTGGTGTTAGTGGCCCATTACTCTTCCCAATCACCATCACAACATGCATTATTCTCTTCATACAGTATTCCCTGGTGTATTTTAAGGCTGTAATAATTGGTTTGTTTATACCCCCAATTATTTTCTCATGAAACACTTGACACATGTTATTAAGTAACACATAAGAATAAGCTCTCCCTAAACAATACAAGTAAAGCTGTATTACTTATACACATAAGAATGAGCTCTCCCTAAACAATAGAAATGGACTTGAATTTAGTACTAGTTTAAGGGAGTACCTTTTGCATGTCACTAATAAAAGTGAAGATTGAGTTTGGCTCTAGTGCAAGATCATCAAATAAACAATGAAGAAAACAAGTACATGATCCTATGTTTTCTTATTCTTCAAAAGCATAAGCTAATTGGTACATACCATTGTTGTTATCAATTCCCACAACTTTTAGAAGTTGACCCTTCAAATGACCATCAATAGAAAAACCATCTAGCCCTAACAACTGTCTCTGACAGGCTTTAAATCCTTCCTTCAATGCATCTAAAAAACATAAATTCTCTTGAAATCTCTTGTTGGAAGAGAATAATCTACATGACGTTTCACATTTATCAGAACTGCTGCATTGGGGTTTCTCTTCTACAACTCTTGAACATAATCTCTCAACACGGTAAATTGTAGCTTGAATTCACCCATAATGCCTCTTACTGCTATTCTTTTGGCCCTAAAAACCTTCTACATTAACACTTGAAGCTCAAATAGGTTGGTAAGTTGATTATGAACAGACTTGACTGGAATCCATGGATTGGTTTGAATTTGTTTTGTTATTTGCTTTGAGATAAAGTTAAGGTCAAAAGCTCTGATCGCCCTTGATTGTAAACATGTGTGTTGATCATTATATTTTATTTGTCCAAGGACCAGTTCACCATCTCTGTAGACAAACAACAACCATAGGCAGAGTATTTGAGAAAGGTCATTTTGCACGCACATTAATGCATATAAACCCTTTATGGTTAATGGACCATTAGTTGAGCCTATACCCAGTCCAAAACTTTCACTTGGGCACGAAAGTGGAACACAACCCACACATCTGACCCTTATTCTTTGTTTGTCATTCTTTAGAAAAATCAACTCCCTTTTAGTTTCCATTGAATGTTCTCTTACCCTATTTTTTACATGTTTTGCAGTAGTAAAGTCTTGACCATAGAGAAGAATGTGGTATAAGCACCAAAATCATACTCTATCCAAACCCTTGGCACCCCAGAGTTACCTACGTATAAGCCAGAACCATAAGTAGTGTAAAAGGCATCATCATCCATCAAAGGTAACTCATTTTCCAAATTAATGTCCTCACTTATATTAGTAGATGTTCATGCATTGCCTAACTCAGTACTCATACAGGCGAAAACGTATGAAAAATGGACGAAAATGAAAGAAAAATGATGAAAACGGGCGAAAACGTAAGAAAACGGATAAGAACGTATGAAAACAGATGAAAACGTATGAAATCGAAGAAAAAAAACGCGAAATAAAAAAAAAACAAAAAACAACACGAATTAAAAAAAAACAAAAAAACAAAAACAAAAAAAAACAAAAACATTAACTAAGAAAAAACGTGAATAAGAAAAAAAAAAACAAAAAAAGAAAGTGAATAAAAAAGAAAAACAAAAAGACAAGAAAAAAAACATGGACTTAGGTTTATATACTAAATCTTAGGTTAATCCCACCATTAGATCAAACTAGATGGATGGTGGAGATTTGTCCCTTGGTAAGCATGAATTTATGGGTAAGCAAAATAAAGTGCCTCCTACTGTAGATTATATTCTTTTATTTAAACATCCAACTCGTAGATTTATTTCTTCCGGTAAGGTTACAACTTACAACAGTACTATGCGTAAACATAGCTTATAAGGCTGGAGTGGTGAGCCACTCACTTTATATTTCAGCGTCACTTCAGCTTTTTCTCTCTTTTCACTTTCCCTCACTCCTACTTATTTTTTTTGGACAAGGTCAACTTACCATCACATTTCATTAAAATACCCACTTTATAAAAGTATACTCCACTAAATACTTCACATACACTCACAAAATAAATAAAGAGGTTTGCTACATCCACATACATTTTACAAAAACAAATCCACACAAAGGATGTGTCAACATGTGATTGGTGTGATGAAAGAGAAGAGGGAGAAAGTGTATCAAAATATACCAATCACATGTTGCCACCTACTTGTGTGGATTTGTTTTTGTACAATGTATGTGGATGTAGCAATCCTCATAAATAAATACTCCCTCCGCCCCATAATAATTGTCCACTTTGACTTTTTTGAGTCTTTCTTGTTCAACTTTGACCGTTAATATTTTATTTGTGTTATATAATACTTGATGAAAATTATACCAAGTGAAAATACATTTAAAACTCAATCTATTCATATATATTTCATCAAGTATTATATTATACAAACAAAAATATTTTTGGTCAAAGTTGAATAAAAAAAACTTAGAAAAAGCAAAGTGGGCAATTATTATGGGACGTAGGTAGTAATTATTGAACTTTAAGATGAGCCGTTCACCTTAACTTGTCTTGGGTTGTATGACTAGCGCGTGAGTGTGCATCATGGACAAGAGAGTCACGAGTGAGTTGGAGGCAAGGTGAGTCACTCACCCTCCCTCGCCATCCAGACTGGCCGTGTTTGTTTTTTAAAAATAGGCTCTTAACAGCCTCTGAATCTGAACCGTTCAGACGAGGTCAGACATTTTGGCCGTTCAGACCGTTTTTTTTTTTTTTTCGTTTAGACGCAGTCAGAGGCAGTAAGATCTTAATGGTCTAGACTTGATAGGGTGTCTTAATGCCTCTTGTTGACACAAAAATAACCAAAAAAAAATTAGTACGAGCAAGCAAATGTGCGGTTCAAACATGAGTTTTTTTTCTGTTCAAATGCGGTGAGATTCAGACATTTACACCTCAAATTCAGATTCAGATTCAGATGCAGAGTGTCTTAAAAAAAAACACCACCTAATGCTACGTGCGAAAATGCATGCAAGTTCACCTTACTTTTCCATATCATTTTATCATATGTATAGTACTACGTATAAATATAAGTTAGCTTAAACGACTAATATTAGTATATAACTTCTTTGTGAGCACAATATTTCTTTGTTTTCGAACTATAAACATATCATATCATCGTATATAAAACGAAAGAAGAATATTACACTGAAACGACAGGCAAGCGGGCAACAAGCTGCGCCGCTAGCCCTTTTTGAATATATAAAATAAGAAAGACGCAAGCTAGCAATTGCAATGAATAACACGCAATCTATAGAGATTGTAACCTTTTGACTGTTTAATGCAACGTCTATTCGAGCTCAAGCACCACAACCACCCGCACAACCTCCACCACAGGAGCGACAACTTTGTTGTTAGGATTCGAGTCCTTTTTGTCTGCACATGAGAATATGATTGTTGTGACAATGAAGAATATGACCAAGGCAAACCACAAGACCATAATTGTATGGTTCGCTAAGGCGTCTCGTCCCATCATTCTTTCGGTCACGCAGTTCGTTTCAAATGCCATATGTTCGCAATGTTTGTGTAGGATGTGAAGATCCATATGTGTTTTTATTGTACTTTCATAAGTTGACTTTTGACTTTTTGATTTTAAGGTGTACTTTGATTAATTCATTTGAGGGCTGAGTTGATAATTCAGTTTTTAACTTGTCATCCATCCTTTCACATATTTTACATCTTTGGAATCAAGGTTCAAAAGCCAAAGAAGGTTGTAAACTTGAAACCGTAAGAATGTCATAACATCCGAAGTTTTAGATATATGGTCTCAATAGATAAGCATTGTTTGTTGTTTATTTGCATCATATTGTTTTACATCCAAAAAAAAATTTGAGCATATATATAGAGAGAATACCATTTCTTATTGTTTATAAAAAGTTTCTGATAAATTTCCAATACTCTTCTATTGTTTATAAAAAGTTTCTAATAAATTTCCAATACTCTTCTGGGCGGCGGCCTGGTGAGTGAGATTTAGCATTGCCTTTGATATTTGTCCTTGAGGCCATGGGTGTAAACGAGTCCAGCTTTTATTGAGTAACTCGAGGTCGACTTTGATCCTTCTAGCTCAAGCTCGAACTCAAAAAATAAGCTCGAAATATTTAACGAGTCGAGCTCGATCTTATATAGGCTCGACTCGAATTATTGTCGAGCTTTAAAGTAGATATAGTTATTTTTTATATACGGCATATGTTAAGGGCTTATATGTAAACTTTTGAGAGTATCGACCTTTTCGAGCCGAATTCAAATCTTGTATTCCAATTTCTATGTTAGTTGGTTTAAAAAACTCATCATTACAAATAAATCGAATTTTTCGAACCGAGCTCAAACTTTCTCGAGTCGAGCTTGAGCTTCCCTCGTGAAGGCTCATCGAGCTATCAAGTTGAGTTCGAGCCGAACATAATATTATCGAGTCGAGTTGAGCCCGCCAAAATTCGATTCATTTACTTGAAGTGAGGCGTGTAGGTTGGTCAACCTTGGTTGTTATTTATATTTTACAGGAAAAAAAGAAAATATGGTAGCTGATCTAATAACATTTTTGGCATTATTAAATATGAAAATCGGAACTTACAAATAGTCAATGAGTTTTGCTAACAAGTGACCATTCTGTCATTAGTTAGAATAACCCACATGCTTTGTCCCACTCACCCAACACCTTTTAGTATATATATATATATATAATGTGTTGTTAAACATAAAGGGCTTTTTTTTTTTTTTTTTTAATGAACGTCTATTAAGTTTACAAACTGCTTAAATTAATTAAATATATTTTCTAATTAAGTTCACATTAACTTTTCATTTCAACATGGTTGAATAAGTGCTACACTTGTAAGCAAAACCCGTAATTAATATAGTCCGCAAAACTTGCTAAAAAGTCAAAACTTAATAAAGTCAAATTGCACTCTACATTTTCAAAGAAATATATTTACGTATTCTTTTGTACGAAATTTCAAAGAGAAATCATATCATTGTGGGCTTTGTTGGCCTAGTTATGTTTATATTAACGACATAAGTAAAAACTTGTGCAAACAATACAGGGTGATAGTAGAAAAATCAAAAATGTTTCACCACTAATCAAACATCCATAAAAAAAATTAGAACAGCTGGCTAGACACACGAACCTGTAGAACAATGCGTGAAGATCACTAGATCAGGATCCTCCACTAAACGGACTTATGTGTGAATTCTTACGAAGCTTATAGGTGTTTTCTTAACAAATGCGCTTTCGAAGAAGAAAATTTGTGAATTGTGATATATATATGTATCCGGTCTAAGACAATATTACTGAGGTCACCCAGCTTCTCGGCAAATACATACAGTTTTAGAGGACTTCTGTCCTGTAATGGTTTATATTTCTTGTTCTGAAACACATTCCCATAACAATTAAATACACATAATGACATAAGACATTCGTAAATACGTGTTGATGATGGTTGCGATATATATGTTTCTGATTCTCTTTTATAAGTTTGGTCATATGAATATAGGTTTTGAGACGACGATAAAGAAAGAACATGGTTTTCTATAAAATTTACATATGCTATGATGAATATCGAAGGCCCCAATATATACATGGCTTTTAAGTCATAATATTAACATATACTTTTGTACATTAATTGCAACATGACTTGTTTTTACAGTTTAATTGCGTTTGGTTTCTTTCAGTTCCCCTCTTGGGATCTTGTTTAGGATGTTTGAACCTAATTGCTCAAGCAGAATTTTCGCGTCTCTGATTCCTTTGCTTACAAGATAATCGACTTCGTTCTCATATCTTTCATAAAGAGCTGGTAGGGTTTCGACAATGAGAAAACCTGCAAAAATCCAAACATAAGGCTCGATACTAGCTAGTCTTTAGGGGGGGAAAACACACGAATGTTATAACTTACAAAGGTAGACGAGATTTAAAGAACTGAAATGACTTCCAATAACCGACATTATCCACAAGGACGCCATTGTCTACAAGTGATGAAACGACATATTAGATGAGTGTGTACGTCAAATTTACTTTAGCGGTTTTTGGTTAAGTATAAGTATCACACTTACCAAGAAAAACCGAGTAAGATCTTCTCCACTTGATGTATAATAGAAGTTAAGTAACAATTTGTTTGTTTTCCTATACAACCATTTAAATGTTGATTCTGGTATGGTGATCTCTTCAAAATCAGGAAGATCCCTGAATAATAATTCAATTATAACAAATGTCAACTGTTATTTTTGTGAATTTATAGTTAAAGTTAAATGAATCTGCTAAAAGAAGACATGTATAGAACAGTGAAAACTATACCATTGAGTATATTTTGCCATGGTATAGGTGATGTAGATGATCAACATGGCGAAAATGCAGGTGTGGCAAATGAGAGAAATGAAGTTGTACTCGTAAACTTCGAAAATAGACCATAGTGCAGTAGCCCCTAATAAAATAGACGCCGATAATCTTGGGTTCCTCCACAAAAGCACATCTGATACTGCAAGTTTGCATATAATTTAACGTCAATGGAGGTAATCGACACATTATAGAGTCAAACATGTTTGCATAAAATGAAAATAACAGTATTACAATTTCATAGGATGGAAACTCTATTTTCAAAGCAAATAGACGTTCTTTTTTTGGGCAAACCATGAAATCATGGTAAAAATATTCATGTTATCTGTTAATTGAAATAGCTTATAATCAAATATAAATTTTTGGTCAAATAATAAAGTTCAACAATGATATAGAAAATACCCTGCTCTTTTCCAATGAACGAATGCATATATCGTTTGAAAGTTGCCATATTTTGTTTCGTGTTGTCAACTGATTCTGAATCAGAAGATATCGACATGGGAATTATCAAGTTAGACGGAATTTGCAACCTTCAAAGTGCCGATATGTAAAACTAACTAGCAGTTGGATTATAAATGTACCCAGAAACCATAGTTTGTCAATTTATAGTTATAAAAGGTTCTAAGCTTTGTGTTTAAGATAGGTTTGCAAAGAGAAAGAAAAGTTTGCAAAAGAAAGGGATGACTTTGGAGCTGCTTTGGAGATGCCTCAAAACAAAATCGCATATCTTTCCCAAGTAATAGGAATCGTATGTGTTAGTTGATACTTTATACCTTTTTATTTCATTTCTCATTTGGTTATATGGATTTTACTATTTTGTGCTATAAAATGGGGGACCTTGATTCTTTTTGGGGGTCCTGATTATTTTCTATGGGTCTCTGATTCATTGCTAGTGTATTTTTTATGAAGGATTGTAGCAATTGACTACAAAAATTGTAGCCAAACTATCCCCTATCACATAATATTATTAGATGATCCAAATTTGTATATGAATTGCATACTATGAGCATACCAAAATTTTAACTTAGTCCCATTTAGGCCTATTTTTTTTTTTTGTTATATGGAGTAACTTTTACTCTATTTCAGAAAATTTGTTGAACTTACCACCTCTACTGTTCACTATAAATGAACAAATTTAAACTTTCACACCTGAAGCACCGGTTATACTCAACCATTAAAACAATCAACCAAGCGGTAGCAAATGACCAAGACCAGTTATGTTAAATGGTAAAACTGATCCGATTCAGAGATAACAGATATAAAAGATAGAATGAATTGACTGTAACAAAACATAGAAAATGTTGTACATCCTACTAGCATGTCAAAATATTAAAAGCTTAAACATATCTTAGTCTCATGCTTTCGTTTTTCTACAATATACTTATATCATCATATTAACGAAATTATACCCATTGATACTTGTTCAAAGCTTTTCGAACTGGCCAGCACTCACGTGATCCCGATTCTCTAACGATGTCATACCAAGACCTTCATTTTCATGCTTTAACCATCCACCAGTATCCGCCTTGGAATGGACCAAATAATAAACAATTGATGCAATCATTGTGAGAAATGTCAAGGCAGCCCCTGCAGCAAACACACCTTTTCGAAGGGTTTCACAGCTTAGGTCATTTCCACCATAGATGGCTTTATATTTAGTGTGATAAGCATTTTTTGCAGAGCCAGCAATCAAACATGCTTCTGCTGCTAGAAAGGTGACCCTGTTCACATGTTAAAAGATAAACAAATTACTAATCAAGGCCTTATCATAGCTTTTAATCGACAATCATCTGATTAGATGCGCACAAAACAGACACCTAAACCTAGCCGGGCCTGGGCCCAGGCATAAAATAGCCAGGTCCTTCATATATGATGTATGTAAGTGATACATTCTATACGATACTATTATAAAGCACAACCGTTGAATGTAAGGTATACTCGTGTAAAATGCATGCTTAGCCAATAAAAGTAAAGCTGAAGAACTATTCTTGACGGTTAGACTGTGACCTAAGATGTCAGGACTATAGTCAGTATTGTTAAAGGTCCAAAACTATAGATTCTTACATCATTGATGCCATAGTGCAATGTCATAAACCACATGGACACCTGTTGCAGTCTCGATAAAAGATGAATTTCCTTGAATGGTATCAGGTTGATGATATAGACCACTCCTTGCAATGTTTTAAACCATATGAAGACTTTACTAACCACAACTTGATCTAGCAGTTAGAGAATCAGAGTAATGACAGTTACAACTTGATCTAGCAGTTAGAGAATCAGAGTAACTTACACCCTTGACCACCAAAATGTTTACAGATGATATTATCAAAGTTACTAATTAAGATAGGATAATGAGCCCCATCAGGTCTGAGGTTTGCTATCTATTATTTTCCCCTTACTATACATTGTATTCATATTCAAACTGTCAAGTGACCTACAACTTCCTTTATCAGTCACAGAGGCTACAATGTTTACTTGTACCAAATAAGGCTACATATTCAGTAAGTAGCTGATCGTACAAGCATCCAAGGCATATAATGCGTAAACATCAAGATAGAAGTTGGATTCAACGACAATCAACAGATGAATTTTTAACATCAGGAGTGACCAGAACTCAAACAAATGAAAAATGCAAAGCCTACTCGAGGCAAAATCATTTATCCAATCACAGCCAAAAAGATAGTATCAAGTGCAAGCACATTAATATAACAAATAACCAGAATGATTAGAGCGTACCACATACCTAATTCATAATGTCACCAACCACACCCCCATCATATAAACCCTACTTACACCAGCAAACATGAATTCTAACTTCCTTTAACTTTACACAAACATAAAACTTCACATTTTTTACTATGACCTATTCATCCGACTTACTTGTGCAATTTAATAATTGATTAATGTTTTTAGCAATCAAACAAACAGTGTTCTGATCGTCCACTAAAAATAATTATCAACGCATATCTTTTTGTATTACGCTGTTTTGAGCGGTTCCGGACTTCTTAAGACAACTTAGAAAGTTGTTTCGAACGATAGGATTGTTTATTCAAACTGCCAGACAACCAGTCTACTTATCGCATTATTTAACACGGATAAGCAGCTTTTTTTATTTGGTTAGAAAGAACTCCATGTAAATTATCACGCGCAATAGGCAGCTTAGTATAAGCAGTTTGATCCTAACTTATTCTAAAGTGCTTCAAGCAGAAAAATAATTTTAGTCGAGCAATCCCAAACACTTCCTATCTCAATCATAAATAATCATACAATCTATTAAGAATAAGAAATCCCAAACAGCATAAACACTCCTACTCCACTATGATTACATTTGGCCGCTGGCGCAAAGCGTATACGTGCTTATGGGAGCTTTTCAAAACCATAACAGAGCTGCTTTAAGGTAGCTTCTAAAATAATCTCCATCTAGTTTCGCCAAACATACCCTATATCAAAACGTCATAAACCATTAACCACTTAATAACCAATCCCAAACACCCCCTGATTAAGTCAGTGTCGCAAAACATGGATTACAAAGGCAAGCAATCCGCTTTTACTCGCTACAAGGTCAGTGACCGGGGCAAGTTAGGCCGAATCGGCCAAAAGAACGGGTTTGGTAAAAAATCGTCCAAAACTTGATTAATCTCAGTCAGAGCTCATTTTGGAGTATTTGAACAATTGTGTTAATGTTTCTAAACACATTTCTAGGGTCCTACGTAGAGGTGGCAATTTGTGCCCAAAATAAAAAAAAATTGGCTAAATGGGCAAACTTTTAAAAGATTTGGGCACATTTGGGCCCCCTCCTTTTTTTGAAATGGACATATATTGCCCATTTGGAAGTTAAATGGGCATAACGGGCACATGTTTTTCTCGAACATTATATTGTTTTTTAAGAAAAACTTAATTTAAATTTTTTAAATATAAATGAGATGTTACGTTCGAGGAATTTATTTTGTCGTTTTTGGTCTTTTTAAAAGCGTTTTGTATAACATGAGCCCGTTTGGTCCGTACCCGTTTAGCCCGTGCCCGTTTAGCCCATAGTCCGTTTGGCCCGTAGCCCGTGCCCGCCCGGCCCGTAGCCCGTGCCCGCCCGGCCCGCCCGTTTTGCCACCTCCTACGGATAATACTCTGATGTAATTTCAAATTTTATTTATAAAAATCTTTATCCGAGTACTCCCGGCCTAGGCCGATTACTTGCTAAAAGTACGAGGTATTCGACTAGTCGTGTACCGCCTAGTGAGTTTTACAACCTTAAATCAACTTCCAACACAATAAAAATTAGACTAATATTAATAAGACCACAAATTGCAGCGCCACATCAGCTTTATCTCTCCTAGACCACACCAAGACCAAATGTTCGTAGTAAGAGCACTCCCATCCGTAACGGGGTAACGCCCGTTATCGGCATTTTAACGCCGTTAGCGGCGTTACACCATTGGACTTGTTGTTGTTTAACGCCGTTGGTCCTCGCCGTGCCCAAGCAAGCGTTAAGCGCAAAAAAAAAAAATCATTTTTGGTCCCTTCGATGATGGCTGTTTGGAGAGAAGAAGATCTTGTTGCTCTGTGTTTGCGTTTCTGGGTTTACACATTAAAGACGAAGACGAAGATGGGTTTGTGTTTTACGTGTTTTGCGTTTACGGGTTTACACGAGGAAGACGATGATATTGTGTTTACGTGTTTTGCGTTTACGTGAAGAAGACGCAAGGAAGACGAAGACGATGATATTTCTGGGTTTACACGTGAAATGGAAGGTGAAGATGATGACACGTGAGTTTGTAAGATGATAAATATGTTGGAATACTATGGGCTATATATGGTTTCTAGTTTGTGTTTATGTGATTTTGTTTTGTAATAATATAAAAATGTTATTTGGGGTGTTTTGAAGTGTTATTTTAGTTTTGAAGTGTTTGTTTTAGTTTAGGGGTTGAAACTGAAAATATGAAATGTTATTGGTGTTATTGGTATGTTATGGTTGTGGGTGTTTTTTTTTTTGGATGTTAATGTTAAATGTTAAAGCTGATGTGGCGCTGACATGGACGGTGTTATTGGTGTTATGGTGTTATGAATGGGAGTGCTCTAAGGGGACAGCACTCACAACCAAAAACATACCCCACAAAATTAAATAAACACGCACACACACAAACCAAACAATTCATTCGGTCCATTTGCAGGCGCGTTGCATTTGGTCTTCATAGTAAGGGGGACACGTTTGGTTCGGGTAGACCCGAACCATTCAGTCTTATTACTTTTTAGTCTAATAAATCCAAATCCCATGTGGCAGACCAACATTTGGACAAGGATTGACTCATTCACAACCTAGCCCTAAAATATCCCAATCACGTGCCACATCGACAGTTTGTTACAATCACTCACAACAACATAGAACCAAACAACCACACCATAGGGCCCACACTCTATTTTATTTAAAATAAAAGCGACTAACCATGAGAAAACGAAGAAGAAAATGGACATAACTCTGGAACAACCCCTGACAAGACCATTACCAAAGCACAAACATCTGGTAACGCCGTTAACTAACGTCTGACTAATCAACAACAATCCAAAAGCCGATAAACCATACGCCGTCGAAGCATCTGAATCGTAAACACAGTATGTGTACTCATCGTATTGGTCTGGTACAACTCGAGCCTATATATAACAAATCTAATTAGTTTTTTAATAAAGAAAAAAAGATGGAATTAATTAGGGTTATACATACAGTGCTACGACGTCGTTCGGCACCGATGGCGAGAACGAAGGCCATTAAGTTGAGTGAGATGATGGCTACCAGAACGCTGATTGATACCGCCATTGGAGAGAGTGAGTGTGAAATGCACTCAAGTATCAAGTGGGTTTGGTTTTGTAATGGGATACAATACGTGTTTTAAGCCCTTTTTAGTTTTTATATTTTTGTTGGGTGTGTTTGAGTAAAATGGGAAATTGCTTTTACTTTTAGGAATTCTTCTTTTTGTGATGGACTTAAAAGGTGACAAACTGCATAAAATTTGTACACTTATGCAATTGTATAAGTTACTTAGAGCACAAGGTATGGGGTGCCATTGGTGTGTCAAATGCATGTCATTCGTGTGTCAACCATACCGGAGCATCGTGTCATTCGTGAGCCAAACGTTTTGAGCCAATGCAATGGCTCAAGCCATTTGCATTCTTGTGTGTGTTTTTTTTATTTTATTTTTGTGTAATGTGAGTGAGCGGGTATTTTTAGTAGGGTATTTTGTGAGACTCAATAACATGTTAGTGGTGTGTTATGAGGGAGAGTGTTTTAGTTATTGGTGTGTTATTGGGAAGTGTATGATGTGGCATACCAATAACTTGTTAATGGTTCCTCCCATACCTTGTGCTCTTATGCATTAGATCCTCTTTTAAGTTCATTTAATTAGTAAGGGGCTTCAATCTCTTTCATTTTCACTGCCACGTCAGCTTTCTCTCTCCAGCAACCTTCAGGTGATTGAGTGTCCCAGTAAGGCGACCTACACTACAAAAAAACATACCCCACAAATATACCTATTATATTTATTAATACACACGCATAAGTAGAAATTGTATTCGATCATGATGCGGACCAAGTTGGTTTTCAAATCTCCCTCGATCGACATGCCACAGTAACAAGATCGAGTAGGAATCGATCGTGTGAGTCGATCGACCCTTGTTACTGCGTCCAGCCTTAAACTTGTTTATCATTTTCTTAATTTTATTTATTTTTCTTTTAACATATACTTTAGTATTCTGATATTTTAACTGATTAGTTTATACTTAATTTTATTTATTTATTTATTTATTTATTTATTTTTATTTTTTTGTTAGGTTGTGTATGATGTGAAAAATTGTAGTTCAAAAAACAATTGATTAGTTTATGGGTTTTGAGCCAATTATCACACATACACAAATTACCAATTAGGTAAGACGTTCTCTTTAGTAAAAAAAAAAGTTTGTGTGACCATATAAAGAGTGTTTGCAACAAGGAAATATTAGATATGAGATATCTCACAATTACATGAGTCACAAAACTTTTACTATTGTATTTATCTGATTAAAACAATGATAATATTAGTCACACAAAATCAATCGAAAGTAATAATTTGATGATAAGTTTGTTAAAAAAAATAAAAAATGGATTTAACTATCAACGTGTAACTCAGTTGGTTTTGGATGCACAAAATCTCATTAGAGTGTGATAATGTCACGGGAGGAGAAGTATCGCTTGATTAATGCCGCCGGTTAACAACGTATTATGGGCATATTGCTTGACGAAATAGAGTAAGAAAACGACGTTATTCATATCATTGTTTCAATTTCTACGACAATACCTAATCCTATCTTAAATGTTATTCAATTTCTGATCTCACTAAAACAAGTATAAATAACTGTTAATTATACCTGAAATGACTATATGTGATAATCATAATGTTTTAGAAAAGCATATATGATGTTAGAAAATTTAAACTGATGCGAAATAACAAAGTTTTAAAATAGGCCATACGAAACTGCTTCCTTTATTTCTTTGAGAACTTGCTTTTACTTTTTGGACCTCTTCAGCATCCATTCATCATTTTATTTTTCCTTTTTAGTTTCTCGTACATTATTCGAGCCGGGTAACGGATTTTAGGATGACGTGGCAGAAAAATCATGTGAAACATAGTAATGTTTGCGTCTCCGTCAATGCGTTTATTTGTTTAAGTTAGTGAAATTTTCTAGTTAAGTACAAAAGTTCTTATACTAAAAAACTTGAACAAGATTAATGTTAAGCAATTAGTGACACTAGAAGGGTACCGTGTAATCTGTCGGCGGGTATCCGGTGACTATTTTTGTGGCGAACAAATATTTTTCATTTAAACAATCTTTTTATAACGTAGTAGATATATATTTTTCAAAAGTAAAACGTCTAAATTATTAATAGTGTAAATAGTTAGGACTTTTATTTTTCAAAATTTAGCATTAAATTGGTGGTTATAAGGTTTAAATGAGACTTAAATTTTCTAATTTTCTTTTTATAGTAATGTTTTTTGTCTTAAATTTTTAAGACTTTTTTTATAGGAATTCTCAAACCCTTTATAATGTAGTATAGATATATATTATACACCAAAAGGCTTATCTCTCAATGGTATTTTTTGTTGTGTAAGAAGCTCACAACCAAAATGGTTGCAGATTCAAGTCCTGATTATGACATATGAGATGGGAAAAAATCATGTTTCACAACCAAAATGGTATCAATGTATATAATAGTTGTTAAATATATATACACTGAAATGGGAAAAAAGTGACTGACAAGTAAAAATAAAATGAAGAAGCTCGCTGGAAATTATTAGAATAAAAGTAAAATAATATAGAAATAATATAGAATAAATATAGGAGAGGCATAACTGTCGATTCATAAAAATATTTATGTGCATCGATCAATTTGTTATGTGAAAATATCAATTCCCAAAAAGAAATATTGAACTTTGAATTTGAGTTTCCAAATAAGTTGCCTTTTTGAAAGAACATAAAACAAAAAGACGGTGGCGATTTTTATAAACAAGAAATAAATAATAATCTTTTCATCAAAGATCATTTACTAGCGAAACGTATTCTCTTATCTAAGCTTCTCTTCTTTCTTGTGCATTAGCTTCCCTATGGAACTATTATCAACATATCAATCATCAAACGAAGACTGTGAAAAGACTGGTTGGTGATATTTCTATACTCAAATGAGCAACTCGTAGTCGTGTACTTTTACATGCATCTAAAAAAGGCATAAATTCATAAATACACTCCTGGATTATCATTAATTGTTAATAAATTATCTCTGAAAAATATTACTCCACTTCTTGGACATATTTGTTTATTTATTACAAACTATGATACCTACTAGATCACTACCAATTGTGGAATTAATAAATGTGAAGAAATGACAAAGGTGTAAGCAAAAGAAAGACCTATCAGACTTCTAATCTAAAATCGTTCATTTAAAAAATAATAATAATAAATAAAAAAATTGCTAAATCTTCACTCAACCTAGTAAAGATTTACCCAAACATAGAAATGTTTAAAACTCAATATTAAAATGCATAAATGTAAAACCAACCTTAAACCATGGCGAACTTAGTAATGGTGTAATACCGTTTAAAACCCGGTCCAAAAACAAGTGAACATGACACACACACAAAAAAAGAAGCTTTTTCCAGGAAACCAAATTTACCAAAACACCACCTTAAAAAAAAAAAAAAAAAAAAAAAAGGTGCATTTTCTACACCCTGTGCAACAAATTTGCCAAAATCTTGCACATTATATTTCTCACTCAGGTACGAAAAAAATAATTTATCGCATAATTGCGGACATACGAGATGATCATGCTGAGTTTTGACATAATTTGGCTTCAGCAGTTTTGTCACACAAGTTGGGGTTGAGGTTACATACCCCAAAAGTCCAGCACCTCGTATATCGCAACTGCAAGTGTGCGAGATATTAATTTTTTTCACAGGGTAAGAAAACTATGTATTTTCGGTTTTTTGGATTAAGAAAATAAGCAATTTGGTGAAATAGGCGTTTAAATTTTGGATTAAGAAAATAAGCAATTTGGTGAAATAGGCGTTTAAAAAGAGTCATTTTCCTCAAAAACAATTACTATTTATCCAAACAAGATTTGCTTTTTATATGTTTAAATCACAAGCATAGAATTCGAGTCTGGTTCTCGGTCCAACCAGGACCAAACCAGTTCTAAACCAATAAGCTGGTCTCAATTCTCATATTCTCAAACTTTTCGTTGGTACCTTCCATTGAGGTATGGTTCAATACCATTACACAGCCTAGGCAAGTGCAAATACCTTACCAAAAAACCGGCTTAAAATTTGAGCCAAATGAGTCAGTAGCAAAGATATGGAAATCAAAGATACCTACAAATAAGTTCACTATGGAAATCAAAGATACCTACAAATAAGTTCACATACTATTTCTTATAAATCACAAACAATTAAACAGAGCACTCCATCCATAGATATAAAGGAAGCTCACAACTACTCCTACTACTAATTCATCAAAGCTAAAGTTTATAACATTACAAACACATCACCAGGGCACAAAAAAATACAGCCTGTTGTTATCACTCACTCTCACCCATTACTTATAATTTAATTAGAAACCAAAATGTAAAAAACATCCGAGATGGAAACTTGATTCTTTTTTCTTTTCTTAAATAAAACCGCCAAACCGTAACTTAACCATGCTTTCTATAGCTCTCTTTTGTGTATTCCATCTCTATATTTTATCTAACCTGCATCTTCCAACCTTTATTGCCATCATTTTTTTCATACCAAAGGCTTTTCTTTATATATATATATATATCTTTTTTTTCACTTTTTTTTTTACTTTTTTTTTTCTTTTAGGAGTTATGGCAGATTGGGAACATTGTCATCATCATCATCATCATCATTATCATCTACGGGAAAAGAAAATGTAATCCGGGTGATGGACCTGAAGAGTTGCCAGCCAATTATCAGCCGCCTGCAAAAGAGTACTCAGCAGTTGACGTTCATTGTTGATCCACAGTGGTGCTTTTAACTTGTATGAAGCGAGACCAAACACTGGTAACGAGATTTTCGGGACACCATCTGTCTCGCCTGGATTTAACACAGCAGGTGGATGCTTACATTGATTGCCTGTTACAAAAAAATAGTTCAACTTTAATGAAAATAAACACCCCAATATATAAGAGCCTGCATGATCATGCAGAGTTGCTTTTGACAACCCCATTTCAAACCTAACAGTTGAGTATTGTGTTTGGATTTGCTTTTTGAACTAATTATTTATTCTTTAATTCCTGAGACTTTGTAGTCGCGAAAAATGGTTATTTATGCTTCTGGTTATTGATTGCTTGGGTATAAACAGCTTTAAATAAAAACAAAACTGATTATTATAGGCAAAACAAAATTATGTGTTTAATTTTATAGCCTAAGTTCAGAAACCTTTACTTAATTCACAATGCATTTGTCAGTTTTTCACAAACCTTTTTTGGTTACTGTATCTATTAATTGTTTACATAACCAGATATAGCCAAACGCTTAGACATCAGATTATGCGATCACTACGACTACAAACAGCAGAAACACATACAAACACAATATTTTACAGCTCATAATACTACAGATGATTATCTGATTCTGAATATTCAATATCACTTGTCTTTCAATCCCACATCTATACTCCCGGAATCATAGAGTTTAAAAGCTAGATTGGAGTACTATCGTCATATAAACTGAAGACACTTAGACGAATAATAAAATTGGTCAAAGAACTGAACTTATTCTAATTGATTGTTTCACTTTTACTTGCCAAAGATATATAGTTTATTCTCCTATAAAATAAACTAGTCATCAGCTACAAATTGTGTTAAACCTGACCAAGCATGGAAAAAAATTGTATTTGAACTGGAAAGAAGCCAGTTATAAAAAGATTCTCATTTGCAGTTGTAGCAACAAAAAAAGGAGCAACTTCCAGTCCCAATATAATAATTTCTCTAAAACGCAGAAAATTATAAAGAAAGCGGATAAATGTGAAAATAGAAACTACAAACCTGTAATAGGTGTATGAAGAGAATGATACGTGAGAAAGCAAGCATCAAGATCTTTCAATGTGGGTCCCATTGGAATCCTATAAATCGGGTACCTAAGAAATCACCAAAAAAACCCATCAGCTTGGACATGGCTTTCGTATGCAAGGAAAAGGAGTTAAAAATATACAATTTACAAAGATTACGAGGGTCATACCAGGCCACGGATAACCAACTAGAAGGAAGCAAGTCACAACTTTTTATGCTCTTCAATTCAGGGAAGCAGCGGGCAAGATCAAGTATCTATGCAATATTCAAAACATGGGAGGGATTAATTTTTAAAGTACAAAAAAATGCATACCATTTTGACATTGTGGTTGAGTTTTTGCAAGAAACAAACCTTGTCAGTCAAAGGTTCCCGGCCCCAAGGTTGATTATGCTCCATATACTCAAATGAGAGACAACCTTGTGGTCTCGTAGATTCACCCTCATCACTAGAAAAGCCTTCTTGAAGGGCATGTTGATAATTTAACGACAACTGATCCAATCTGTGAGAGATTTCACTCTTTGGCAGGTCATTATCACTGCTTACATCACTACTTGAGTCCCTAAAAGAGTCAGCATCGCTGTCCTCACTCTGTTGCCTATAATTTCAAACCACAAAAATAAGCTAGAAGTTCGATTAAAAAAAACAGATCACATTCTATCACAATGTATATACTTTAAATTTACTTAAAAATAAAAATAAATAAACAATTAAAAAAAAAAAAAAAAAAATCTTCTTAAGCAAAAGAGTGCAAGACATAATTATGCATCAATGTACATAAAGTTGATTTTTCAATCTAAATATAATGTGCTTCTCTCAGATTCATAACGAGTGAAAAAGAGCTCTAAACGCCTACACCGATTTTATGCAACAATATATGTCAACATGCCGATCTGCTCATGAGCTACTTGGGATCGGCTTGGTAAAAGCTCGAAACGAGTCGAGCACGCGCCTAGTTTCGAGCTCATACAATAAACGAGCACGGGCTTCACACTTAAAGAACGATTAGGCTCGGAGCCATTTATACATATGTATATACATACTTGTATATGTATAATTTCAAATGCCGAGCTCCATACCTAAAACTCACCTCTATCACATTTTTTATACTTGGATTTCTCAAAAAGATATTAAAAATTTATAAAACGACCCAAGCTCGAGCTTTGTAAATAACTATTGAGCCGAGCTAGAGCTTTATAAATAAAGCTCGAGCCCGAGATGGAGCTTCTCTAAGTCGAACGAGACAAGCTCAAGCTTGTCCGAGGTCGGCTCAGCTCGTTTCATAGTTGTCAATAGCGAATAGCGATAAATAGCGACGAGCCACCTATATGCTACGTAACGAATAGCGATAAATAGCGACCGCTATTTGTGTTTAGCGATAAAATAGTAGCAAAATAAAGATATGTTTTACCATTCAACACATAAACATTTGTAAACATTCAAAACACCAAAATAGCTAAATTAGTCTGTTAGTAATCATCTAAAACTTGGATTGGTGAATTAGGCAACTAGTCCCTCGGAATACTTACCAAACGCGCCCCTATGTTTTGGATTTGACATTTTCGGTCCCTCTTGGGGTATAAAACCCCACAACACACACATAAACACACTTTTACACACACATTTCTCTCTCTAATCTCTCTCTAAAATTACGGTGACCGGAAACCTCCACCGCCGTCTTCTCCGCCGATTCCGGCCACCCGTCACCGGAAAATTACACCACCTATACCAAACGACAGATCGTCGAAAGGAGATCATTTTGACATAGGGTACGCGTGGTGAAACCCACCGACGCGCCCTAGATCTACATTTTAAGTTTAAGACTTTTTGGGTTTTGTCGCTATTCTGTCGCTAAATGGTAATAGCGACACATGACCGCATTTCGTAGCGCTATAGCGGCTATCGTCGCTATTGACAACTATGGCTCTATTCTGTCGCTAAATGGTAATAGCGACACATGACCGCTTCGCTACGTAGCGCGCTATAGCGACAGCTATCGTCGCTATTGACAACTATGGCTCGTTTACACCCGCTAGTCGTAATACACAGAAAGCAAATAGACAATATTGGTAATGTAAATGATAACAGATCAATAGAAATATGAAAAAAGAAATAGGGTCACCAAAGACAGAGTAAATTATAATCATAGTTTTAGTCTCTATCACAATATGTCCGGCACATGTGTTATTTGGCTTTTACTTGCTATTTGCTACATAATTGAACGAGGACTGATGCAATTGTTGGTTGAGCTATAACTCTATAAGGGTGGCCCATTTATTATTTTATTTGCACTTGCTTCAGTACATGAATCTCATAAATTTTATTTTAAAAAAATAACACAAAAATAGCATGTGTAATTTACAAAAGTCATTAAACACTGCAAACACAATATGTCTGGCACATGTGTTATTTGGCTTTTACTTGCTATTTGCTACATAATTGAACGAGGACTGATGCAATTGTTGGTTGAGCTATAACTCTATAAGGGTGGCCCATTTATTATTTTATTTGCACTTGCTTCAGTACATGAATCTCATAAATTTTATTTTAAAAAAATAACACAAAAATAGCATGTGTAATTTACAAAAGTCATTAAACACTGCAAACACTTGGACAGCAAAAATAAGCAAACAACTAAGATAAGTGTAGTACAATTTTTAATGGACTACCCTTATAGCTCAAGTGCTCAACCATTTATTATCACCTAAATGCATAAATCCTTGCCCAATTTTAGGACAAATTAGATCTAGAATTCAAGGTGTTACACACTTGACAGGAACCAACAACATTGATTATACTAGAATAGTGTGCCAACTTTCGACAGGTTGGCCATCTCTCCCAAAACACAAGTAACAATTAATAAGGATCTCGATCAATTATATCCCTCCACACCTAATGGATTCAGTTATTATGTAAACCATTACCTTATTACTTACTAAGAATGGATCCACTAAGAAGAAAAATAAAAATAAAAAGAATGAGAAATGTTTTCAGCCACACATTTCAAATGAAGAAGGAGAATTTCATGGGAGATGCATCTTTTTTTGTAGGTACATCTGAAATATGCGGTTGTGGTTATTTCTCATCCTTCTCATTTTACTTTTATTTCTTATTTGATCCTTACTCATTACGTAAACCCTAATCTTAAGAGATTGTGTTAAGGCCAAATAACAGGTCTAACCATGGTTTAAAAAGCGGTGTGGCGCCTCGGCGCCTGAGGCGAGGCGGGTAATAGCATATGAGGCTTCATGGTGGTATATTAGGAACGTCGCTCTGTTGAATGAGGGTATGGCGGAAGAAGCGTGAGGCGGGTATGAGTGAGCGACAAAACCCAAAAGTCTGAAACTTCAAATTTAGATCTAGGGTGCGTCGGTGGGTTTCACCACGCGTACCCTATGTCAAAATGATCTCCTTTCGACGATCTATCATTTGGTATAGGTGGTGTAATTGTCCGGTGGGGTGTAGGAATATTGGCGGAGAAGACGGTGGAGGTTTCAGGTCACCGAAATTTTAGAGAGAGAGAGAGAAATGTTTGTGTAAAAGTGTGTTTATGTGTGTGTTGTGGGGGTTTTATAAGGGAAAAGCATACATGCGACAAGCGGCAGCGGCAGCAAAACACATATAAAACCAAAGAAAAGTTTTAAACTTGCATTTGTCACCTGCAATATTTTGATTTACATAATTAGTCCTTCCTTTATAACCTTGCGACATCTAACCTCCCTGTGCAGGGATGATTTCCCTTTAATTAATTATGAACTTTATTTGATGCTAAGTATTTTTTTTTAATATAAGATATTAGATATATAATTTCTATATTTTTTAATTAGCCCGACTTTCGCCTCGGTTACTCGAGCTTACGCCTCTTGAGGCTAAGGGAAAACGCCTCGAGGCTCGCCTTCCGTACTTTTAAACCTTGGGTCTAACAACCGCACATATGCCAGTCTTGCTGCATGTCAACTATGACTCAGATTAAGAAAAACCCTTGAGGCACAAATATCAATCAGGAATCTATATATAATCAACAATGAGGGGAAAAACTATATACGTTGATGTAACCATTATATTTAGCCAAGTATAAATGCAATAAGCCAATTCAAACAATTCAGCCAACATAAACAATTGCTATCAACCTATACAAGTTTAATATCCCCGATCTAATCATATAAAACAAAATCATAATGCATAAAACAACACCACATAACCAACATAACTAAAAACACATACAAACGACACCATAACAATACCTTGATTTCGCAGAGGACTTCAACGGATCCATATATAATTGAATTCCAGACAAATAAGGCACGTAATACTGAACCACACTATCTGTGTCATTCAATATCAAAGGCACTCCAGCACCATAAGCACTCCACTCCTTAAAAGACTCCCATAAATCACCAAGCAGAAAATACGGTTGTCGTTCTTCCTGATTCCTCCACCCTCCCATACCTCTCTGCAACACATTAATCCAGCCAAAAACACCAATTCAAAATCGGCGTCCAATACTTGAAATTTACGCCTATCTGATTATTTTAAAGTTAAATGCTCACACTCTACCCAAGTTTACAGATTGCCTAAATTGTTGCTTCTATGCTACCTGCTTCAGATAAGCAGTTTGGAGTGTTTGGATAATATAATCTTTACTTTAAAGCAAAACACGCAGTTTTCAATAAGCACTTCAGGAAAAGATTATTTGAGAAAACGTTATATGGCGTTTAGGACTGCTATTATTTTCTGCTTAAAAATAAGTACCTCTGGTACTAGCGTTTGGATTTGCTTATTTTGTAAAAAATGCAATAATATTCGTAAAAATTATAACTTGATAAACGTTTCAACCAAATCATACAATATTTTAGGTTAAATACAAGAGTAAAGAGTAACTTTAGTTTAAAGTCAAAACTGCTTTTCTGCTTCAAAAAAAAGCAGATAAGCGAGAAATGGTTGAACTGAAAAATTACTTTTCTGCTTCAAAAAGGCAGATAAACAGAAAAGCATTATATCCCAAACACCCTCTTAGAAGGAACTTTAGAGACTCAAATCCAACCTAAAAATCTTAAGGGTTAAAATACAAGAAAATGAACCTTCTCGTTATCTATTTATCTACCCATTGCACTTTTTTACCATTTTCACATGATAAGTAAATCCAAACACTATTGAAGCTGCAATAAGCAACAATCCCAATTCCCAAACAACCTCTAACTTAATTAGCTTTTCACTAAACTAACATCAACAACTCATCTATAAATGAGTTGACTTTCTAGATAGTCAACACAAAAAACATACATAATGTATTTTTTGGCTAACCATGGTTTCCCATCTTTCAGCCGACTAATACATGGGGGTTTTACCCACCACCACAGAGACACAAACCAAAACAAATCCCTACCCTTTTTATAAAAAATAAATAAAAGAAAAGTGAACGAAATCAACAATACCTATCACCAAATTGCTTATTTTTAAGCAACAATCCCAAACAGCCTCTAACTTAAACTAACATCAACAGCTCATCTATAAAAGAGTTGACTTTCTATATAGTCAACACATCAAAATATTTTATTTAATTTACATCTAATGAATAAAAATAAAAATAAAACCTTAGATTGATACTGAGCAATAACAGAAGGCGTAACCGATTCCAAAAACCGTTCCAGATTACACACCACCGGAGACTCGACCGGTTTTATAACAGGGTTCTCAGGCTCTAAACCATCTGATGACGTCATGGTGCGCGTAGAAGTGACGTCACTCTGAGCCCTACGTAGATTATCTTTATTATTATTGTCTTGGCGGTTTTTTCTGGCTTTAGCCGGACTATAAAAGCGATCTTCTCCACCACGACTCCGTCCAAATTGTAATCCTGCACCTAACATTTTTTATAAACCCTACTTTTATAAATCCGACAAATTGACCCTAAAAATTAGGGAGAAATGAAATTAAACACCAAATTCGTCAAATATAATCAGAAATACGGTTACTTTCGACAAATTTGAATTTGTTGTTTTTGATAAAACTGGGGTCGAAAAAAACCCTAAAATTTTGGGGGAAACAGTAAATTCGTCAAATTGAAGAGTGGGATGAATCAGAAATGCAATAAATTTCACGAATTTGAATCTGGAGCCTTGAGATTGTTGTTTTGATGGTTTTTGAACCCTTGGAAATTGGGGGAAATGGAATTGATGGTTGATTTGATGGAATTTGTGTGTGTGTGTGTGTGTGTTAATTTGGTGTGAATTGAATGGTAATGGGGGAATGAAAGTGATTGGAGATGAAGAAGAGATGTAAAGGACAGGAAGTGTTTGTTTAGGAAGAAATAATAAGAATGGGGGGAGGATGAATGAAGAAGAGGTGGAATGAAGAGGTGGGCAAAGATGGAATAACTCTTTTTTTTAACTAATACCAAAAATCTCCAAGTTTTATTTATTACAAATTTAATGTGTTTCTATCTATGAAATGTTCGTAGAGCACTTGCAATCATGCCCTAAGTTAAAGTTTACCCTCCTACCATATCAGCATCACATCAGCTTTAATATTTCACCTTAACTCACTTAAAAAACACCTACTATCATAACATCCCAAGGTTAAACTTTAACATGAGTTATTTTCAAATTCAACCCCTAAACTAAAACAAACACTTCATTTATTAAAAAACATATCATATTAAACATTAAAACACAAAGTACATTAAACATTAAATACGAATTACATTAAACATTAAAACTACAACGAGATTGAGTAAAAATAAAACTACTAAAACTTAAGAATACTAATCATCGGAGTTCCAACCCGTCGGCAGAGGAATAAAACTCGCCATTAAAGAGCTTTGTCTCCATGATGTCAAAGTAGTTATCTCTAAGATATTGAGCTTCCACGGCTTCTTGTTCACGGACGAGCGCTTCCTCGCGTGCCTCTGTTCCATAATCTCTATAGTTTTCTTCGTCTGTTGAGTTACGAAAGGAAGCCTCACTTAACCCAAATGGATTGTTTTCAAGATCCACCTGTGGACTGTTAGCAGCTGAATTGCTAACACGTGGAGTGTTAACAATTGGATTATTCATAGGTAGAGTGTTAACAATTAGATTGTTAACAGCTGGAGTGTTTAAAAATACATTTTCAGGTTGGAAAACCGGAAAGACATCTTCAGGTGGTGTTGAGTAAACTTCAAATTCTTCTGGAGTTGAAAAGCTAGTTTTTGGCAACTGTGTTGGAGTTGGAAAGCTAGTTTCCGGCAACTGTTGTGGACTTAGGAATTGCTGAGAAAAATCTTTGCGAGACATTTGTGTGTGTGTGAGTTTTGTGTGTAACTTGTGTGTGTAAGTTGTGTGTTCTAAACAACTCTGGTAGAGTTGTATATATAGGCAGAGTTGATTTTGAATTTGAATAAATCCCGCTCATATTTGATTTTTAAATTTCAAATTTGAATTTATCCCGATCAGAATTAACCAGTATAATTTAAATTTGAATTTGAATAGGTTGAATTTGACATGAATGTCGTGGATTGGGTGGACGATCAGGGGCCTCTTATCACATGACACCACATTTTAACTTGTTCATTTCTGTCACTTATCTCAAAACTCCTATCATTGTGCATTTACCAGATGGGACTTCTAAAACTGTCACCATTGTTGGTAGTGTACAAATAACACCTACTCTAGTGCTCACAAATGTCTTTTATGTGCCTGACTTTCAACTCAATTTGCTTTCTGTTGGTCAACTCATTCAAACAAACCAATTGGTAGCTCATTTTTATCCCAAGGACTTTTGCTTTCAGGACCTTACAACTAAGCAGATTGTGGCAGTGGGAAAAGGTTCCAAGTGTTTGTACATCTGCAAACCCACTGTTGATCCATATGCATTTTCTGCTTATATTTCTGATTTTCAAAATTCTCATTTGAATTCTAGTCCTGTTGTTTGTCTGAATAAAGAGTCCTATAGCAATAATGTGTCTAAAAATGTGCTAGATGTTTCAACTTTTCATGCTAGACTTGGTCACTCATCTATATAAAAAATGTCCCATATACCATTGTATAAATCCATGAAATTCTCAGATTTTTCTTGTGAATGTTGTATGCTTTCCAAACATCATACACCTCCTTTTCCTAAAAGTGAAAGTATTGCTTCTGTTCCTTTTCACTTGATTCATGTCTATTTATGGGGCCCTGTGGAGTTTGATAAGAACTCCTTGGACCGTTTAGAGCACTAGAGTTTAACAATAACAATGACAATAAACATGATACGCAGCGGAATAAAACAAATCATAGTTATTGACAACAAGGTTTTTCATTAATAATCATTCCAGGCCTCAAATATTATTTGATCAGAATAATACGGTTACACTTAACTTGTAACAGGGATCAAAGATCCTTGAGGCTAAACTACACAAACTCTAACCCTAGACGTTTATATGAACACGTCTAGGTTACACACACACACTTTAATGACTACATATTGGAAGACATGTATATCAAACCTACACCCCATGTCCTCTTTATATACTAGAGGATTAGGGTTTACAAAATACTACGAAGGACTAAATAATAAATCTTCTTTTGCAAGCAAGTCCTTCCATCTTTTTGTAGGTTTCATCTCTTTCACTTTAAGTCCCTTTGTTTCATTCTTGTATTTATTTTGTCTCATCAAATCCAAGGAACCTAAAACCCAACAATCTTCCCCTATTTGATGATGACAAAACAAACAAAGTCGTGCACGAACTTCCCTAGACAGTAGCGAAGTTGAGATGTAAACATCTCCGTGAATGAAACATTCTTGTCTTCCTTTGTCTTCCCCTTAATCCATGCCATCGCACTTCAATATCTCTTCCCCTTTTTGTTATTAACAAATAGAGAATGTAAACATTAGAAACTTCCCCTTGAGTGGTGCATGAAAATGATTTTTCAAATCAGTAAGCTCTATGTAATGATCACTTGTGAAGAAAACCAAGTATTACGAATTTGATGAAGAAGTAAAATAACCCAAACTTGTGTTTTATGTCTTGTACTATCCACGTGACTCCAAACTTATACTAACACCATATAAGTAGACCGCAATCTCTTGACAAAATCCTCATCTTCAATGAGACACTAAGCACTACAATGTAACTCCTTTAAGTGATAGTTAACTAGGTCTTCATCCATCCACCCCCTGACCTATGAAAACTAGATTTTGCAAGTCTTCGTCAACATCCTTTAAGCACGAACAAGTTATCTTAAAAGCAGGTATGATACTTTTAAGATATGATAAAACACGTATCCAAGTAATTCCACTTCACCTTCAAATAAGTGATAAATAACTTCCTTCGTAATCAATTCGTCAATAAAACCAAAAACGAGCTTTTTAAAACCTTTAAGAACAAATACCAATCTTCTTGTGTGTGCGAACCAAAATCCATGTGTGTGTCACCAAAAATCTCAGTACCAAAAATATGTACGGCTTCCCTCAATTCCAAAACCTCATCAGTGAAACGAATAACGCAGAAACACCGCAGTGGAATTGAGATAACACTAGCAGTGGTTTTGAGAAAACACTAGGAGTGGTTTCGAGAAAACACTAGAAGTGGTTTCAGAAAAACACTAGAAGTGGTTTCAGAAAAACACTAGAAGTGGTTTCAGAAAAACACTATAAGTGGTTTTGAAAAACACTAGAAGTGGTTTCAAGAATACACTATCAGTGGTTTCGAGAATACACTATCAGTGGTTTCGAGAATACACTATCTGTGGTTTCAGAAAACACTATCGATGGTTTCGAGAATACACTATCAGTGGTTTCAGAAAACACTAGAAGTGGTTTCATAAAAACACTAGGACATTTGCTTCTAACCATGAATCATAAACACCACACAATGTATAAACAACCTCCATCAAGAATTAGAACAAGTAACACAAATTCAAGAAGTTGAATATGCATGAAAACCCAAAAATTCGAATTATTAAACCAATTTCTGCAGCCAACTTCGACATTGAATAACTTTTGATAGAGAGCTCAGATCGACAATCCCTTCGGTGAAAAGTTAGATGAATATATAGAGAACGTCCACCGAATATTTCGTTATGATCCAACGGTTAACGAAAAAGTTATCGCGTTTTTAAAACTGTACTGCAGAAAAATACGAGAATTTTCAGATTCGTAGTTTTTCTTCTTTTCGGCATTCTTCGACCAATAAAACCTTGCGAATCCCTAGGTAACGAGCTCCACAAGCTCTGATACCAATTGTGGAGTTTGATAAGAACTCCTTGGACCGTTTAGAGCACTAGGGTTTAACAATAACAATGACAATAAACATGATACGCAGCGGAATAAAACAAATCATAGTTATTGACAACAAGGTTTTTCATTAATAATCATTCCAGGCCTCAAATATTATTTGATCAGAATAATGGTTACACTTAACTTGTAACAGGGATCAAAGATCCTTGAGGCTAAACTACACAAACTCTAACCCTAGACGTTTATATATGAACACGTCTAGGTTACACACACACAGTTTAATGACTACATATTGGAAGACATGTATATAAAACCTACACCCCATGTCCTCTTTATATACTAGAGGATTAGGGTTTACAAAATACTACGAAGGACTAAATAATAAATCTTCTTTTGCAAGCAAGTCCTTCCATCTTTTTGTAGGTTTCATCTCTTTCACTTTAAGTCCCTTTGTTTCATTCTTGTATTTATTTTGTCCCATCAAATCCAAGGAACCTAAAACCCAACAGGCCCCTATAAGCAAGCTGCTATGAATGGTGCTCATTACTTTTTCACCATTGTGGATGATCACACAAGAGCTACATGGGCCTATTTAGTTCATTCAAAGGAGCAGATTCCAACCCCACTGATTTCTTTCTTTGCTTATGTTAAAACTCATTTTCAAAGCATACCAAAGATTGTTAGATCAGACAATGGGACTGAAATAGTTAATGCAACTTGTGCTACTTTCTTCCAAGAAAAAGGTGTTTTGCATCAGAGGTCCATGCCTTATACTCTACAACAAAATGGCATAATAGAGGGAAAACATAGGCATTTACTTGATACAGCCAGAGCTATTAGGTTGCATGCTAGTTTGCCTCTTAAGTTCTGGGGTGATTGCCTTTTAGCAGCTACTTATCTCATCAACAAAATGCCTGCAAAAGTTCTTAATTGGAAGTCTCCTTTTGAAAAGTTATTTGGTGAATTCCCTAGTTATGATCATCTGAGGGTAATTGGATGTTTGTGCTATGCTGTTGTTACCAAACCACATAAGGATAAGTTTGATAACAGAGGTATCAAGTGTGTTCTCCTAGGGTATCCTGCCAACCAAAGAGGGTATAAATTGTTAAATTGGGAGACAAAAGAGGATTTTCTCAGCA
>OU343224.1:42112247-42137247 GCA_910596185.1 Chrysanthemum makinoi | reverse complement strand
GACTGGTTTGGATTAACTCTGGAAATGGTTGCTTCATTTGTAAATATGGTTCACTGTAGGGAATAATTTATTGTTAGCTATATGATTTTGTGACAATGGTGAATGTAAAAAAGTGTATGTTTACCTTGTAGTTTTGGGCTACTAACCTGCTGACGACCTATACTGGTGCAACGAACATACATGCAAGTTTCTCGCCCGCATTCAACGGTTGCAACTGAAACTGCCTGCATAACAACACCAACGCCTAAATTAGTACTTAAGGGTTAGTTTAATTTGTACGTGAGTGTCCAAGAAAGCTGAGATGACTCAAATTGTATAAGCTAAATCTTCATAATATTACGTCGTTTAAGTTGAATGGAGCTGCCTAGCAACTTAAAGTTGTTCGTTTTTGGTGTGTGACTAATCTGGTATCTGACAAGAATGAGAAAGAGAAAGGCGGCCGCGTCGCTGTGATGGATTCTCGGCATGTGTGTCTCTGGATAATTCTAGGTATGTGTATATGTGTCTCTGGAAACCAAGTTCGTTTATCCAAACTATGAATCCGAAAAATCATATGAGTCTCAAGTGCTAAGCAAGCCTTCATGTTTGGGCTCATTGGATGTCTACAAAAAGAAAAACTCCATTCAATTATTCACCATATATGTTTCTTTTGTAGGCCAAAACATTTATCAGTTAAGAGGTTGTGGCAATTAAACTGAGGGTAGATATAACTTGACATGTATATGATGTCGATCATCTTGTAAATTTAGTACATAGGAACTCACCAAGATCACATCAATTGCCTTTGGCAATCCCACGAGCCTAGGAAGTCGTTGGGTACCTTAAAAATAGTTCAGCTTTTCTATTTAGTACCATATTCATTAAACTTAAATCCAAAATTGCACAAGTATACAAATCACCAAATCTTGTACCTCCGGCGCCAGGATTAATTCCGAGAGACAACTCAGGCAAGCCAAGTTGTACCTTCGGAGCTGCAATACGTACATGGCATCCCTGTTTAAAACAACTAAATAAAAACACTTTCACAATAAAGAAAAACAAAATATTAATTTCTTTAGCCCAAATTTACAAACCATTGAAACTTCTAATCCAGCACCAAGTGCAAGTCCTTCTATTGCAACAACTATAGGCTTCTTTGCATCTAAAATTGCAAAAGAACAAACTTTATCAAATCCATATTTTATTAAGTCATTGGTAACATTTATGAATAACTGGAGACACCACCTTTAATTCTGTTCACCACAATGCCAACGGATAAATCAGGTAGAAGAGATAACTTTCCGATTTGGTGAACCTGTTGGAACACATTGATATCAAATCCACCGGAAAACTTCCCATTTTTGCCTATATAAAATTAAGAAAATCGAACTCAGCAAGCTAAAAAAACAATAGCATAAAAAAAGCAATGGAATTTAATAGAAACAATTGCTTAACCAACAAATTATCGATCAAAGCGATTGCTTTCACGTCATCTCTTCTCATAGCTTCTCCAATTTTCTCCTTTAAATGATGAACCGAAAATCATCAGTCCAAGATACTCATAAATGATAAACCGAATATGTTTAGTTAATCTTACAATATAAGCATGATTTTCAGAAATCAATATATAATCTAAACAGGAGAAATGCGTATGTACATTTGAAAAACCATTAAAGCTGGTGTGATGGTGTAGTGCCATTTTAAAATGTCTAATATTCTTATTCAAGAGCAGCACCCTTGATTTTTTGAAAATATCTAATGGGTGTGATGCCATTTTTAAATGTCTAATATCTTACCATGAAAAGATCGTGTTCAAGAGCAGCACCCTTCGGAGTGTGGTGGCTTCAGTATCTGCACAAAATTCCCATCAGTTTGGGCAAACGAACCTGCAACTGATGTTTGTACACCACATTGTCTAAGGTCGGTTGGTTATGCACGACACTGGCATGCATATCTACACCTATCACATAAGATGCAAAAATTATCTTTTTTAATCAATTGACACTTCTTCTTATTATCTCAGGTCTTCAATTATTTTCTTTACACCCAATTAAGACACTTTTATCTTATTCGTAAGTACATTCACTATGTAGAAAGCTTATTTAGTGATTGACACTGATAAATAAGATGCACAAATAGTAGAGGTGGGCTGGTGGTTGGAAAACGGGTCAAAACAGATCACCTTTTAGTATCAATCAAAAGAGGACGCTTGAGGTTAACCCACAAACACTTTTGTCCATTTCTTTAATATATACTGTGAGTTATTTGTGATTTGAATTATTATTATTAAATAATAATTTATGCCTATGAATAAAAAGATTTAGGAGGTTGTCTGGATCCAAAATAGACTATGGGAGACTTCCACTCTGTTTTACCTCTTCGACCCATTTGACATGTTTCCCTTTTAACTAAACTTCCTATTTTCCCTTGTAAAATGTGCATGTAACCCAAATTGAGCCATTCGTAAGTAAATGGATTAAACTGCCACCAATAAACTGATAATGTAACATCAGTTGCCATAAAGAAATTTCAAAGGTAATAGAAGACAATACCAGATAAAAAGTTGTAGTCTACTTTTGCTTTGCTCATCGTTAGACGTCAGGAGACAAGGCAGTAAGGGAATGAACTGTTGGACACACCGTGACGCTCTTTTAAGAGAAGACTTGCATAAATATACAATCATAAGTCGAAAAGCAATTCTTGAGCATTTTTCAGACCTTAGCAGGATAGCTTTATCAATTACTTTGTTTGGTTTTCCACCTAACATTGACACATATTCCTAATATATCCTCTAACATTGACACATATTTTGTGCCTATGCCTAAGATGGAGCACAAGAGTGGACTTGCAGGTTACTATTATATGCTTTCAAAACACTCAGAATACCCATAAATCAATCCTTGTGATAACCAAAAAGTGACTGTATTCAAGCTAAGGTTGAGTGGGGGGCAGATAATTTGGATACCCGATAGAACACTGGCTGCTATTCGAAAGCAAAGTGATTAGGGATGATAGCAGGGCCAAATTACTTCAAAATATGGTTAAGTGTTTCATGTCAAATAAAAGCTAATTCACTCCCCCAATAGTCATGCGGCACAACGAAATGATTTAATTCCTATATAATTTAATGTCTCAATAAAATACGATCTCTTTACTTTCGGATGAGGTATGAAACACCAATGTTTGAGAAAATTGGTGGTTAAGATGACGATAACAAAGATATGCCAGTGTATAGCTGTGAATTAATCTGAACCAAAGCCTCATATTAACATGAATGTTGATTAAATCATTCCTTTGAAAACAGGAAAAATAATTAAAAACATTGAAAATACACTATATTGTCATAAATCACATAGGTACATATTGTGAAACATAAATCCTGTTGCTACCATTCATTTTTTATTCTAAGTCATAAGTTGGTACACAATTATTTCAATTTGAAACCATAAACAACATTTTTCCAAAAAGAAATTCATTCAGGACTTTTATCAAACACTTGATATGCAAAAATAATATCAAAAATCAAAATCAATAAAACGAATATGAAACTAATTTATAATTAATCATACCTTAAAATGATCGGCGAACATAATTTGATTCAATCAAAAACATAATGAGATTTCTTTTATTATTTTTGAATTGATTTTTTGATGTTAGTGGTGCCGATACCTCCCGATCAAAGCATGTGAGATTTATTGATGTGGGCTTAACAGGTAATGAATGGAGACTTTTTTTGAATTAAGATTGATATTTGTTGTTGATCGATTATGTAGGTTTATTTTGGGGGGATATGAATGAAATTGATTTGGGGTCTTTCGAGGGGATGAAGGTGATAGAAGGAGGAGTGAGAATGGCGTGTGTTCTTTGTGCAAATCTCATGGAAAGAGCGTGTTGATAAAATAGGTGGCATTTCCAGCTAATTAAATATTGCCAGCATGGCAGTTAAGGGTGCCAAGTGGCATTAGTGAGTTGGCATGATCCTCTGTTATATATGTAGGGATATATATATATATATATATATATATATATATATATATATATATATATATATATATATATATATATATATATAAATATATATATATATAATGGTGTCAAAGATTTATCATCAAGTCCTCAGCCGTACGTAACTGCTATATGTAACATATTGGATTTCACAAACACATCAAATCATGATCAAATGAGGCGTATACAATAAGGTTTTAGAGAGAGAAATATTTAGAGGTTTGGGAACTTAGTGAGAGAAAATGAAAGTATTATTATGAGCTCCAACTCTATACCTTTGGAAGTAGAGGGTATTTATAGTCTTACATAAATCGCCACCTACGGGTTGTGGATAAGGCATACAGTGGGTAAAGACCCGTCCATCCTCTACGGTGTTACTTAACTAAGTACTACTTAACATTAAATAACTACGACTACGAGCTTTCTAACGATTACCTATACTTGAGGTGACCGACACTTTAATACATGGATTTACTAAATCCTAACAATCTCCCCCTAAGGGAGGTCACCTCAAATTACATTGAATACAAACAGATATTACATTGAGATTGTTCTTGGATTCTTGATAATGTTCTTTGCTCGTAGCCCGTAGTCATTGATTCTTCATTTTTGCATGTTTGGTTAATCCGAGTGGAGGTCTTTAACCGATCCACGTGATAATGAGTTTTGAGCCAGCATTGAGATCATCAGCTACCATAAATCTCTGACTCTTCCATTGCAGTGTTGACATTATGTGAAGTTGTGACTTTTAGACTGTAGGATCGTAATATTTATTGTGTTTGATGATTCGGGTGGTCTTGGATGATGGAAATACATGTTAGTCATTTTATAGAGAGAAAGTAGAGAGATGGGTGTTCTTGGTAGAGACTTGGTGTACAAAAATATGAAAGGGGTATTTATAGTTACAAAATACACGACCTCCTGACGGCCTGTGGATCAGGTATACAGTGGGTAAAGACCCGTCCTTCCTCCACGGTGTTACAATACGCTTAACTAAACTAATAACTAACTAATAAACTGATAAATAACGTAACTAACAATATGTCTACGAGCTAACTTATGCTAGATAATATTTGGGGTGACCGACACTTCACTATGGAATTTCCAATTCCTAACAATCTCCCCCTAAGGGAGTCACCCATATTTTACATTTGAATCCTAGCATTCTATTCTTGACTTCTGTTCTGAGCTCGTAGACTTCAATTCTTCAAGGTCCACATTCTTTGTGCTTTTGTAGTGACTCTTCATTGTCCGACATTTTTTGTACTTTCAGTGGAGGCCTTTAAGCGATCCACATCATTGATGATCTTGAGAGCTTTCATTGAGATCATCACCCACGCGAAATCTATCTGGATCATCCATAGTTGTGTTGCCTTCATGTGATGTTGTGACTTTCGGACCGACATGCTCACACTTTCGGATCATGACATCTTTTCATCGAGTAGCGAAGCTTTTCTGTTCAAGATATTTGCAAAGTAGCGTAGCGAAAGCATAGTATAAAAAATATCGAGCCGGTTATGTAGATATGCACCGGTCATGATTTCTTCAATTAAGTGTGGATGCTGTGAGCATGCGGCTTTGGATTGACTCCTCAATTCCGATTAGCTGCAACCGTCCAAATGTACCTACAAACAACAGTTAGCAATAAAACATACGAAAGTGTCTTTGATCACTTTCGTTGAATTAGGTACACCCACGGTTCCCGTTGATCAGTACAAGTCGCCTGTGATCGGTAGGATTCCTAAGAATCTCCTTGACAGGTTTCTGTTGCTCTAGCCGTTCTCAAACCGAACGTCTCAAAGAAGACAACACGAGTGAGTGAACCGGCCAATTGAGATTCACGATTGATGAAAATTGATTTAAAAACAATGGCGTATTGCTTAGAAGAAAGAGTTTTGCAATACGACGAAGGTTTTATGAGAAAGATCAATTTTCAAACAAAATACTTTTTGTATTTGAACAGTACACATTAGACGTGCTAGAGAAAAGAAGAGATTCACACATCGAACGGTTTTTCCAAAAGTATTTTTTCAATCAGAGATACTTTTGAATTTGAAAATGAATACACATTCGATGTGCTAGAGAAAAAAAGACATTTGCACATCGAACGGTTTTTCCAAAAGTATTCGTCAATTCATTTCCTGTACCAAGGTTGATTCAGGTGAATCGCCCATCGTTCTATCCAGTTGTCACAAGTTTGATCTTTAGAAAAGATCTCACATGCCACCCACCAAGAGCTTGTTTGATGTTGGCTCTAGAAGGCTTTCCATCTTCATCATGAATATTTTTACATATCACTCGGATGTTCTGGGAATACCACAAGGATAATGCGTAGGACTCTTAATATATTCTTACTTTTCACATTGTGTGAAACAACAAGTCTTCATGAATTTATTGTCCTAATGAGATTTTGTGGATGATCTCTTGGCTCTAGAATCAATTGTGCACTTTTGGTTCCTATGCCGGAGACTAGGGAGAGGGTCTCCTTCTTCAATATCAACAATCTCTAAGAGAAAGTCGATAGATTATGCAGGTTCCCCGTGAGAATGAAACAAGTCCTTTTAATAGGAACTTGAGTAGTTTGGGAAGTTTAGTGCGGTCGTCCTTTGGGTCCATGACGCCTTGTCTTCAATACCGTGTTACCTTAGTAACCACCATAGCATATGTATTGAACCCGGTTTCTTACGCTCTAAGGTTGAATTATTAGAGGCTATTTCTTTTCACCCTTTTTCACATTCATTTCTTTTTCATTCTTCAACCCCTTATGTGCTTACCGATGCTTCATCACTAGAACCTTGTTGGGTTTATTCCAGTACTAGCTCTGTCTCAGTCCACACTCTTCCATATTCTCATTTTCTCCTTTTTTTCATCATACCTAAGGACTCTACACTATCTAGTGGATTGTCCCTGAGTAAATCCTCAGGCTCAAGGCGGATCGTAGGAACAAATACCTAACCTAACCATCCTTATAACTCCATGCAAAAAGTAAAATGGTGGTCTTTTGGTGGGTTCATTCTTCCTTGAAACCAATTGAAAATCATTTGGAAAAATCAATCAAGGTACTTGTGATACGAGATCAAAGCATTTTGTACCTTAATAGTTTTGATCATTTAGAAATGCTCCCCCTCAACATGTGCATATGATCTTGAAATTGTTTAGCACATGGAGGCAATAGTTTTTTGAAATAATTTCTTGATCACAATTTCCGTAGAAAAAGCCATTTGATTTTCTTGGTAAATTCTCCCCCTCAATATGTGCATAGGATATGTGAAATAGTTTTATCACATAGAGGAAAGAGTTCTTTTGAAGCACATCCATGATCACAAAAGCCATTATATTAAGAAACCATTAGAAAATCAATCAAGGTACTTTATGTTGAAACATATAAATTTGTGTACCTTGATATTTTATTTTCTTTTGAAACGCTCCCCCTCAATATATGCTTCGAGATTCGAAAGTGTTTAGCACATATGGGAGAGAGTTTGCATGAATTGAATCAAATGATCACCTTTTATCAGATTTCATAATTAAATCACAAATTCTCCCCCGATCAAAAATATCAAACCCTTTGAGATTTTGGATCCCAAGTGATTTAATAAGGTTTAGAAAACATGAGAGAATATGTGGCCTTGTTTAAATACTCTTCTGGTTTTTGGTTAAATGCTCCTCCACAATCATGTGCATTATGTATTTGAAATCATTTGGCACATGAAGGAATTAGTGCTTTAGAAACAATCACCCTTTAAAACCGATTTGAGATTTAAATCACGATCTCTCCCTCGATCAAAAATTTCAAACCAGATGAGATTTTTGATCCCAATTGATTTAAATCTTTTAGAAAAAAATTTGGAGAAAGACGTGGCAACATTTAATTTTGAAAAATGACTGATACGGATCAATTTTAGACATTAAAGATTGTTAGTGTCATGTATGATAGTTTTTAAGAGATCTTTAAGTAAAATAAAACAATTTCACAATCAAACAAGAACCAAAAAAATTTCATTTTGTAAGATCTTTGAGTTTTAAAGAAAATCATACCTTGACATAACATTAAATCTTTAGATCACCACTTTATGTTGTACAAACCGGACTTTTATGAAGAAATATCGTTTGAAAATATTTAATATGAAATCACTTATGATTTGACAAAATAAAGTCCGGTTGATTTCAAAACTTTAAATCTCATTTATTTTCAAAAAATATTTTTCCATTTTCAAAACAATATTATTCAAAAATTGTTTAAAAAATGGCATCATCACAATTATCCTGCACAAAGATACGTTAGGTGGTTGAGGAAAGCCGCTTTTTGTTGTTATTCTTTGAGTTTGCAGAAAACCATCTGGCTGGGCAGTGAGACTTCTTACGTTGCATTTTTCATACTTAGCGAGGTCAATTAAGCTCCGTTTCTTCATTTGATGATGAAGAAAACCATCTACTGATGCAGTGAGACCTCTTACGTTGCATTTTTTCATGCCAACTCTCCATAGAAGTCAAATAAAGCTCCGTTTCTTCATTTGTCGACCCAAGATATAGTTGTCCTTTCCTTTAGGCATCCAATCATCATATTATGTGGGATCCAGATTGGGAACATTCATATAAACCAATATACCTGCATACGTTAGTGGACATACATACAGATATATGGTGGTCGACATCACCCAAACAACAATCGACTAATAAAAGTCAATTCAACATATCAATCAGATCATATAAAGCATGGGATAATGTGTTCATCAAACTCTAATCATCTAAACCTAACAATCATATCCTAGGCACCTAGTCCTTCAACGTAGGTTAACATCATTTTTCAGTTAAGCATTTAGGATAATTAGATAAGTCCGATAGATGATATAAATTTGAAAAACATTCTCCCCTTCAATCAATGACTCATTTTAAAAAATTTTAAAAGCGAAGTCATTGATTGAGTTTGCAAATTTTATAAAACTCGAATCATTGTTTTAAAGCAACTCATTTACCACCATTTTGTTAAAACAAATATTTTTCTGAAGAATTTTGAAGAAAAAATATTTGAGTAGGAACAGCAGTCCTTCGACATACTTTCCTCATTTTGTTTTAGGATAAGTGCACGAAATATTTGAAAAATTGGTTTAGCGCAACACTTTCCTTTCTTGAAGAGCGGGGTGCTATCAGAAATAATAGCAAGCCATGGTTTAAGCACGGGTACTGATACTGAAATAATCGTAAGTCATTTTGAAGCGCTGGTTACACGGTCTGCCAATAAGCGTAAGCCATATTTTGAGACATGTTTTGAAAAGAATATTTACACCTCACGCTGCCGTTCATCTATGGTCCCGTGCCATTATTGAATGACATTTCTAAGACCGCAGATGTTATCGATACCAGAAGACATGTCATGTGAAAACATATTTATGGTATTTTTGAAATTTTATGAATTTTTATGGGTTTTTGATGGTTTTATATTTTTCTATTTTGTTTTTGTTGGTTTTATATTTTTGTATTTTGTTTTTGAAAAATATATACAGATAGAGTAGATGATATAGTTTAAGAAAATGATGATACGAAAGTAATCGCAGAGATAAGGATATCGGACTCACCCGTTGTAGAAGATAGAAGTCATCATCCCTAAAACTTTGACCACCAAAGCTTCCGAGGCTCTTGCATTGAAGAAAGAAATTGAACCATCTGAAAGTGAGACTTTGGCAGCTTCCCCCAAATCGAAAATCCTTTAGGCGTTGAGCAGATTCAAAGCTTTCTTTCCAGCTTCTCTTAGCCAGGTGCACAAAGAAGCACACCATTATCATCGAACTTGCTGCTCCTTTTAAGAATAATCATCGTGATTCATCTTTCGGGGTTTTATCATCCAATAGAAGAACTGCAACGTATTATCCCACATTTGAATACCTCATCTCAAATTCCTTTTCCACTGAAGTCTGAAGCAATCCATTCCGAAAGGTGTCAAGAGAAAAATTCCCCCTAGTAGTTGAATTGATGCAGCCCGTCACTTAGAATAGAGCTCAAGAACTATCCCGAATACACATCATGCCCGGAAAGAAAACACCTCCCAATGTTTGTGGTAAACAATGGCTTTCTTCCCCGATGATCGTGTATGAAGCTCAAGAACCAGTATACCAATATCCAAGAACTCTCCGGATACACATCATGCCAAGAGAAAACACCTCCCAATGTTTGTGGTAAACAATGGCTTTCTTCCACGATGATCGTGTATGAAGCTCAAGGACCAAGTACACATTCCCAAAGAGAGAACAACCGATAACATTGAAGAAGCGGTCGAATCGCGGTTATCTCTCGCGGATGACAAATGCGGATGTCAACTCCTGAATAAGTGATTATATCTGAATCACCGATTAAGCCCTCAAGTGAGGCGGACGTAGGCGCCCCAATGTACACAATCTCTCCCTCGATGATTGAATAACATCGGATCATCACACACTTATGTCAATACCTCTTACATCTTCGAAACTTTCTCTAACATCTCCCCCACATAGTTGGAATAAACACTAACGCCAAGAGTCAAACCTTGAGTTTCTCTATGGTAATGACATTTGTCTTCCCGGGATATCTTCAATCACTTAGAAGTATTAAGTTCATCAAGTTTACTAGCCATGAGTCAAACCTTGAGTTTCTCTGCGGTAATAACATTTGTCTTCCCTGGATATCTTCAATTACTTAGAAGTATTAAGTTCATCAAGTTTACTCATGTTTAGATACGTGTCTCCTTCCCCCTTGCTGGTTTTGACACTTCAGAATCAACAATCATATTATAAGCCCAAATACTTGAAATCTTTTGAGAAGAATACTTAGAAGTCTTTGTGAGAATCAACTTGCTGAACTAGAGTGTGAGCACGTCTAATTGGGGATTAGATCTGACATTTCACTCTCCCCCAATTAGTGCTCTCCCCTAAACCGACAATCTTTATGATGAGTGCCCAAAATAAGAAGAAGTCTTTAGATCGTTAAATGCAATTCATCTTTAGTCTTCTAACATGTAGCAGAGAATCTAGAACAGACTGTAGACTCGACCTTCTTCAAGATTGTCCAATTGGGGAATAGAAAGTCAACATCTTTAACACACCAAATGCATTCCCGTTAACTTTGAAATAGCAAATCCCCTTAACTAAAATCCCTCCCAATCAAACAAGAACAAAGAGATGTTCATCAAAGAAATCCGCCCAGCAACTAGAAGCACTTTGTCATTAAACTCATCAGTCCGTATGAAGATGTCAACCAACTGCTCTTAAAAAGAAACTCCATGTAAAGATGACCCGATAAGAAGAAGCTCGGTTCTTACATGAGTTTGGATCCGTTTGACCATTAATTCTCAGAAATCAATCAACCATGAATGGTTATCATACTTCTTCTCCCCCTCAAGAATTGCATACGGAGTTGCCATTCTTGATTAAGTAAGTGAAATTATCCAAATGTAGTCTATTCACACTTCTCCCCCGCAAAATTAGCACATGATGTCGCCATCGTCATTATAGTTGAGCAAGTGGAATAAGAAAACAATCAACAGTAGCCCGGTTCACTTGATGTTTGAAAGCGCATGGAAAAAGCATGAAGCATGTTGATGAGAATGGTCATAAATGAGAATATTTCTCTTCTTCAAAAGATAAAGCGCACTGAAACGTACACTTTTCTTTTCTTTAAAGAACGTGGCATGAACTATTGTGTTCAAACGTCATAATGTTGAAGTACAAGGCCTGAAATGATGAGAACAGACGTCATAAATCTCTCTCTTTTCAAACTCTCTTGGCAAAACATGTAATCACCCCATTATCATTTAGTAGGCTCTTTGTTGTGGCAGCTGATGGAGAAAACCCAATATGATGAATTTGACCACAAGTAAACTAACCTCAACTCGTGACTTAAACTTGCACATATGTAACAAAGAGCGGTGCAGAGACTTCATCCTCCATTGAATCTCTAAGTACTCTATACTCTTCATCCAACCAACCATCAAGTAATAGACGTACATCACCTCTTGAAAATATACAATTGAATGTGACACTGAGCACTACAACGTAACTCCTTAAAGTGATAGTTATTTTGTGGTGGTAAGAGCCCAATTACCCCAAGTGGTAAAAGAAAAGGTAAAATACAACCAACAATAACTAGATTTCCAAGTCTTCGTTTTTTATAATAAGCTCAAACAAGGATCATGAAGAATCTTCATCCAACCATCCCCGATACCTTCAGATACTAAGTACACTCGCCCGTGATATTTCACTTCCACCTCAAATAAATAATAGTGAGTTAACCCCGTTGTCACATCTTCCGGTTAAAAGCTCAAATCTAGCCTCCTTTGACGTTTTAAGTGAACTATGATAATGGTTTTCATCCCCGACCATGGTTAAAAGCACATAACAAGTAAAACCTTGTATAGCCAAACCGCCATGAAGAAAATCCAAACACACAACCAATTCATGAATTACACCTTTATCCATTCTTGAGTAGAAGCCGTAACATCGACATCAAATCGATCCCGAAATACACTTTCCTTTCTCCGGGATGGTTCCATCATTACGGGATTTTACAATTCTATGGTTTAAACCGAGAAATAGTTTCTTTCGCGGGATTTTACAAAACCAAGAATAAATCGTAAGATAGATCCGGAAATGCACTTTACAATTTCCAGGAAGTTTCCATTGTCACGGGATTTTACAAGTCTATGATTTAAACCAAGAAATAGGTTCTTTCGCGGGATTTTACAAAATTAAGACAAAACCGTAAACAATATCAGCTTGAATGTGTTATGACAACTTTGGTTTCGGTGAATATCTGTTTTAGGGAAACATGGAGCGGTTCGTCAACGGTTCATTATCCAACATCATCAACATCATCAACCATCCAATAAACACTTTGGTAAACACATCATTCGCGCATTAAATGCAAACACATGGAGAAATAAGCCCGATATACCAAACTTGAACATGTCGTAAAATTCCCCAGATTTGTTACTTAAGCTTGTACTAATCCTTGTGAAAAAGAAACGGTGTACCCAATGTACAAAACCTCTTGAAAAATCCTCATCTGTGTGAGACACCGAAGTCATAGCTACGTTGTGGGTTAAGCGAGAAAGAATCACAACCATAACTAAATAGCCAAGTCTTTATCATACTCTATAAATGCCCAAACAAGTCATCTTCGCGAAAAAGTAGAAAGAAAGAAGATGAAATAAGTAAACATGCCCGGAAAATCTTATAGCAAATCCAGATAAGAGATACCGTCCAAAAAATCCTGTAGTCAACATTTTCCAATAAACACATCTAGCCGTGACATAATAATCTCCGTGAATGAGTATACACCAAATTTCCATACCTCATATCATAACAAATCACATAATCACGTCAAATCTTGTCATCATCAAATCTCATATTATCACAAGTCTCATCATCAAATCACTTCAATAACACTCATCATTAAATTCAAATCACATATTTAATATCCAGATATGAGAAGCCCAACTGCAACTTTGAGCCCAATCCAATTAGAAACATTAACCCATATATGGTCCAATGGTCCATTAAGTCCTATGATCCAATATTGACAGCCCGAAATTCGGTATATACTTAAGCCCATTCACATTCGGAACAAATCATTGTACCTTGATCAAACACAAAATCACATTATCACCTTGATCAAATGTGTGCTTGATGAACATTATTTATTCAAACCATTGAATATTGGATAAACCATTTTTATGTGAACGTATTGAGAATATGATATGGGATAAAAACTCGTGGAGTTGATTTGATCAAATGTGGTATGTTTGATGAACTATGCTAGGCCCAGCAACAACACTCGATCCTCTTAAGACTCCACCCGGCCCAACTCTCACAACCCTAAAAACATGGCTGTATATAAAAGCTAATCTCATATTAACCCTAAACGTTACATCACATAATCTAACCCTAGAATCACAAAACATCCACCCCCATTTTGTTTCATTAGCTCGGATAGTACCAAAACTCTCTTGCCCTAATCACAAGCACAAATAAATCATCCTCCTAATTTCTCTCATTACACAAACAAATCATACCAACCAGTTCACAAATCCTAACATTTCTCAATACTTATCCGCCCCCCTTTTCACCTTAGAAACATCTTAGACCAAAAATTACATCAAGTCATAATCACAATAAAAAAAGCATACCCCCGTCACAAACCATTAACCAAAAACGTATCATCACAGTACTTCAAGCAATTACCTTGCCACAAGGATGGCATGTGATAGGACGAATAAGCCACATGGATGGCTAGAGGATTTGAGTTGGCTATTAGATCCAATCATGAGGTCTCAGGTAGGTTTCCATAAACACGTTATTGTTGTTCATTGTTGTTTATGAGTAACACAAATCAAAGATTTGAGATAACATACTTGTTAATCTCGTTTCTTTATTTTGTATGAAGTTAGAAATAACACGAACCCAAGGTAGAGGCATAACAATCTTGTTATGATCTTTATCAATATTTTCGGACATGAAATAAAGCTAAGTTTCACAAGGTCTATGATGTGAATGGGTTCATACAAAGCAATCTTTATAAGATAACAACACATTAAACCTCAACTGAGATCTTGGGTGATTCGTTTTGAGTCTTGAGTCTTGGTTGATTGTTGATAGTTGATGGAGTGTGGGTGAGGGTCCTTTGGGTTGAGTCTAGGTCAAGGATTAGTTGAAGATTTTGATTCGGATATGATTTCCTTTTTTCATTTTGATTATGTTGACTGATGATGTTCATTATGAAACTGAGGTCAATGATGGTATTGGTATGGTCCAGGTCAACTTAGATTCATCTTTTTCAACACAAAGTATTGTCAAGTCGCTACACCTTTATAAAAACAACTCGCTTTTGACCATATGATTTTAACAACTCGCTACCAGTTTGACTCAAAAGTCAAATCACCAATTGTCATTAGAACAAGTCGCTACATCACAAATCGCTAACTTGTTAAATAACAAGTGGTTATGATTTTAAAAGACAAGTCGCTACTTAAAAATACATTGCATCTGGACAGTTATGAGGACAAGTCGCTAGATTATCCGGCGAGTTTTCTGACCAAGTTTCCGACCATGTTCATGTAACCCAGAAAACTTGCACAGAAATGCATCTTTTGACCCATTTGTCCACGTTTTGACCATGTTGATATTACCAAATATTAGAAAGCAAGATATAGATCACATTATTTCATGTATTGGTACCAAAAAACATCATAAAAATAGACATTAACAAAACAGTTTGGACCTGATGAAGACACAAGACAGAATTTTGTTACAATGATAAAGCTGGACATTTTTTGGACCGCAAAAGGATACAAATACCCGTCCGTCCTCCACGGTGTTACTTAACTAAGTACTACTTAACATTAAATGACTACGACTACGAGCTTTCTAACGATTACCTATACTTGAGGTGACCGACACTTTAATACCTGGATTTACTAAATCCTAACAATCTCCCCCTAAGGGAGGTCACCTCAAATTATATTGAATACAAACGAGATATACATTGAGATTGTTCATGGATTCTTGATAATGTTCTTTGCTCTGTAGCCTGTAGTCATTGATTATTCATTTTTGCATGTTTGGTTAATCCGAGTGGAGGTCTTTAACTAATCCACGTGATAATGAGTTTTGAGCCAGCATTGAGATCATCAGCTACCATAAATCTTTGACTCTTCCATTGCAGTGTTGACATTATGTGAAGTTGTGACTTTTGGACTGTAGGATCGTAATATTTATTGTGTTTGATGATTCGGGTGGTCTTGGATGATGGAAATACATGTTAGCCATTTTAGAGAGAGAAAGTAAAGAGATGGGTGTTCTTGGTAGAGACTTGGTGTACAAAAATATGAAAGGGATATTTATAGTTACAAAATACACGACCTCCTGACGGCCTGTGGATCAGGTATACAGTGGGTAAAGACCCGTCCTTCCTCCACGGTGTTACAATACACTTAACTAAACTAATAACTAACTAATAAACTGATAAATAACGTAACTAACAATATGTCTACGAGCTAACTTATGCTAGATAATATTTGGGGTGACAGACACTTCACTATGGAATTTCCAATTCCTAACAATCTCCCTAAGGGAGGTCACCCCATGTGTTTACATTTAATCCTAGCATTCTATTCTTGACTTCTGTTCTGAGCTCGTAGACTTCAATTCTTCAAGGTCCACATTCTTTGTGCTTTTGTAGTGACTCTTCATTGTCCGATTATTTTGTACTTTCAGTGGAGGCCTTTAACTGATCCACATCATTGATGATCTTCGAGCTTTCATTGAGATCATCAGCCACAGCAAATCTATCTGGATCATCCATAGTTGTGTTGCCTTCATGTGATGTTGTGACTTTTGGACCGACATGCTCACACTTCGGATCATGACATCTTTCATCGAGTAGCGAAAGCTTTTACTGTTCAAGATATTTGCAATGGCGAGCATAGTATAAAAATATCGAGCCAGTTATGTAGATATGCACCAGTCATGATTTCTAATTAAGTTGTGGATGCTTGAGCATGCGGCTTTGGATTGACTCTCAATTAGATTAGCTGCAACCGTCCAAATGTACCTACAAACAACAGTTAGCAATAAAACATATGAAAGTGTCTTTGATCACTTGATTGAATATGTACGGCCCACGGTTCCCCGTTGATCGTACAAGTACTTTGTGATCAGGTAGGATTCCTAAGAATCTCCTTACAGGGTTCATTGCTCTAAATCGTTCTCAAACCGAACGTCTCAAAGAAAACAACATGGAGTGAGTGAACCAGTAATTGAGATTCATCGATTGATGAAAAATTGATTTAAAACAATCGCTATTGCTTAGAAGAAAGAGTTTTGCAATACGACGAAGGTTTTATGAAAAAGATTAATTTTCAAACAAAAATCTTTTGTATTTGAACAGAGTACACATTCGACGTGTTAGAGAAAAGAAGAGATTCGCACATCGAACGGTTTTCTAAAAGTATATTTTTCAATCGAGATACTTTTGAATTTGAAAATAAATACACATTCGATGTGCTAGAGAAAAGAAGATTTGCACATCGAACGGTTTTTCCAAAAGTATTCGTCCATTCATTTCCTGGACCAAGGTTGATTCACGAGTGAATCGCCCCATCGTTTCTATCCAGTTGTCAAAAGTTTGATCTTTAGAAAAGATCTCACATGCCACCCACCAAGAGCTTGTTTGATGTTGACTCTAGAAGGCTTTCCATCTTCATCATGAATATTTTTACATATCACTCGGATGTTCTGGGAATACCACAAGGATAATGCGTAGGACTCTTAATATATTCTTACTTTTCACATTGTGTGAAACAGCAAGTCTTCATGAATTTAGTGTCCTAATGAGATTTTGTGGACGATCTCTTGGCTCTAGACTCAATTGTGCATTTTTGGTTCCTATGCCGGAAACTAGGGAGAGGGTCTCCTTCTTCAATATCAACAATCTCTAGGAGAGAGTCGATAGATTATCAGAGTTCCCGTGAGAATGAAACAAGTCCTTTTAAGAGGAACTTGAGTAGCTTGGGAAGTTTGTGCAGTAAGTCACGGTCCATGACATCTTGTCTTCAATACCCGTGTTACCTTAGTAACCACCAGTAGCATATGTATTGAACCCGGTTTCTGCCCTAAGGTTGAATTATTAGAGGGCTATTTCTTTTCACCCTTTTTCACATTCATTTCTTTTTCATTCTTCAACCCCTTTTGTGCTTACCGATGCTTCATCACTAGAACCTTGTTGGGTTTATTCCAGTACTAGCTCTGTCTCAGTCCGCACTCTTCCCTATTCTCATTTTTCTCCTTTTTTCATCATACCTAAGGACTTCTACACTATCTAGTAGATTGTCCCTGGGTAAATCCCTCCGGCTCTGGCGGGATCGTGGGAACAAATACGTAACCTAACCATCCTTATAACTCCATGCAAAAAGTAATATGGTCGGTCTTTTGGTACAGTTCATTCTTCCTTGAAACCAATTGAAAAATCATTTGGAAAAATCAATCAAGGTACTTGTGATACGAGATCAAAGCATTTTGTACCTTAATAGTTTTGATCATTTAGAAATGCTCCCCCTCAACATGTGCATATGATCTTGAAATTGTTTAGCACATGGAGGCAAGAGTTTTTGAAATAATTTCTTGATCACAATTTCCGTAGAAAAAGCCATTTGATTTTCTTGGTAAATTCTCCCCCTCAATATGTGCATAGGATATGTGAAATAGTTTTATCACATAGAGGAAAGAGTTCTTTTGAAGCACATCCACGATCACAAAAGCCATTATATTACGAAACCATTAGAAAATCAATCAAGGTACTTTATGTTGAAACATATAAATCTGTGTACCTTGATATTTTATTTTCTTTTGAAACGCTCCCCCTCAATATATGCTTCGAGATTCGAAAGTGTTTAGCACATATGGGAGAGCAGCTTGCGCAATTGAATCAAATGATCACCTTTTATCAGATTTCATAATTAAATCACAAATTCTCCCCTGATCAAAAATATCAAACCCTTTGAGATTTTGGATCCAAATAATAAGGTTTAGAAAACATGGGAGAGAATGTGGCCTTGTTTAAATACTCTTCTGGTTTTTGGTTAAATGCTCCTCCACAATCATGTGCATTATGTATTTGAAATCGTTTGGCACATGAAGGAATTAGTGCTTTAGAAATAATCACCCTTTAAAACCGATTTGAGATTTAAATCACTATCTCTCCCTCGATCAAAAATTTCAAACCAGATGAGATTTTTGATCCCAATTGATTTAAATCTTTTAGAAAAAAATTTGGAGAAAGACGTGGCAACATTTAATTTTGAAAAATGACTGATACGGATCAATTTTAGACATTAAAGATTGTTAGTGTCATGTATGATAGTTTTTAAGAGATCTTTAAGTAAAATAAAACAATTTCACAATCAAACAAGAACAGCAAAAATTTCATTTTGTAAGATCTTTGAGTTTTAAAGAAAATCATACCATGACATAACATTAAATCTTTAGATCACCACTTATTTTGTTGAAACCGGACTTTATGAAGAAATATCGTTTGAAAATATTTAATATGAAATCACTTATGATTTGACAAAATAAAGTCCGGTTGATTTCAAAACTTTAAATCTCATTTATTTTCAAAAATATTTTCCATTTTCAAAACAATATTATTCAAAATTGTTTAAAAAATGGTATCATCACAATTATCCTGCACAAAGATACGTTAGGTGGTTGAGAAGCTTTTGTTGTTGGAAGAAAACCATCTGCTGACGAGTGAGACTTCTTACGTGCATTTTCATGACTTGAAATTAAGTCGCTCCGTTCTTCATTTGATGAAAACCATCACTGATGCAGTGAGACCTCTTACGTTGCATTTTTTCATGCCAACTCTCCATAGAAGTCAAATAAAGCTCCGTTTCTTCATTTGTCGACCCAAGATATAGTTGTCCTTTCCTTTAGGCATCCAATCATCATATTATGTGGGATCCAGATTGGGAACATTCATATAAACCAATATACCTGCATACGTTAGTGGACATACACACAAATATATGGTGGTCGACATCACCCAAACAACAATCGACTAATAAAAGTCAATTCAACATATCAATCAGATCATATAAAGCATGGGATAATGTGTTCATCAAACTCTAATCATCTAAACCTAACAATCATATCCTAGGCACCTAGTCCTTCAACGTAGGTTAACATCATTTTTCAGTTAAGCATTTAGGATAATTAGATAAGTCCGATAGATGATATAAATTTGAAAAACATTCTCCCCTTCAATCAATGACTCATTTTAAAATTTTAAAAGCTATGAAGTCATTGATTGAGTTTGCAAATTTTATAAAACTTGAATCGATTGTTTTTAAAACAACTCATTTACCACCATTTTGTTAAAACAAATATTTTTCTGAAGAATTTTTGAAGAAAAATATGAGTAGGAACCGGTCCTTCGACATACTTTCCTCATTTTGTTTTAGGATAAGTGCACGAAATATTTGAAAAATTGGTTTAGCGCAACACTTTCCTTTCTTGAAGAGCGGGGTGCTATCAGAAATAATAGCAAGCCATGGTTTAAGCATGGGTTCTGAGTCACGAAATAACTGTAAGTCATTTTTGAAGCAGGTTCAGATCAAAATACTGTTAGCCATATTTTGAGACATGTTTTGAAAAGAATATTTACACCTCCTGCTCGAAGTTCATCTATGGTCCCGTGCCATTATTGAATGACATTTCTAAGACCGCATATGTTATCGATACCAGAAGACATGTCATGTGAAAACATATTTATGGTATTTTTGAAATTTTATGAATTTTTATGGGTTTTTGATGGTTTTATATTTTTCTATTTTGTTTTTGTTGGTTTTATATTTTTGTATTTTGTTTTTGAAAAATATATACAGATAGAGTAGATGATATAGTTTAAGAAAATGATGATACGAGTACCGAGATAAGGATATCGAGCAGCCCCGTTGTAGAAGATAGAAGTCATCATCCCTAAAACTTTGACCACCAAAGCTCTGAGGCTTGAAATTGAACCATCTGAAAGTGGACTTTGGCAGCTTCCCCAATGAAAATCCTTTAGGTGAGCGATTCAAAGCTTTCTTTCCAGCTTCTCTTAGCCAGTGCACAAAAGAAGCACCCATTATCATCGAACTTGCTGCTCCTTTTAAGAATAATCATCGTGATTCATCGTTCGGGGTTATAACATCCAATAGAAGAACTAGACGTATTATCCCACATTTGAATACCTCATCTCAAATTCCTTTTCCACTGAAGTCTGAAGCAATCCATTCCGAAAGGTGTCAAGAGAACAATTCCCCCTAGTAGTTGAATTGATGCAGCCCGTCACTTAGAATAGAGCTCAAGAACTATCCCGAATACACATCATGCCCGGAAATAAAACACCTCCCCAATGTTTGTGGTAAACAATGGCTTTCTTCCATGATGATCGTGTATGAAGCTCAAGAACCAAGTATACCAATATCCAAGAACTCTCGAATACATCATGCCCGAAGAAAACACCTCCCAATGTTTGTGGTAAACAATGGCTTTCTACGATGATGTGTATGAAGCTCAAGGAACCAAGTACACACATTCCCCAAAGAGAGAACAACAGATAACATTGAAAGCAGGCCGAATCACGATTATCTCTGCGGATGACAATCTCTGGGATGTCAACTCCTAATAAGTGATTATATCTCCGAATCATGATTAAGCCCTCAAGTGAGACAACCGGCCCCGATGTACACAATTCTCTCTCCCCTGATGATTGCGATAACATCGAGATCATCACACACTTGTGTACCTCTTACATCTTCAGAAACTTTCTCTAACATCTCTTCCCCCACATAGTTGGAATAAACACTAAGCGCCATGAGTCAAACCTTGAGTTTCTCTGCGGTAATGACATTGTCTTCCGGGATATCTTCAATCACTTAGAAGTATTAAGTTCATCAAGTTTACTCGCCATGAGTCAAACCTTGAGTTTCTCTGCGGTAATAACATTTGTCTTTCCGGGATATCTTCAATTACTTATAAGTATTAAGTTCATCAAGTTTACTCACGTTTAGATACGTGTCTCCTTCCCCCTTGCTGGTTTTGACACTTCAGAATCAACAATCATATTATAAGCCCAAATACTTGAAATCTTTTGAGAAGAATACTTAGAAGTATTTGTGAGAATCAACTTGCTGAACTAGAGTGTGAGCACGTCTAAGTGGGGATTAGATCTGACATTTCACTCTCCCCCAATTAGTGCTCTCCCCTAAACCGACAATCTTTATGATGAGTGCCCAAAATAAGAAGAAGCTTTAGATGGTTAAATGCAATTCGGTCTTTAGTCTTCTAACATGTATGAGAGAATCTAGAAGCTGTTTGTGACTCGACCTTCTTCAAGATTGTCCAATTGGGGAATAGAAAGTCAACATCTTCAACACACCAAATGCATTCCCGTTAACTTTGAAATAGCAAATCCCCTTAACTAAAATCACTCCCAATCAAACAAAGAACAAGAGATGTTCATCAAAGAAATCCGAAGCACTAGAAGCACTTTGTCATTAAACTCATCAGTCAGTATGAAGATGTCAACCAAGCTGCTCTTAAAAGAAACTCCATGTAGAATGACCCGTAAAGAAGAAGCTGGTTCTTACATGAGTTTGGATCCGTTTGACCATTAATTCTCGAAATCAATCAACCATCGGAGGTTATCATACTTCTTCTCCCCAAGAATTGCATATCTGAGTTGCCATTCTTGATTAAGTAAGTGAAATCATCCAAATGTAGTCTATTCACACTTCTCCCCAGAAAAAAGTAGCACATGATGTGCGCCATCATCATTATAGTTGAGCAAGTGGAATAAGAAAACAATCAACAGTAGCCGGTTCCTTGATGTTTGAAAGCGCATGGAAAAAGCATGAAGCATGTTGATGAGAATGGTCGTAAATGAGAAGATTTCTTTTCTTCAAAAGATAAAAGCGCCTTGAAGCATACACTTTTCTTTCTTTAAAAACGTGGCATGAACTGTTGTGTTCAAACGTCATAATGTTGAAGTACAAGGCCTAAACTGATGAGAACATACGTCATAAATCTGTCTCTTTTCAAACTCTCTTGGCAAAACATGTAATCACCCCATTATCATTTAGTAGGCTCTTTGTTGTGTGGTGATGGAAAACCCAATATGATGAATTTGACCTGAAGTAAACTAACCCGAACTTCGTGACTTAAACAACATATGTAACAAAGAAGCGGTGCGAGACTTCATCCTCCATTGAATCTCTAAGTACTCTATACTCTTCAACCAATTAACCATCAAGTAATAGGCGTTACGCATCACCTCTTGAAAATATACAATTGAATGTGACTTGAGCACTCGCGTAACTCCTTAAAGTGATAGTTATTTTGTGGTGGTAGGCCAATTCCCCAGTGGTAAAAGAAAAGATAAAATACAACCAACAATAACTAGATTTCCAAGTCTTAGTTTTTTATAATAAGCTCGAACAAGGATCATGAAGAATCTTCATCCAACCATCCCGATACCTTCAGATACTAAGTACACTACGTAGGTGATATTTCACCTTCCACCTCAAATAAATAATAGTGAAGTTAACCCGTTGTCACATCTTAGGTTAAAAGCTCAATCTAGCCTCATTTTGTCGTTTTAAGTGAACTATGATAATGGTTTTCATCCCGACCATGGTTAAAAAGCACATAACCCGTGAAACCTTGCAGCCAAAGCGCCTTGAAGAAAATCCAAACCACACAACCAATTCATGAGTACACCTTTTATCATTCTTCTTGAAGTAGAAGCCGTGGCTTATCGGCATCAAATCGATCCCGAAATACACTTTCCTTTCTCCAGGATGATTCCATCATCACGGGATTTTACAATTCTATGATTTAGACCGAGAAATAGATTCTTTCATGGGATTTTACAAAACCAAGAATAAATCGAGTAGATAGATCAGAATGCACTTTACAATTACCAGGAAGTTTCCATTGTCACGGGATTTTACAAGTCTATGATTTAAACCGAGAAATAGATTCTTTGGCGGGATTTTACAAAATCAAGACAAAACCGTAAACAATGTCAGCTTGAATGTGTAATGACAATTTTGGTTTTGTGAATATCTGTTTTGGGGAACATCGTGGTTGCAGCGATTTCATCAACGTTTCATTCACCAACATCAACAACCATCCAATAAACACTTTGGTAAAACACACCATTCCGCACTTAATACTGACGGCTATTGCAAAGATGACCACTTGGTGAAGTAAACCCGATATACCAAACTTGATCATGAAGTAGAATTCCCCAGATTTATTACTTAAACTTGTACGAATCCTTGTGAAAAGAAGCGGTGTACCCAATGTACAAAACCTCTTGACATATCCTCAACTGCGTGAGACACCGAGGTGATAGCTACGTTGTGTAAGCGAGAAAAGAATCACAACCGTAATTAAATAGTCAAGTCTTTATCACACTCAATAAACACCCAAACAAGTCATCTTCGCGGAAAGGAAGAAAGAAAGAAGACGGAATAAGTAAACGCCTCTGAAAAAACCTCACTTCAAATCCCAATGAGAAATATCGTATGAAAACTCCGTAGTCAACATTGTTCAACTATTAATTCAAGCCGTGACATAATATCTTCCGTGTAAGTGTATAATCCAAAGTCTCAAATTGCATACCACAACAATTCTTATCATCATACCAAGTCTCTTCAACAATTCTTATCATCAATTCAAATCTCCTAAAATCTCATAATATCAAATCTCAACCATGAGAAGCCCATCATATCATTATTCAAAGCCCATGTCCGGTACACAGAAATATGACTCATACCAAAATTAGTACCATTCATCACAAGGTTCATAGAAATCATAAATCCCATCCGATCAATAAACTAACTCATACACAACCAGTAGCAAAGGACAAATAAAATTACCCCGATCACTTACTAGATCATGAGTCCGAATCCACCTCATCCATATACAAAATACATTCGGATATCAAGTAGATGTCACTTAACATTTTCCTGTTAGAATCTAAGTCCAAGAGACCAAAAACATTATCACAAAACCTTGGTCTAATACCAGTCCATGAATAGATTATCCGGTCCAAACCCTCACATAATACGGGATTAATATAGCACTCCATTTATCAAACGTGTTTTTTAAAAAATATAGCCAAAGACTTTTATGTTAGATCATACACATTTGAGAGTTCATGAAATAACCAGATCGCTTAACCACAAAAACGAGGCCCATGAATAAACTACATCATACACTTCCCATCCCACCTTAGTTCACTGAGGCCCATTTTTTCACGAATCCAAACCAACTCAAAATATACCACGTGATAATATATTACACCATTTGTACAATATTAGTTTAAAGGAAATGTAACTCTTGAGAAAAGATCGTGTATGAAGCTGATTAGTAACTCTCAATATACCATGTGATCCCATCTTTAAACATTTGTCCAATGTACTAAATACCACGTGATC
>OU343224.1:42068445-42112147 GCA_910596185.1 Chrysanthemum makinoi | reverse complement strand
TAGATGATGGTTTAATAGTTTGTTTGAAAGGAAACACATGTTCTTCAAAAACCACATCTCTGCTGAGAAAATCCTCTTTTGTCTCCCAATTTAACAATTTATACCCTCTTTGGTTGGCAGGATACCCAAGGAGAATACACTTGATACCTCTGTTATCAAACTTATCCTTATGTGGTGTGGTAACAGCAGCATAGCACAAACATCCAATTACCCTCAGATGATCATAACTAGGGAATTCACCAAATAACTTTTCAAAAGGAGACTTCCAATTAAGAACTTTTGCAGGCATTTTGTTGATGAGATAAGTAGCTGCTAAAAGGCAATCACCCCAGAACTTAAGAGGCAAACTAGCATGCAACCTAATAGCTCTGGGTCAAGTAAATGCCTATGTTTTCTCTCTATTACGCCATTTTGTTGTAGAGTATAAGGCATGGACCTCTGATGCAAAACACCTTTCTCTTGGAAGAAAGTAGCACAAGTTGCATTAACTATTTCAAGTCCATTGTCTGATCTAACAATCTTTGGTATGCTTTGAAAATGAGTTTTAACATAAGCAAAGAAAGAAATCAGTGGGGTTGGAATCTGCTCCTTTGAATGAACTAAATAGGCCCATGTAGCTCTTGTGTGATCATCCACAATGGTGAAAAAGTAATGAGCACCATTCATAGCAGCTTGCTTATAGGGGCCCCATAAATAGACATGAATCAAGTGAAAAGGAACAGAAGCAATACTTTCACTTTTAGGAAAAGGAAGTGTATGATGTTTGGAAAGCATACAACATTCACAAGAAAAATCTGAGAATTTCATGGATTTATACAATGGTATATGGGACATTTTTTATATAGATGAGTGACCAAGTCTAGCATGAAAAGTTGAAACATCTAGCACATTTTTAGACACAGTATTGCTATAGGACTCTTTATTCAGACAAACAACAGGACTAGAATTCAAATGAGAATTTTGAAAATCAGAAATAGAAGCAGAAAATGCATGTGGATCAATAGTGGGTTTGCAGATGTACAAACACTTGGAACCTTTTCCCACTGCCACAATCTGCTTAGTTGTAAGGTCCTGAAAGCAAAAGTCATTGGGATAAAAATGAGCTACCAATTGGTTTGTTTGAATGAGTTGACCAACAGAAAGAAAATTGAGTTGAAAGTCAGGCACATAAAAGACATTTGTGAGCACTAGAGTAGGTGTTATTTGTACACTACCAACAATGGTGACAGTTTTAGAAGTCCCATCTGGTAAACGCACAATGATAGGAGTTTTGAGATAAGTGATAGAAATGAACAAGTTAAAATGTGGTGTCATGTGATAAGAGGCCCCTGTATCAGTCACCCAATCCAGTCTGACATTCATGTCAAATTCAACCTATTCAAATTCAAATTTAAATTATACTGGTTAATTCTGAGCGGGATAAATTCAAATTCAAATTTGAAATTTAAAAATCAAATATGAGCGGGATTTATTTAAATTCAAAATCAACTCTGCCTATATATACAACTCTACCAGAGTTGTTTAGAACACACAACTTACAAACACAAGTTACACACAAAACTCACACACACACACACAAATGTCTCAAAAGATTTTTCCGGCAATTCCCAAGTCCACAACAGTTGCCGGAAACTAGCTTTCCAACTCCAGAAGAATTTGAAGTTTACTTAACACCACCTGAAGATGTCTTTCCGGTTTTTCAACCTGAAAATGTATTTTTAAACACTCTAGCTGTTAACAATCTAATTGTTAACACTCTACCTGTGAACAATCCAATTTTTAACACTCCACGTGTTAGCAATTCAGCTGCTAACAGTCCACAGGTGGATCTTGAAAACAATCCATTTGGGTTAAGTGAGGCTTCCTTTCGTCAACTTAATGTGACAGGGAAAAAACTATAGAGATTATGGAACATGAGGCACGCGAGGAAGCTGCTCATCGTGAAAAGAAGCGGGAAGCTCAATATCTTAGAGATAACTACTTTGACATCATGGAGACAAAGCTCTTTAATGGCGAGTTTTATTCCTCTTCAAGTGACGAGGGTTGGAACTCAGATGATTAGTATTCTTAAGTTTTAGTAGTTTTATTTTTACTCAATCTCGTTGTAGTTTTAATGTTTAATGTAATTCGTATTTAATGTTTAATGTACTTTGTGTTTTAATGTTTAATATGATATGTTTTTTAATAAATGAAGTGTTTGTTTTAGTTTAGGGGTTGAATTTGAAAATAACTCATGTTAAAGTTTAACCTTGGGATGTTATGATAGTAGGTGTTTTTTGAGTGAGTTAAGGTAAAATGTTAAAGCTGATGTAATGCTGACGTGATAGGAGGGTAAACTTTAACTTAGGGCATGATTGCAAGTGCTCTACGGACATTTCATAGATAGAAACACATTAAATTTGTAATAGAGTAAACTCCAAAATACATCCCTGTGGTTTACCCTGTTTCGCACCATACATCCCTCTCGCAAAAGTTTCAACAGATACATCACTCCGTTAGTAAAAGTTAACCTATATACATCCCTCAGTTAAAATAAGGACTAACGGTGCAAATTATTTCTCCGTTATCTCCTAACGAGATATAAAATATTTACACCATTAGTCCCTTTGTGTTTTTAATTTGGCGAGTTTAGTCCCTACAGGGGTATATAAGTGAATGAGTTGGGTTTCCCCTCATAACCCTAATCACACACACACATACACACACACACACTTATATAACTTTCCGTGGCCCTCCTCCTTACTCGGCTCCGTCACCACCACACACCATCACCATCAACACCACTGCCATCATCACCTACAACCCTTCCTCTTTATATCCTAACCCTAAACCTACTTTTACGCCTTCCTCTCTCTACACCCAAACGACCACCACCATGACACCGCCACCTTCATCATTAAAATAACACCAAACCCACCTCTATTTCTTGCTTGTGAACACGAATCCACCACTAACGCGCTATAAATCAACCCACACGCGCCACCACCATCGCCAAATTGTTTATGCGTTTTGTGTCTTGTTAAGTTAGATCTAGTGGTTGAGATAACAACCACACCGGTCACAACCTTGTGTGAATGGGTGTGAAAACAAACGGCTACACACCAAAACCCACGAGCTTATTCTGGTGTGATTATTGTTTAGTCTTGAGCTTATTCGAACTTATTTACAAGCCCACGAGCTTATTTTGGTGTGATTATTGTTTGGTTTTGAGTTTTGTTGGTTTTGGGTCACGGCTACAACCAAACCACAAGTGGGTTATGGTTAAACTTTGTTATTGGTAAGGTTTTGGTTTAGATTTGGTCCGGTTTGGTTCACTTATACGCCGTGGTTCAAAGTTGAGACCCTATGGTCTCGGTGAGGTAAGTTTATTTGGTCCGAATGGGTTATGGTAATATTGTGGTAAGTTTAACCATAACCACAAGTGGGTTATGGTTAAACTTTGTTATTGGTAAGGTTTTGGTTTAGATTTGGTCCGTTTGGTTACTTCAGACGCCTGGCGTGGTTCAAAGTTGAGACCCTATGGTCTCTCTGGCGAGGATGTTATTTGAAATTTCAATCCGAATGGGTTATGGTAATATTGTGGTAAGTTTAACCATAACCACAAGTGGGTTATGGTTAAACTTTGTTATTGGTAAGGTTTTGGTTTAGATTTGGTCCGTTTGGTTCACTGGCGTGGTTCAAAGTCGAGACCACAATGTGGTCTCGGCGAGGTAAGTTTATTTGGTCCGAATGGGTTATGGTAATATTGTGGTATTGTGACTTAATTGTGACTTTGACTCGAGCCGTAGGAATTTAGTTTGGTCGTTTGGGAAACGTAAAAAAGCGAGGAAAGAAAAGCGTAAGAAAAGCGGATGAAAACATTAAAAAAATGGACGAAAAACATAAAGAAATGAATGAAAACGAAAAAACGAACTAAAAACGCAGAAAGAAAATGGACGAAAACTTAAAAAACGCATTTAAAACCGAAAAAAAGGACTAACGATGCAAATACGTAACCAGAGATGACTAATGGTGTAAATATTTTATATCCGTTAGGAGATGTTTAGAAATAATTTGCAATCAAATAGTCATTATTTTAACCGAGGGATGTATATGGGTTAACTTTTACTAACGAATTGATGTATCAAAACTTGAAACTTTAGAGAGGAATGTATGGTGAAGCAGGTGGTAAACCAGCAGATGTATTTTGGAGTTTACTCTTTGTAATAAATAAAACTCGGAGATGTTTGGTATTTGTTAAAAAAAAGAGTTATTCCATCTTTGCCCACCTCTTCTTCATTCATCCTCCCCCCATTCTTATTATTTCTTCCTAAACAAACACTTCCTGTCCTTTACATCTCTTCTTCATCTCCAATCACTTTCATTCCCCCATTACCATTCAATTCACACCAAATTAACACACACACACACAAATTCAATCAAATCAACCATCAATTCCATTTCCCCCAATTTCCCAGGGTTCAAAAACCATCAAAACAACAATCTCAAGGCTCCAGATTCAAATTCGTGAAATTTATTGCATTTATGATTCATCCCATTCTTCAATTTGACGAATTTACTGTTTCCCCCAAAATTTTAGGGTTTTTTTCGACCCCAATTTTATCAAAAACAACAAATTCAAATTTGTCGAAAGTAACCGTATTTCTGATTATATTTGACGAATTTGGTGTTTAATTTCATTTCTCCCTAATTTTTAGGGTCAATTTGTCGGATTTATAAAAGTAGGGTTTATAAAAAATGTTAGGTGCAGGATTACAGTTTGGACGGAGTCGTGGTGGAGAAGATCGCTTTTATAATCCGGCTAAAGCCAGAAGAAACCGCCAAGACAATAATAATAATAATAGTAATAAAGATAATCTACGTAGGGCTCAGAGTGACGTCACTTCTACGCGCACCATGACGTCATCAGATGGTTTAGAGCCTGAGAACCCTGTTACAAAACCGGTCGAGTCTCCGGTGGTGTGTAATCTGGAACGGTTTTTGGAATCGGTTACGCCTTCTGTTATTGCTCAGTATCAATCTAAGGTTTTATTTTTATTTTTATTCATTAGATGTAAATTAAATAAAATGTTTTGATGTGTTGACTATTTAGAAAGTCAACTCTTTTATAGATGAGCTGTTGATGTTAGTTTAAGTTAGAGGGTGTTTGGTATTGTTGCTTAAAAATAAGCAATTTGGTGATAGGTATTGTTGATTTCGTTCACTTTTCTTTTATTTATTTTTTATAAAAAGGGTAGGGATTTGTTTTGGTTTGTGTCTCTGTGGTGGTGGGTAAAACCCCCATGTATTAGTCGGCTGAAAGATGGGAAACCATGGTTAGCCAAAAAATACATTATGTATGTTTTTTGTGTTGACTATCTAGAAAGTCAACTCATTTATAGATGAGTTGTTGATGTTAGTTTAGTGAAAAGCTAATTAAGTTAGAGGTTGTTTGGGAATTGGGATTGTTGCTTATTGCAGCTTCAATAGTGTTTGGATTTACTTATCATGTGAAAATGGTAAAAAAGTGCAATGGGTAGATAAATAGATAACGAGAAGGTTCATTTTCTTGTATTTTAACCCTTAAGATTTTTAGGTTGGATTTGAGTCTCTAAAGTTCCTTCTAAGAGGGTGTTTGGGATATAATGCTTTTCTGTTTATCTGCCTTTTTGAAGCAGAAAAGTAATTTTTCAGTTCAACCATTTCTCGCTTATCTGCTTTTTTTTGAAGCAGAAAAGCAGTTTTGACTTTAAACTAAAGTTACTCTTTACTCTTGTATTTAACCTAAAATATTGTATGATTTGGTTGAAACGTTTATCAAGTTATAATTTTTACTTAATATTATTGCATTTTTTACAAAATAAGCAAATCCAAACGCTAGTACCAGAGGTACTTATTTTTAAGCAGAAAATAATAGCAGTCCTAAACACCATATAACGTTTTCTCAAATAATCTTTTCCTGAAGTGCTTATTGAAAACTGCGTATTTTGCTTTAAAGTAAAGATTATATTATCCAAACACTCCAAACTGCTTATCTGAAGCAGGTAGCATAGAAGCAACAATTGGCAATCTGTAAACTTGGGTAGAGTGTGAGCATTTAACTTTAAAATAATCAGATAGGCGTAAATTTCAAGTATTGGACGCCGATTTTGAATTGGTGTTTTTGGCTGGATTAATGTGTTGCAGAGAGGTATGGGAGGGTGGAGGAATCAGGAAGAACGACAACCGTATTTTCTGCTTGGTGATTTATGGGAGTCTTTTAAGGAGTGGAGTGCTTATGGTGCTGGAGTGCCTTTGAAACACATAGTGTGGTTCATTGTGCCTATTATGTCTAAATTCAATTATTTATGGATGAAGTCCTCTCGAAATCAAGGTATTGTTATGGTGTCGTTTGTATGTGTTTTTAGTTATGTTGGTTATGTGGTGTTGTTTTATGCATTATGATTTTGTTTTATATGATTAGATCGGGGATATTAAACTTGTATAGGTTGATAGCAATTGTTTATGTTGGCTGAATTGTTTGAATTGGCTTATTGCATTTATACTTGGCTAAATATAATGGTTACATCAACGTATATAGTTTTTCCCCTCATTGTTGATTATATATAGATTCCTGATTGATATTTGTGCCTCAAGGGTTTTTCTTAATCTGAGTCATAGTTGACATGCAGCAAGACTGGCATATGTGCGGTTGTTAGACCTATTATTTGGCCTTAACACAATCTCTTAAGATTAGGGTTTACGTAATGAGTAAGGATCAAATAAGAAATAAAAGTAAAATGAGAAGGATGAGAAATAACCACAACCGCATATTTCAGATGTGCATCTACAAAAAGATGATCTCCTATGAAATTCTCCTTCTTCATTTGAAATGTGGTAATTGAAAACATTTCTCATTCTTCTTATTTTTATTTTTCTTCTTAGTGGATCCATTCTCAGTAAGTAATAAGGTAATGGTTTACATAATAACTGAATCCATTAGGTGTGGAGGATATAATTGACGAGATCCTTATTAATTGTTACTTGTGTTTTGGGGAGAGATGGCCAACTCCAATGAAAGTTGCACGCCTATTCTAGTATAATCAATGTTGTTGGTTCCGTCATGTGTACACCTTGAATTCTAGATCTAATTTGTCCTAAAATTGGGCAAGGATTTATGCATTTAGGTGATAATAAATGGTTGAGCACTTGAGCTATAAGGGTAGTCCATTAAAAATTGTACTACACTTATCTTAGTTGTTTGCTTATTTTTGCTGTCCAAGTGTTTGCAGTGTTTAATGACTTTTGTAAATTACACATGTTATTTTTGTGTTATTTTTTTAAAATAAAATTTATGAGATTCATGTACTGAAGCAAGTGCAAATAAAATAATAAATGGGCCACCCTTATAGAGTTATAGCTCAACCAACAATTGCATCAGTCCTCGTTCAATTATGTAGCAAATAGCAAGTAAAAGCCAAATAACACATGTGCCAGACATATTGTGATAGAGACTAAAACTATGATTATAATTTACTCTGTCTTTGGTGACCCTATTTCTTTTTTCATATTTCTATTGATCTGTTATCATTTACATTACCAATATTGTCTATTTGCTTTCTGTGTATTACGACTAGCGGGTGTAAACGAGCTGAGCCGACCTCGGACAGGCTTGAGCTTGTCTCGTTCGACTTAGAGAAGCTCCATCTCGGGCTCGAGCTTTATTTATAAAGCTCTAGCTCGGCTCAATAGTTATTTACAAAGCTCGAGCTTGGGTCGTTTTATAAATTTTTAATATCTTTTTGAGAAATCCAAGTATAAAAAATGTGATAGAGGTGAGTTTTAGGTTTGGAGCTCATTTGAAATTATATATATACAAGTATGTATATACATATGTATAAATGGCCCGAGCCTAATCGTTTTAGTGTGAAGCCCGTGCTCGCTTATTGTATGAGCTCGGCTAGGCGATGCTCGTTTATTGTATGAGCTCGAACTAGGGCGCTGCGTTCTACTCGCTTCGAAGCTTTTAATAAGCCATCCCAAGTAGCTCATGAGCAGATCGGCATGTTTGCACCCCTATAATTCTTACATATATTGTTGCATAAAATCGTGTAGGCGCTAGAGCTCTTTTTCACTAAGTATGAATCTGAGAGAAGCACATTATATTTAGATTGAAAAATCAACTTTATGTACATTGATGCATAATTATGTCTTGCACTCTTTTGCTTAAGAAGATTTTTTTAATTAAATTTAAAGTATATACATTGTGATAGAATGTGATCTGCCTTTTAATCAAACTTCTAGCTTATTTTTGTGGTTTGAAATTATAGGCAACAGAGTGAGGACAGCGATGCTGACTCTTTTAGGGACTCAAGTAGTGATGTAAGCAGTGATAATGACCTGCCAAAGAGTGAAATCTCTCACAGATTGGATCAGTTGTCGCAATTATCAACATGCCCTTCAAGAAGGCTTTTCTAGTGATGAGGGGTAGAATCTACGAGACCACAAGGTTGTCTCTCATTTGAGTATATGGAGCATAATCAACCTTGGGGCCGGGAACCTTTGACTGACAAGGTTTGTTTCTTGCAAAAACTCAACCACAATGTCAAAATGGTATGCATTTTTTTGTACTTTAAAAATTAATCCCTCCCATGTTTTGAATATTGCATAGATACTTGATCTTGCCCGCTGTTTCCTGAATTGAAGAGCATAAAAAGTTGTGACTTGCTTCCTTCTAGTTGGTTATCCGTGGCCTGGTATGACCCTCGAATCTTGTAAATTGTATATTTTAACCTTTTTCTTGCATAAAGCCATGTCCAAGCTGATGGGGTTTTTTTTGGTGATTTTAGGTAACCGATTATATAGGATTCCAATGGGACCCACATTGAAAGATCTTGATGCTTGCTTTCTCACGTATCATTCTCTTCATACACCTATTACAGGTTTGTAGTTTCTATTTTCACATTTATCCGCTTATAATTTTCATGCTTTTAGAGAAATTATTATATTGGGACTGGAAGTTGCTCCTTTTTTTGTTGCTACAACTGCAAATGAGAATCTTTTTATAACTGGCTTCTTTCCAGTTCAAATACAATTTTTTTCCATGCTTGGTCAGGTTTAACACAATTTGTAGCTGATGACTAGTTTATTTTATAGGAGAATAAACTATATATCTTTGGCAAGTAAAAGTGAAACAACCAATTAGAATAAGTTCAGTTCTTGACCAATTTTTATTATTCGCCTCAAGTGTCTTCTAGTTTATATGAAGATAGTACTCCAATCTAGCTTTTAAACTCTATGATTCAGGGAGTATAGATCTGGGATTGAAAGACAAGTGATATTGAATATTCAGAATCAGATAATCATCTGTAGTATTATGAGCTGTAAAATATTGTGTTTGTATGTGTTTCTGCTGTTTGTAGTGTGAGGATTGCATAATCTGATGTCTAAGTTGCCTATATCTGGTTATGTAAACAATTAATAGATACAGTAACCAAAAAGGTTTGTGAAAAACTGACAAATGCATTGTGAATTAAGTAAAGGTTTCTGAACTTAGGCTATAAACACATAATTTTGTTTTACCTATAATAATCAGTTTTGTTTTTATTTAAAGCTGTTTATACCCAAGCAATCAATAACCAGAAGCATAAATAACCATTTTAATACAAAGTCTCAGGAATTAAAGAATAAATAATTAGTTCAAAAAGCAAATCCAAACACAATACTCAACTGTTAGGTTTGAAATGGGGTTGTCAAAAGTAAGGGTGTGTTTGTTTTTAAAAAAAAGTCTTACTAGCCCTCTTACTCTTACCGTAAAAGAGGAGGGCGATTTTCTGCTTGTTTGTTTTTTTTCGAGTAAGACCGCTGTATTATATATAACATCTTACTCCCAAGTAGAGTGTGGGACTTGTCTTATGCATTTTACTGCTTTGTAAACTTTATATAATATATTTGATTGTTTATTAACTATGTTATATTTATGATAAAAAAGTCTTGTTTCAAATTTCATAATTACTTATTATCATATAAGGCTGTTTAATAAACAAATTGCAAAAACGAAAGCACTTAAAATCATTCGACAATTATACAAAAACAAACAAACATTATTTCGCTCAGATTTATCTTTCTAATACCTCTTACCAGAAGTGCAGTAGTTAGATTCATACCCAAAACATCTTAATGAAACAAACACACCCTAACTCTGCATGATCATGCAGGCTCTTATATATTGGGGTGTTTATTTACATTAAAGTTGAACTATTTTTTTGTAACAGGCAATCAATGTGAGCATCCACCTGCTGTGTTAAATCCAGGCGAGACAGATGGTGTCCCGAAAATCTCGTTACCAGTGTTTGGTCTCGCTTCATACAAGTTAAAAGCACCACTGTGGATCAACAATGAACGTCAACTGCTGAGTACTCTTTTGCAGGCGGCTGATAATTGGCTGGCAACTCTTCAGGTCCATCACCCGGATTACATTTTCTTTTCCCGTAGATGATGATGATGATGATGATGATGATGACAATGTTCCCAATCTGCCATAACTCCTAAAAGAAAAAAAAAAAGTGAAAAAAAAAACAAAAACAAAATATAAAGAAAAGCCTTTGGTATGAAAAAAATGATGGCAATAAAGGTTGGAAGATGCAGGTTAGATAAAATATAGAGATGGAATACACAAAAGAGAGCTATAGAAAGCATGGTTAAGTTACGGTTTGGCGGTTTTATTTAAGAAAAGAAAAAAGAATCAAGTTTCCATCTCGGATGTTTTTAACATTTTGGTTTCTAATTAAATTATAAGTAATTGGTGAGAGTGAGTGATAACAACAGGCTGTATTTTTTTGTGCCCTGGTGATGTGTTTGTAATGTTATAAACTTTAGCTTTGATGAATTAGTAGTAGGAGTAGTTGTGAGCTTCCTTTATATCTATGGATGGAGTGCTCTGTTTAATTGTTTGTGATTTATAAGAAATAGTATGTGAACTTATTTGTAGGTATCTTTGATTTCCATATCTTTGCTACTGACTCATTTGGCTCAAATTTTAAGCCGGTTTTTTGGTAAGGTATTTGCACTTGCCTAGGCTGTGTAATGGTATCGAACCATACCTCAATGGAAGGTACCAACGAAAAGTTTGAGAATATGAGAATTGAGACCAGCTTATTGGTTTAGAACTGGTTTGGTCCTGGTTGGACCGAGAACCAGACTCGAATTCTATGCTTGTGATTTAAACATATAAAAAAGCAAATCTTGTTTGGATAAATAGTACTAGTAATTGTTTTTGAGGAAAATGGCTCTTTTTAAACGCCTATTTCACCAAATTGCTTATTTTCTTAATCCAAAAAACCGAAAATACATAGTTTTCTTACCCTGTGAAAAAAATTAATATCTCGCACACTTGCAGTTGCGATATACGAGGTGCTGGACTTTTGGGGTATGTAACCTCAACCCCAACTTGTGTGACAAAACTGCTGAAGCCAAATTATGTCAAAACTCAGCATAATCATCTCGTATGTCCGCAATTATGTGATAAATTATTTTTTTCCTACCTGAGTGAGAAATATAATGTGCAAGATTTTGGCAAATTTGTTGTATGCGGGGTAGAAAATTTTTTTTTTTAAGGTGGTGTTTTGGTAAATTTGGTTTCCTGGAAAAGCTTTTTGTGTGTGTGTGTCGTTCACTTGTTTTGGACCGGTTTTAAACGGTATTACACCATTACTAAGTTCGCCATGGTTTAAGGTTGGTTTTACATTTATGCATTTTAATATTGAGTTTTAAACATTTCTATGTTTGGGTAAATCTTTACTAGGTTGAGTGAAGATTTTGCATTTTTTTTTTTATTATTATTATTTTTTAAATGAACGATTTTAGATTAGAAGTCTGATAGGTCTTTCTTTTGCTTACACCTTTTTTGTCATTTCTTCACATTTATTAATTCCACAATTGGTAGTGATCTAGTAGGTATCATAGTTTGTACTAGTAATAAATAAACAAATATGTCCAAGAAGTGGAGTAATATTTTTCAGAGATAATTTATTAACAATTAATGATAATCCAGGAGTGTATTTATGAATTTATGCCTTTTTTAGATGCATGTAAAAGTACACGACTACGAGTTGCTCATTTGAGAATAGAAATATCACCAACCAGTCTTTTCACAGTCTTCGTTTGATGATTGATCTGTGGATAATAGTTCCATACTTCCATAGGGAAGCTAATGCACAAGAAAGAAGAGAAGCTTAGATAAGAGAATACGTTTCGCTAGTAAATGATCTTTTGATGAAAAGATTATTATTTATTTCTTGTTTATAAAAATCGCCACCGTCTTTTTGTTTTATGTTCTTTCAAAAAGGCAACTTATTTGGAAACTCAAATTCAAGTTCAATATTTCTTTTTGGGAATTGATATTTACACATAACAAATTGATCGATGCACGTAAATATTTTTATGAATTGACAGTTTTGCCTCTCCTATATTTATTCTATATTATTTCTATATTATTTTACTTTTATTCTAATAATTTCCAACGAGCTTCATTTTATTTTTACTTGTCAGTCACTTTTTTCCCATTTCAGTGTATATATATTTAACAACTATTATATACATTGATACCATTTTGGTTGTGAAACATGATTTTTTCCCATCTCATATGTCATAATCAGGACTTGAATCTGCAACCATTTTGGTTGTGAGCTTCTTACACATCAAAAAATACCATTGAGAGATAAGCCTTTTGGTGTATAATATATATCTATACTACATTATAAAGGATTTGATAATTCCTATAAAAAAAAAGTCTTAAAAATTTAAAACAAAAAACATTACTATAAAAAAAAAATTAGAAAATTTAAGTCTCATTTAAACCATATAGTAACCTTTTCCAATAATGATATAGAATTGTTTATGAAAAAACATCACTAAACTTATAACCACCAATTTATCAAATTTTGAAAAATAAAAGTCCTAACTATTTACACTATTAATAATTTAGACGTTTTACTTTTGAAAAATATATATCTACTACGTTATAAAAAGATTGTTTAAATGAAAAATATTTGTTTCATAAAAATAGTAACGGATACCACGACAGATTACACTACCCTTCTAGTGTCACTAATTGCTTAACATTAATCTTGTTCAAGTTTTTTAGTATAAGAACTTTTGTACTTAACTAGAAAATTTCACTAACTTAAACAAATAAACGCATTGACGGAGACGCAAACATTACTATGTTTCACATGATTTTTCTGACACGTCATCCTAAAATCCGTTACCCGGCTCGAATAATGTACGAGAAACTAAAAAGGAAAAATAAAATGATGAATGGATGCTGAAGAGGTCCAAAAAGTAAAAGCAAGTTCTCAGAAGAAATAAAGGAACGCCGTAATGGGCTTTTTAAACGTTAAAAAATTCGCTATTTTACAATCATACCATGACTCGGGCGTTAAAGAGAAAACGGAGTCTTAGTGGATCAAGACAAAAGAATACTTGTTTTAGGAGGCGAAAAAAAAAAAAAAATTCAAAAAATTTACACTTTCTACCCTTAAAACGGCTACTAGCCGTTATTTTCAAAAAAAATTTCAAAAACCACCCTAAACGCTTACTAGTCAAGCATTTTCAAAAATTTCACCTTTTTTACCACTATAAATACCCAATTAAACACCATTTTTTCACACTTCCACTACTAAATCCTCTTGATTTTTGTCAATCTTTCAATTGTATTAATCAGATAAAAAAATAGTAAATGTTTTGGATATGAACGATGATATTTCTACAATCTTCTATAATCCTCAAACCCTGTTCATCATCTAACCCGAACGCCGTTCACCTCAATTCCCTAACCCCACTGTGCTTATCGTACCAAGAAATGTATCAACAACATCAAAGCATTTCTGATTTAAGAACAACAAAACCAACAAAACAAAATAAACTCTAAATAAAACCTACAATTCACACAACAATCACAAATAATCACAAATCGAACACATGATGTTGTGACATAACCACGCCTCCTCCAAAGGAAAGTGCCATTAAAGATTAAGCAAAAGAAAGAAATCCAAAGACCGAGCCCGAACCAGTTGATTCGATGAAGGCGAAGTTGTTGTTCACTCCACGCTTGGACTCCGCAGAGGAAGCATTACTTGCAAGATGTTACATAATCAAGCTTCTTTGAGGATCCGAAGTTTGAAAGTGCCAACCCAAGGATACGCTTTTATCAAAGGAAATGAAGCCTAATAAAACAACTTTCAATCTACAAGACACAAGGACATGCTGGCAACAAGTGAAAATTTGAACGGCATATGACAAAGTTCAACTCTCATTACAACCGCTCGAAACGGATCAACGTGCGTGGAAAGTGAAATGGATGTGATGCAAACGCAAAGCAATGGTATCGTGAGAAACCAAGGGATCAGCTTTTGGCCTCGAAGACGCTGAGGTTTTGGCGTCATTATAAAGAAATTAACACGGGAACCGGTCGATTAATCCGGCTAAGTCCTGCCAAACAAACGAGGATTTGTTTGTCAAGATTGAACAACCTCGCCTCTACTTTGGGAAACGCCAAGCTAGTTAAAACCAAGATCCCAGACTACAACAAGTACTCGGGGAACAAAGATGGAGAACGAAATTGTCAAATTATTTCCCCACCGAAACTAAACGAAGTTTCAGATGAAACGAGAATCTCCGAATGCCAGACGCAATCAGCGCAGAAAAAAGATCCGACAATAACCCATTGGAAGAAATAAAGTTTTGATGACGCCATCGCTGGCAAAAGATCCACCACGTTTGATCAATGATTTAAAAAGATCAATCATCGCAATATAACTTGAAAACCGCCGCTAGATCGTATCGCCATTTCCTTTAATTGTTGTAACGATTATTTCGCCAGATGGTTTTTTTATTTCGTTGTATTTTTTTATTTCGCTGTATTTTAGTCCTCGTGATTGTAATATGTTTTAAGTTTTAATGAAATGTTTGTTTTAGTTTAAAATGGGTATTTGATGCAGTTTTATAAATAAATGAAATATTTGGTTATTGTATAGGTGTTATGGTGATATCGTTGTGTGGTGTTTTGGAGGATTTAATGTTGTTGTGAAAGTTCTGCTACATGACGGTTTTATTGCTAAGTATTTGCTAAGCATATTGTTCATGAGTGCTTCAAAGAAATAAAGGAAGCAAGCCAGATGACCCTTTTAAAACTTTCATATTTCGTGAGCTTTAAATTTTCTAACATCATATATGCTTTTCTAAAACATTATGATTATCACATATAATCATTTCCGTGTATAATTAACAAATATTTATACTTGTTTTAAAGGAGATCTAAATGAATAACATTTAAGATAGGATTAGGTATTGTCGAAATTGAAACATATGAATAAACGCCGCTTTCTACTCTATTTCTCAACAATATGCCCATAATAATGTTGTTAACCTACGCATTAATCAAGCTTTATATCTCCTCCCGCGGACATTATCACACTCTAATGAGATTTTGTGCATCCAAAACCAACTGAGTTACACGTTGATAGTTAAATCCATTTTTTATTTTTTTTAACAAACTTATCATCAAATTATTACTTTCGATTGATTTTGTGTGACTAATATTATCATTGTTTTAATCAGATAAATACAATAGTAAAAGTTTTGTGACTCATGTAATTGTTGAGATATCATATATATTATTGTTATGAAGCTTATGTATGGTCGCCTCAAACTTTTTATAAAGAAGAACGTCTTACCTAATTGAGTAATTTGTGTATGTGTGATAATTGAAACAAAACCCATAAACTAATCAATTGTTTTTAATTAATTTTTCATATCATACACAATAACAAAAAATAAAATAAATAAATAAATAAATAAATAAATAAAATTAAGTATAAACTAATCGGTTAAAATATGAATACTAAAGTATATGTTAAAAGAAAAATAAATAAAATTAAGAAAATGATAAACAAGTTTAAAATTTGGGCCTGATGAACAAGGTCGATCGACTCACACGATCGATTCCTACTGATCTTATTCTTTGTGGCATGTCGATCGAGGGAGATTTGAAAACCAACTTGGTAGGCATCATGATCGAATACAATTTCTACTTATGTGTGTGTATTAATAAATATAAAATGTATATTTGAGGTATGTTTTGTAGTAGTAGTCGCTTTTCTTATTTCCACCTAAGAAGGTTCTTGGAGAAAAAGCGGCCGTGGCGTGAAAATGAAAGAGATTGAAGCCCTTACTAATGAAATGAACTTAAAGAGGATCTAATGCATAAGAGCCAAGTATGGGAGGAGCAATTAACAAGTTATTGGTATCTTTATCATACATCTACACTTCCCAATAACACACCAATAACTAAAACATCATCCCTCATAACACACCACTAACATGTTATTGGTTCACAAAATACTCTACTAAAATCTTATTTCACTACATTACACAAAAATAAAATAAAAAAAACACACACAAGAATGCAAATGGCTTGAGCCATTGCATTTTAAAACGTTGGCTCACGAATGACCGCGATCTCCGGTATGATTAAACGCGCACACGAATGACATCATTTGTCATTTATTACCCAATGGCACCCCATACTTTGTCTTTAAGCATTGATTGCGTAAGTGTACAAATTTTATGCATTTTGTCACCTTTTAAGTCCATCACAAAAAGAAGAATTCCAAAAAGTAAAAGCAATTTCCCATTTTACTCAAACACACCCAACAAAAATATAAAAACTAAAAAGGGCTTAAAACACGTATTGTATCCCATTACAAAACCAAACCCACTTGATACTTGAGTGCATTTCACACTCACTCTCTCCAATGGCGGTATCAATCAGCGTTCTGGTAGCCATCATCTCACTCAACTTAATGGCCTTCGTTCTCGCCATCGGTGCCGAACGACGTCGTAGCACTGTATGTATAACCCTAATTAATTCCATCTTTTTTTATTTATTAAAAAACTAATTAGATTTATTATATATATAGGCTCGAGTTGTACCAGACCAATACGATGAGTACACATACTGTGTTTACGATTCAGATGCTTCGACGGCGTATGGTTTATCGGCTTTTGGTTTGTTGTTGATTAGTCAGACGTTAGTTAACGGCGTTACCAGATGTTTGTGCTTTGGTAATGGTCTTGTCAGGGGTTGTTCCAGAGTTATGTCCATTTTCTTCTTCGTTTTCTCATGGTTAGTCGCTTTTATTTTTATTTTAAATAAAATAGAGTGTGGGCCCTATGGTGTGGTTGTTTGGTTCTATGTTGTTGTGAGTGATTGTAACCAACTGTCGATGTGGCACGTGATTGGGATATTTTAGGGCTAGGTTGTGAATGAGTCAATCCTTGTCCAAATGTTGGTCTGCCACATGGGATTTGGATTTATTAGACTAAAAAGTAATAAGACGGAATGGTTCGGGTCTACCCGAACCAAACGTGTCCCCCTTACTATGGAGACCAAATGCAACGCGCCTGCAAATGGACCGAATGAATTGTTTGGTTTGTGTGTGTGCTTTTTGTGTTTATTTAATTTTGTGGGGTATGTTTTTGGTTGTGAGTGCGGTCCCCTTACTACGAACATTTGGTCTTGGTGTGGTCTAGGAGAGATAAAGCTGAGGTGGCGTTGATGTGGCGCTGCAATTTGTGGTCTTATTAATATTAGTCTAATTTTTATTGTGTTGGAAGTTGATTTAAGGTTGTAAAACTCACTAGGCGGTACACGACTAGTCGAATACCTCGTACTTTTAGCAAGTAATCGGCCTAGGCCGGGAGTACTCGGATAAAGATTTTTATAAATAAAATTTGAAATTACATCAGAGTATTATCCGTAGGACCCTAGAAATGTGTTTAGAAACATTAACACAATTGTTCAAATACTCCAAAATGAGCTCTGACTGAGATTAATCAAGTTTTGGACGATTTTTTACCAAACCCGTTCTTTTGGCCGATTCGGCCTAACTTGATCCCGGTGACCTTAGCGAGTAAAAGCGGATTGCTTGCCTTTGTAATCCATGTTTTGCGACACTGACTTAATCAGGGGGTGTTTGGGATTGGTTATTAAGTGGTTAATGGTTTATGACGTTTTGATATAGGGTATGTTTGGCAAGTAAACTAGATGGAGATTATTTTAGAAGCTACCTTAAAGTAGCTCTGTTATGGTTTTGAAAAGCTCCCATAAGCATCTATACGCTTTCTTAATGACAATTTGATGTAATCATAGTGGAGTAGGAGTGTTTATGTTGTTTGGGATTTCTTATTCTTAGTAGATTGTATGATTATTTATGATTGAGATAGGAAGTGTTTGGGATTGCTCGACTAAAATTATTTTTACGCTTGAAGCACTTTAGAATAAGTTAGGATCAAAGCTGCTTATACTAAAACACTATTGTGATAATTTACATGGAGTTCTTTCTAACCAAATAAAAAAGGCGCTTATCCGTGTTAAATAATGCGATAAGTAGACTGGTAGTCTGGCAGTTTGAATAAACAATCCTATCGTTCGAAACAACTTTCTAAGTTGTCTTAAGAAGTCCGGAACCCTTCAAAACAACGTAATACAAAAAGATATCGTTGATAATTATTTTTAGTGGACCGATCGAAACACTTTTTGTTTGATTGCTAAAAACATTAATCAATTATTAAATTGCACAAGTAAGTCGGATGAATAGGTCATAGTAAAAAATGTGAAGTTTTATGTTTGTGTAAAGTTAAAGGAAGTTAGAATTCATGTTTGCTGGTGTAAGTAGGGTTTATATGATGGGGGTGTGGTTGGTGACATTATGAATTAGGTAACTATGTGGTACGCTCTAATCATTTTGGTTATTTGTTATATTAATGTGCTTGCACTTGATACTATCTTTTTGGCTGTGATTGGATAAATGATTTTGCCTCGAGTAGGCTTTGCATTTTCATTTGTTTGAGTTCGGTCACTCCTCGATGTTAAAAATTCATCTGTTGATTGTCGTTGAATCCAACTTCTATCTTGATGTTTACGCATTATATGCCTTGGATGCTTGTCGATCGCTACTTCTTGAATATGTAGCCTTATTTGGTACAAGTATACATTGTAGCCTCTGTGATAAAAGGAAGTTGTAGGTCACTGAAGCGGCGTTTGAATATGAATACAATGTATAGTAAGGGAAAATAATAGATAGCAAACCTCGGACTGATGGGCTCATTATCCTATCTTAATTAGTAACTTTGATGATATCATCTGTAAACATTTTGGTGGTCAAGGGTGTAAGTTGGGTCTATTGAATCAGGTTAATGCGACATCCAGGCTATGTTTGGCGCAGAGCTTTTTGGGGCGATGAGCGGTGAGGAGTGAGCTTTTTTATTTTTAGTGTTCGTTTGGCTACCCCAGCGTCACGAATGCTACTATTGAGAGATTAGTCATCAAGAAGTAAAGGTTGCTCTGAGAAGATGGGAGGAAACAAAGGCTGGCAGGCGGATCAAATCCCAGATAGAAGCTTGGAGGTGCCGGGAAGGAAGGGGTAGATGGTTGACTTGCTTTCTTCAACAAGATCTTTTAGGGCTAAATCTGGGAAGAGTGGAGACTTCATGAAGTCATCCCATTTACAAGAACAAAGGGGATGTGCGGTGTGCGGCAATTATAGGGAATCAAGCTCTGCCCTTTACCGTGAAGCTGTGGGAGAGATAAGTGAGAGGAGGCTGAGAAGCGAGGGTGTCGAGAACCAATTTGGCTTTCGCGGAAGGTCTTCGATTGAGTATCACCTGAAGCCTCGTGGAGAAGTATAGAGAGAGAAAAAAGGATCGCATTTGGCGTTCCTAGACCTTGAAAAGGCGATATGATAGTGTCCCCGGAGATATGAGTACTCTTATTATGAGGATAAAGCGAGATACGAGAGTCATTAAGGATATCGCGAAGGGCTAGGGCGATGTCACGGTCTGATGGGGACCTCAGTTTTCCTGTGAAAGTTGGGCTTTACACGGGGATCTGCTTCGCTTATTCCTTTTATACCCGATTCTAGATTACCTTTCTGGGATCAAGAGGACATCAGTGGAGCATGATATTTCTTGTGACATTGTGTTGGTAGCGAGAATCGTGGAAGGTTAAACTCCAGTGGAGATATGGAGGAAGGCCCGGAAGGCAGACGGACCGGTGTGAGAAGGCCCGAATACACAGATGTGATTTTAGTAGGAGCAGTGAGTCAACACGAGGATATTAAATATCGGAGACCAGATCCTGCCTCCCAAAGAGTCCTTTAGATATCTGGGATCGATGATTCACAAATCAGGGAGGATAGATGAGGATGTAACCAGCCGGATCGGCTGGTTGGGCAAATGGGCGACCGGGTGTCCATGTGACAACGATCCCCCAAAGTTAAAGGAAATTTTATAGGATGGCGATTAGGCAATTATCTTATGCGGTCAGTGTTGGCCCATCTCCAGGCCAGTAACAGGGTGGAAGTGTGAAGCGAGGATGCTAAGATGGACTTGGAAAATCTTTGCTCGACATGATCGACGGAGTTTTGAAACTAAACTTGAAGTCGGAAATATTATTTGAAGATGAGAGAAGGTAGGTTGAGTGGTTGGTCATGTCAGAAAGGCCAATCGGCCCAGCCGATGAAGAAGGGTAGCATTTGTAGTAGATAGTGAAGAAGCAGACCAAACTTCAGTGGGAGGAAAGACTTAAGATGGATATGTCGAACTTAACTGTCGGAGGACATGACCTCGGATAGGAAAGTGGAGAGATAGGATCGAGGATCTGCGGCTAGTTTTGGCTTGGGGCTTTCACGGGTTTTGGTAGTTTGGGTGGGTTAGGCTTTTGGCGTTTCGCTTGTTTTTGCTTGCCTTTGCCGTAGTGTGTTGGCGTCCGTTACCGCTGCTGCTTGCTTGTGTTGTTTGGGCTTGCTGTTTTCTTGCTACGGCCTGCTTGGCTTATGGTGCTTTGTTTTGCTCTTCTTTTGCGTGGGCGAGTTTTTTTTCGCCTTCCCTTACCTGCTTGCCTTGCGATTATCTATCTTGCCTTGCCTTGTTTTTGCTGTTTTCTTTTTCTTGATGCTTGGTCTTATGTACTTCTCTTAGGTCTGCTTGCTTTATTTGCATCTATCTTTGCCTTGCCTTGTTTTTTGTTTTCTTCTTCATGTGCTTCTTTGTCTACTCTACGCTCTCTTCCTGCTCTTTCACTCACACACCTACACTTTCTTGGGAGGTCTCGTTGAAATGATCTCTCCGGTTTTTCCCTGTGGCGGTAGGATCTGTCATTTTACCTCCCCCCATACCTCGCTTAGGCGGGATTGGGTATGTTGTTGTTGTTGTTGTTGTTTGGTAAATGAGCGGTGAGCTTTGCTATTTTTTAGGAAAGCTCATTTTTCCAATGCTTCTTTAAGAATTTGTGTGATGGCTTGATGAGCTATGGCTACAACTCACGACTCTTGCTCACATTTCGCTCTTGCTCATTGCTCTTGCTCCACGGCTACTTTTGCCAAACATAGCCCCATCTTTGCGATGCTGTCATTACTCTGATTCTCTAACTGCTAGATCAAGTTGTGGTTAGTAAAGTCTTCATATGGTTTAAAACATTGCAAGGAGTGGTCTATATCATCAACCTGATACCATTCAAGGAAATTCATCTTTTATCGAGACTGCAACAGGTGTCCATGTGGTTTATGACATTGCACTATGGCATCAATGATGTAAGAATCTATAGTTTTGGACCTTTAACAATACTGACTATAGTCCTGACATCTTAGGTCACAGTCTAACCGTCAAGAATAGTTCTTCAGCTTTACTTTTATTGGCTAAGCATGCATTTTACACGAGTATACCTTACATTCAACGGTTGTGCTTTATAATAGTATCGTATAGAATGTATCACTTACATACATCATATATGAAGGACCTGGCTATTTTATGCCTGGGCCCAGGCCCGGCTAGGTTTAGGTGTCTGTTTTGTGCGCATCTAATCAGATGATTGTCGATTAAAAGCTATGATAAGGCCTTGATTAGTAATTTGTTTATCTTTTAACATGTGAACAGGGTCACCTTTCTAGCAGCAGAAGCATGTTTGATTGCTGGCTCTGCAAAAAATGCTTATCACACTAAATATAAAGCCATCTATGGTGGAAATGACCTAAGCTGTGAAACCCTTCGAAAAGGTGTGTTTGCTGCAGGGGCTGCCTTGACATTTCTCACAATGATTGCATCAATTGTTTATTATTTGGTCCATTCCAAGGCGGATACTGGTGGATGGTTAAAGCATGAAAATGAAGGTCTTGGTATGACATCGTTAGAGAATGGGATCCGTGAGTGCTGGCCAGTTCGAAAAGCTTTGAACAAGTATCAATGGGTATAATTTCGTTAATATGATGATATAAGTATATTGTAGAAAAACGAAAGCATGAGACTAAGATATGTTTAAGCTTTTAATATTTTGACATGCTAGTAGGATGTACAACATTTTCTATGTTTTGTTACAGTCAATTCATTCTATCTTTTATATCTGTTATCTCTGAATCGGATCAGTTTTACCATTTAACATAACTGGTCTTGGTCATTTGCTACCGCTTGGTTGATTGTTTTAATGGTTGAGCATAACCGGTGCTTCAGGTGTGAAAGTTTAAATTTGTTCATTTATAGTGAACAGTAGAGGTGGTAAGTTCAACAAATTTTCTGAAATAGAGTAAAAGTTACTCCATATAACAAAAATAAAAAATAGGCCTAAATGGGACTAAGTTAAAATTTTGGTATGCTCATAGTATGCAATTCATATACAAATTTGGATCATCTAATAATATTATGTGATAGGGGATAGTTTGGCTACAATTTTGTGATCAATTCTTCACAATCCCATAAAAATACACTATGATGAATCGAGAGCCATAGAAAATAATCGGACCCCCAAAAAGTCAGGTCCCGTTTTATAGCACAAAATAGTAAAATCCATATAACCAAATGAGAAATGAAATAAAAAGGTATAAAGTATCAACTAACACATACGATTCCTATTACTTGGGAAAGATATGCGATTTTGTTTTGAGGCATCTCCAAAGCAGCTCCAAAGTCATCCCTTTCTTTTGCAAACTTTTCTTTCTCTTTGCAAACCTATCTTAAACACAAAGCTTAGAACCTTTTATAACTATAAATTGACAAACTATGGTTTCTGGGTACATTTATAATCCAACTGCTAGTTAGTTTTACATATCGGCACTTTGAAGGTTGCAAATTCCGTCTAACTTGATAATTCCCATGTCGATATCTTCTGATTCAGAATCAGTTGACAACACGAAACAAATATGGCAACTTTCAAGCGATATATGCATTCGTTCATTGGAAAAAAGGGTATTTTCTATATCATTGTTGAACTTTATTATTTGACCAAAAATTTATATTTGATTATAAGCTATTTCAATTAACAGATAACATGAATATTTTTACCATGATTTCATGGTTTGCCCAAAAAAAGAACGTCTATTTGCTTTGAAAATAGAGTTTCCATCCTATGAAATTGTAATACTGTTATTTTCATTTTATGCAAACATGTTTGACTCTATAATGTGTCGATTACCTCCATTGACGTTAAATTATATGCAAACTTGCAGTATCAGATGTGCTTTTGTGGAGGAACCCAAGATTATCGGCGTCTATTTTATTAGGGGCTACTGCACTATGGTCTATTTTCGAAGTTTACGAGTACAACTTCATTTCTCTCATTTGCCACACCTGCATTTTCGCCATGTTGATCATCTACATCACCTATACCATGGCAAAATATACTCAATGGTATAGTTTTCACTGTTCTATACATGTCTTCTTTTAGCAGATTCATTTAACTTTAACTATAAATTCACAAAAATAACAGTTGACATTTGTTATAATTGAATTATTATTCAGGGATCTTCCTGATTTTGAAGAGATCACCATACCAGAATCAACATTTAAATGGTTGTATAGGAAAACAAACAAATTGTTACTTAACTTCTATTATACATCAAGTGGAGAAGATCTTACTCGGTTTTTCTTGGTAAGTGTGATACTTATACTTAACCAAAAACCGCTAAAGTAAATTTGACGTACACACTCATCTAATATGTCGTTTCATCACTTGTAGACAATGGCGTCCTTGTGGATAATGTCGGTTATTGGAAGTCATTTCAGTTCTTTAAATCTCGTCTACCTTTGTAAGTTATAACATTCGTGTGTTTTTCCCCCCTAAAGACTAGCTAGTATCGAGCCTTATGTTTGGATTTTTGCAGGTTTTCTCATTGTCGAAACCCTACCAGCTCTTTATGAAAGATATGAGAACGAAGTCGATTATCTTGTAAGCAAAGAATCAAGACCGAAAATTCTGCTTGAGCAATTAGGTTCAAACATCCTAAACAAGATCCCAAGAGGGGAACTGAAAGAAACCAAACGCAATTAAACTGTAAAAACAAGTCATGTTGCAATTAATGTACAAAAGTATATGTTAATATTATGACTTAAAAGCCATGTATATATTGGGGCCTTCGATATTCATCATAGCATATGTAAATTTTATAGAAAACCATGTTCTTTCTTTATCGTCGTCTCAAAACCTATATTCATATGACCAAACTTATAAAAGAGAATCAGAAACATATATATCGCAACCATCATCAACACGTATTTACGAATGTCTTATGTCATTATGTGTATTTAATTGTTATGGGAATGTGTTTCAGAACAAGAAATATAAACCATTACAGGACAGAAGTCCTCTAAAACTGTATGTATTTGCCGAGAAGCTGGGTGACCTCAGTAATATTGTCTTAGACCGGATACATATATATATCACAATTCACAAATTTTCTTCTTCGAAAGCGCATTTGTTAAGAAAACACCTATAAGCTTCGTAAGAATTCACACATAAGTCCGTTTAGTGGAGGATCCTGATCTAGTGATCTTCACGCATTGTTCTACAGGTTCGTGTGTCTAGCCAGCTGTTCTAATTTTTTTTATGGATGTTTGATTAGTGGTGAAACATTTTTGATTTTTCTACTATCACCCTGTATTGTTTGCACAAGTTTTTACTTATGTCGTTAATATAAACATAACTAGGCCAACAAAGCCCACAATGATATGATTTCTCTTTGAAATTTCGTACAAAAGAATACGTAAATATATTTCTTTGAAAATGTAGAGTGCAATTTGACTTTATTAAGTTTTGACTTTTTAGCAAGTTTTGCGGACTATATTAATTACGGGTTTTGCTTACAAGTGTAGCACTTATTCAACCATGTTGAAATGAAAAGTTAATGTGAACTTAATTAGAAAATATATTTAATTAATTTAAGCAGTTTGTAAACTTAATAGACGTTCATTAAAAAAAAAAAGCCCTTTATGTTTAACAACCACATTCTAACTAATGACAGAATGGTCACTTGTTAGCAAAACTCATTGACTATTTGTAAGTTCCGATTTTCATATTTAATAATGCCAAAAATGTTATTAGATCAGCTACCATATTTTCTTTTTTTCCTGTAAAATATAAATAACAAGGAGTTGGCCAACCTACACGCCTTCACTTCAAGTAAATGAATCGAATTTTGGCGGGCTCAACTCGACTCGATAATATTATGTTCGGCTCGAACTCAACTTGATAGCTCGATGAGCCTTCACGAGGGAAGCTCAAGCTCGACTCGAGAAAGTTTGAGCTCGGTTCGAAAAATTCGATTTATTTGTAATGATGAGTTTTTTAAACCAACTAACATAGAAATTGGAATACAAGATTTGAATTCGGCTCGAAAAGGTCGATACTCTCAAAAGTTTACATATAAGCCCTTAACATATGCCGTATATAAAAAATAACTATATCTACTTTAAAGCTCGACAATAATTAAGTCGAGCCTATATAAGATCGAGCTCGACTCGTTAAATATTTCGAGCTTATTTTTTGAGTTCGAGCTTGAGCTAGAAGGATCAAAGTCGACCTCGAGTTACTCAATAAAAGCTGGACTCGTTTACACCCATGGCCTCAAGGACAAATATCAAAGGCAATGCTAAATCTCACTCACCAGGCCGCCGCCCAGAAGAGTATTGGAAATTTATCAGAAACTTTTTATAAACAATAAGAAATGGTATTCTCTCTATATATATGCTCAATTTTTTTTTTGGATTTAAAACAATATGATGCAAATAAACAACAAACAATGCTTATCTATTGAGACCATATATCTAAAACTTCGGATGTTATTACATTCTTACGGTTTCAAGTTTACAACCTTCTTTGGCTTTTGAACCTTGATTCCAAAGATGTAAAATATGTGAAAGGATGGATGACAAGTTAAAAACTGAATTATCAACTCAGCCATCAAATGAGTTAATCAAAGTACACCTTAAAATCAAAAAGTCAAAAGTCAACTTATGAAAGTACAATAAAAACACATATGGATCTTCACATCCTACACAAACATTGCGAACATATGGCATTTGAAACGAACTGCGTGACCGAAAGAATGATGGGACGAGACGCCTTAGCGAACCATACAATTATGGTCTTGTGGTTTGCCTTGGTCATATTCTTCATTGTCACAACAATCATATTCTCATGTGCAGACAAAAAGGACTCGAATCCTAACAACAAAGTTGTCGCTCCTGTGGTGGAGGTTGTGCGGGTGGTTGTGGTGCTTGAGCTCGAATAGACGTTGCATTAAACAGTCAAAAGGTTACAATCTCTATAGATTGCGTGTTATTCATTGCAATTGCTAGCTTGCGTCTTTCTTATTTTATATATACGATGATATGATATGTTTATAGTTCGAAAACAAAGAAATATTGTGCTCACAAAGAAGTTATATACTAATATTAGTCGTTTAAGCTAACTTATATTTATACGTAGTACTATACATATGATAAAATGATATGGAAAAGTAAGGTGAACTTGCATGCATTTTCGCACGTAGCATTAGGTGGTGTTTTTTTTTAAGACACTCTGCATCCGAATCTGAATCAAATTTGAGGTGTAAATGTCTGAATCTCACCGCATTTGAACAGAAAAAAAACTCATGTTTGAACCGCACATTTGCTTGCTCGTACTAATTTTTTTTTGGTTATTTTTGTGTCAACAAGAGGCATTAAGACACCCTATCAAGTCTAGACCATTAAGATCTTACTGCGCATTTGCGTCTGGCAAACGAAAAAAACGAACGGTAAAATGTCCGACACAAATGCACGCGGTTATTTGGTTCAGATTAGGCAGTTAAGAGCCTATTTTTAAAAACAAACACGGCAGTCCGGATGGCGAGGAGGAGGTGAGTGACTCACCTTGCCTCCAACTCACTCGTGACTCTCTTGTCCATGATGCACACTCACGCGCTAGTCATACAACCCAAGACAAGTTAAGGTGAACGGCTCATCTTAAAGTTCAATAATACTACCTACGTGGTATAATAATTGTCCACTTTGCTTCTAAGTTTTTTATTCAACTTTGACTAAAAATATTTTTGTTTGTATAATATAATACTTGATGAAATATATATGAATAGATTGAGTTTTAAATGTATTTTCACTTGGTATAATTTTCATCAAGTATTATATAACACAAATAAAATATTAACGGTCAAAGTTGAACAACGAAAAGTCAAAAAGTCAAAGTGACAATTAATATGGGCGGAAGGAAAGATGTTATTGTTTTGTGAGTGTATGTGAAGTATTTAGTGGAGTATACTTTTATAAAGTGGGTATTTTAATGAAATGTGATGGTAAGTTGACCTTGTCCAAAAAAAAATAAGTAGGAGTGAGTGAAAGTGAAAAGAGAGAAAAAGCTGAAGTGACGCTGAAATGTAAAGTGAGTGGCTCACCACTCCAGCCTTATAAGCTATGTTTACGCATAGTACTGTTGTAAGTTGTAACCTTACCGGAAGAAATAAATCTACGAGTTGGATGTTTAAATAAAAGAATATAATCTACAGTAGCTCTTTTGTTATATAAAAGTATTTTGTAAGATAATTGTATTAAAATTTTAATGTGTAAAATAAAGTGAAAATAGTGATGGAATCTTAAAGCTAGCTTCTTTAATAACGTTCAAAAAATATCTTTGGAATTTCAATACTTATTTTAACCGTTTCTTGTAAAATAAGCTTTTATCAAAAACTCTAAACGCTAATCTTTTCTAAATGCTCTAACATGCTCAGCGTCAAACATACCATCAATGCTTCGTGTTTTTTGAATATTGTGATTTTATTTAAAAGTGGGCGGTCGGACTAACTATTAGTATTATAATTGTTATTATACTTTTTAATGTAAAACTAAATAACAAAAGCTATAGATCTTAAAACTATGTCATCACATGGTCCTATATACTCATATAAATTTATAGACAAAAAATTGCCTAAGAAAATGCCGAGCACTCGGGCCTTTTCTATGATTAACATTGTTTTGATTTGTTGCACAAGCATGACCTTCTTTGGTCCATACCATTTGATGTATGAAACCAATATATGGTCCAACCCCATACTTCTGAGAATTTGAGGGATGAAGTTTCAGTGTTTTGTATTGTGTTTTTGGAAACTTATGCAACACTGAATAAGCATGGAAACTGAAAAATATAATGTTGTTCTATTAGAAAGGACAATACTTTTGTGTTTTAGGACCAACTTTAATGATATGCAATAAAAAGATTATCTAACTTTTTTCAAAAAGGAAATTAGAGTCTATTGGAAATTGGAATAGTGCGATGACTGAAAGAAAAAGGAGAGTGTATTTGTATGAGTGGTGCGTTTTAAATGTTTTGATAAATATTTGGTATAAGTAAATGGCATTATTTTTTATTTGTGTGAGTGTTATGCGGGTGTGAGTGATGAGTAAGTGAAGGGAAAGAGGGAAGATGTACATAACACCGCAGTGAGTGAGAAAGTTTTGTTGTGTCACCATTACACCCGGTCTTAAACGGCATGCAACAAGGGGCAAGTGATATGTCACGCATAAGCATTGTGATAAAAAGGATGTTTGCCACACATGAGGATTTTTTGAGAGATTGTGTGGCAAGTAACTATATGAGAGCAAAAGTGATACTACATCCGTCCCAAAATATAAGTTCACTTTGTAAATTTTTGATGTCCCAAAATTAATGTCCACTTTCATTTTCAACCAATCAAAATGCTTGTAAGTGGGTGAGAATTAATTTTGATTGGTTAATATTATAAGGAGCCCCACTTTTCTTAAACTTTGTGAAATAAGAAAGTGGACATATAATTTCAGAAGGAGGGAGTAGTACATAAGAAGAAATATAACTAAAAATAATATAACATGACATTTAGAAATTTTTATTTTTATTTTTATTTTTATTTTTTTTATTTTTAAAAATCACATTTTTTTCACACCTATATCATTTATCTCACAAATGCCTCCAATGAGGCTTGAAACCAGAACCTCTAGGTTGATGGACAACTCACGTACAATCAGACCAAAGGCCTTGGGTTAACATGACATTTAGATAAAAATGAGTGAAAAATTATTTGACACCATGTCTTGTCCAGCATTGAGGGTTCATTTGATAGAACGAAATGAAATGTCAACTGAATGGAATAAATGATGTAATGTAATGATTCATTGTAGTTATTAATCATGTTTGGTTTGTATGATAAGACGTAATTGAATCGATAATAAAAAGACTAAAATACCCATTAAGGATAGAAAGTTTATTTAATGTGGTTAATTAATGATGGAGTTTTATGTAATTTTGATTCTATTACAAGATGTAATTAAAAAAAAAGAAGTACGGGACCCTTAAGGAATGGTTTTGGTGTAATGGGTCATTACTTGTAATGAATCATTACATTCTATAAATGTAAACAAACAACATTTATTCATTACATCGTAATAATCTTTTCCATTAAGACTTTGATTACGACATACCAAACACTACGTGATTGTAAACCTCAAAATCTCAAATACATTTTAGTACCATATTCATTATCCTTGAACCTCATATATTTTAGAATACAAAGTGAGATTGGTTATTGATACTCTTTAAATTGATTATAGACAAAAATACACCGTTGGTCCTTAAATTTATCAAAAAAACATCACTAGGGGACAAAACTTGAGATTTTCGTCGCCGTGAGTTCAAAACTTGGGATTTTAAGGCTAAAGAGGTCCCTTGACCCGTAATGCTCTGGTCAATGCCCCGTTATATATCCTAAATTCTCGTTATCTGTTTTGTTTTGAGGTTATACTCGTCTTTTTAGTGTGACGAATTTCTCTCCCTCTATCTCGGTATGTACTATGTAGCAGACGTCTAATCCATTTTCTCGCCATTATGTCTAATATAACTAAGCCGTGTACTCGCTGGTCAATCCCAAACTTGTTTTGGAAGCCTACCCAAAGAAACCCTAATGCAATGTTAGTCATGAAATCTAATAATCTAAGTGACAAATTAACAAGCCCCAACCTTAGATCTACTTTATGACAAATTAGAGAACATCCTTTCTTTGATGACCATGAGAAAGAGTAAAACTCTGCAGTCAAGAGATATGGTAAGTGTTTCTTGGTGATAATCCTTTACACTTATATGTTTGTACGATTGTTTAAGGTATTTTCCTTTTAGGTAAGATAATCGTAACAATATTTTCTAATGTGCTTCAACACCTGGTCGATCGGGTTCGTTTAGCATGAAGTTTCATCACAATGGTATATTCAGAAACTGTCCAGGTAGAATATTCGAAGGAGGTAAGGAATGTCTTGTTGATATGAATGAGGTAACTATTGATAAAATGGATGCTCTCATGACCGAAATCGGTTATGCTAAAGGACAAACCAATTACTACTACTTTGTTAGGCCTGGTAGTACATTGGATGATGGCTTGTTTAGTTTTCGTTAAGCTATGAACCTTGAGTTGTTGAAAAACATTGTCAAAGACTATAAGTTGATAGATGTTTATGTTGAAATAGGTAAGACAATATTAGAGTTGTATGAAATGTCCCCATAATCAATTAAGACTGTATTTTGAGAGATGGATGAAGAAAATAGAAACGTAGCTAGTGCTGCTATCCAATTGTGTTGTGGACGATTGGTTTTAGATGACCTTAATAATTAGCCCTACTAGAGCCTTTTATGCAACTAACACAACTATCTATGGACATCAATTGTATTGGAGAATCTAGTCAGTTACCAGACATTGAGCCTGTATTTTCAACCCTTGACATATCCTTTGCCCGCCGACCTGTTGATAACAGTGATCCTGCATCAGTACTTATTGATGAGGACAATACTATTTAGGAGCCTGATAATTTTGAGGTTAATCTGTTCCAAGTGACTCAGGATAAGCATTTAGAGAAAGTAGAAAGAGCACTTGTTGATGGCAATAACAAGTTTGAGAATCCTGATGTTGATGTTACTATGTTAAAGTGACTCAGACTAGTGATTTAGGCAATGTAGGTGATGACTCAATTTTGGAAAATGAAGAGAATAGTTGTCGCGCGAATGATATACAACTTTCTTTGGTCCAAGGGAGTAAGAGTACTGAGTTAGGCAATGCATGAACATCTACTAATATAAGTGATGACATTAATTTGGAAAATGAGTTACCTTTGATGGATGATGATGCCTTTTACACTACTTATGGTTCTGGCTTATACGTAGGTAACTCTGGGGTGCCAAGGGTTTGGATAGAGTATGATTTTGGTGCTTATACCACATTCTTCTCTATGGTCAAGACTTTACTACTGCAAAACATGTAAAAAATAGGGTAAGAGAACATTCAATGGAAACTAAAAGGGAGTTGATTTTTCTAAAGAATGACAAACAAAGAATAAGGGTCAGATGTGTGGGTTGTGTTCCACTTTCAGGCCCAAGTGAAAGTTTTGGACTGGGTATAGGCTCAACTAATGGTCCATTAACCATAAAGGGTTTATATGCATTAATGTGCAAGCAAAAATGACCTTTCTCAAATACTCGCCATGGTTGTTGTTTGTCGGCAGAGATGGTGAAACTGGTCCTTGGACAGTCAGAAAATATAATGATCAACACACATGTTTACAATCAAGGGCGATCAGAGCTTTTGACCTTAACTTTATCTCAAAGCAAATAACAAAACAAATTCAAACCAATCCATGGATTTTAGTCAAGTCTGTTCATAATCAACTTACCAACCTATTTGAGCTTCAAGTGTTAATGTAGAAGGTTTTTAGGGCCAAAAGAATAGCGATAGAGGCATTATGGGTGAATTCAAGCTACAATTTACCATGTTGAGAGATTATGTTCAAGAGTTGTAGAAGAAACCCCAATGCAGCAGATTCGATAAATGTGAAGCGTCATGTAGATTATTCTCTTATAACAAGAGATTTCAAGAGAATTTATGTTTTTTAGGTGCATTGAAGGAAGGATTTAAAGCTTGTCGAGACAGTTGTTAGGGCTAGATGGTTTTTCTATTGATGGTCATTTGAAAAACCATAGGATCATGTTGTGGGAATTGATAACAACAATGGTATGTACCAATTAGCTTATGCTTTTGAAGAATAAGAAAACATAGGATCATGTACTTGTTTTCTTCATTGTTTATTTGATGATCTTGCACTAGAGCCACACTCAATCTTCACTTTTATTAGTGACATGCAAAAGGTACTCCCTTAAACTAGTACTAAATTCAAGTCCATTTCTATTGTTTAGGAAGAGCTCATTCTTATGTGTATAAGTAATACTGACTTTACTTGTATTGTTTAGGGAGAGCTTATTCTTATGTGTTACTTAATAACATGTGTCAAGTGTTTCATGAGAAAATAATTGGGGGTATAAACAAACCAATTATTACGACCTTAAAATACACCAGGGAATCTTGTATGAAGAGAATAATGCATGTTGTGATGGTGATTGGGAAGAGTAATGGGCCACTAACACCAACTGCACAACACATGTTAGATGTTATTAAGAAAGAGGTTTAAGTATAATGTTTTATGGAATGGGGGAGATAAGTTTAAGGTTAGTGGACCATGGAGAGACCAATGTGTAGTTAATATTGTATACAAGTCTTGTACTTGCAGAAGATGGAAGATAACAGGTTTACCATGTAAACATGTTGTTGCTACCAATTGGAATATGCCTTAAAATGGACAACAAGTATGAGCTGTGAAAACATGGGCTCATCCTTGTTACTATCTTAACACTTGGGAAGCAACCTACAAACATCATGTCCAGCCCATATCTAGCAATGAGCATTAGGAAAAATCATCTGTGCCCACAACAATTGTTCCACCAAAACCTAAAACAATTGCGGCTAGCTCAACAAATAAAAAAGAGAGTAAGGATAGCTCCTGAAACTGAAGAGATTGTGAAGGTTGGTAAGTTTTCTAAGGCTTGGAAGAGTGTAAAGTGTAGTGGGACACAACCAAAAAACATGTCTTGGTCAGGGTGGAACTGAAAGTAGTCAATCTGGCCCTAAATAAAAATGTTCAAGTGCTAAGGGAAAAGGTAAATAAGTGTCTCAAAAGGTTGCAGCAAAGAAGACACATCCTAAAGGTAAAAAAGTTGCAGCAGATAAACAAGTTGAAGGTACATGTGTTGTTGAAAGTCAAGATGATGCGATTCAAGGAAGTTGTGTTCAATCTGAAATTCAAGATCAAGCTACTGAAGATCCCAACATACATGATCAATCCTAGCAACCTGATGAATCACAATCTCAATCTCAGGTCCATTCAAGTGGTGTGCAAGCAATTTCTGATTCATCCCAGCCTACTACACGAAGAATGACTAGGCAGCAGGCTGCACTGGAAAGAATGATGGCCTCACCATAAGTCAATTATGTTATGTTAATGAAGTAAACAATGTTTCATCTAGTATATTTGTTATGGACAAGTTATATGTATTTGTATAACTCTAATTATCATGCTTTGAAAAGTTTGAAATTTTATGCATTTAAAATTATATCCATTTGCATTATCTATGGAACCATGTTATGTTTGTGTATTTTCATAGATTGACCAAGCTTCTTGTGTGCATAATTTGCATCTTGTGTGGACTGTCTCTTATTGCAAAGTCTATGACTGTATCACCTTCAACTGCAAACTTTGTCTGAAGTGATGTAGAAGAAGTTGTGTCTTTTTTAATAAGTGTAACAATTCGCATTTTCAGGATTTTCATCCATTCTCAAATTTTTACTATTTATCTCGAGAAATTACTATTCACTTTCACTATTCATCCCGTAAAATTTTTATTTCACATTCTCGTAAGTTAGATTATTTTAGTAATATCCTGAGAGTTTGACAATCGTTAGATCATCTTCGCAAAAGTTATTAAGAAAACATCGTTTTAAAGCTTCGTTTTGGTCGGAACACCATTTAAACATCCCGCGCATAACGAAAATCAACTCGGACAATTTTCCTCACATCAGATTAATTTTTAGATCACTCATAATCAATTAGAGAATTTTTAAGATTTCATTTAAATGTTACCAAATAAACCTGAGCCGTACGAGACTAAACTTACGTTTTAAACAATTCTACTTAGACCTAGACTTAACCATTCATGCACTGTGTTTTCTAAGATATTTTGACGCTTTTACATTTTTTGGAAAAGTCAAACATATTTCCCTCCTCCTTTGACCATAAAGAAATTAACCTTGTACGTTTTACATTTTTGCTTAAATTGCGTAACTTTTAGACTTCATTATAAGCTGTTAAGTTATCCGTAATGACTGACGAAAAACACATTTTGGCATCTCATATCACTTATAGACTAATTTTAGTCTACTTTAAATAAATTCACGGTCATTTCCCTGAAATCTCGTTCTTTTATGATAAATTGCATTTTCCACGTATTTAGACTACGTTTCCAATTTTAACAACGTTTACGCGACCCATTAAACTTATCACTCATTTTTATAAGATAATAATGAGTATATTGATGAGTTTAATCATTTCTATAAGTTTCAAATTTTTACGATACCCGGTTTTACGTTTCGTGACTTAACGACTTACAGTTAGCGATTAACGGAACCAAAACTCACTCCGTAACCAATATAATACCAAGACTATCCGCCTAAGTCATCTTATATTCATATGGCCAACTTTAGGGGGGGGAGTCATCATCTTGGTGGCTTGATCTTAACCATGCTTCATTTAGATCATTATATGTGTCCTAACTTAACCATGGTTAACATTTAACCCAATATATGGTTAACCAAACTTACCCTCATATACATAGCAAGTGAAAGACTTCCTAAAAGTCGTTCATAGCATAAATCAAACATATCTTCCATAATTTGTTCTTTAACTCCAAGTTTATGCAAAGAAGTTTCAAGTAGTAAGTTACTACATCAAATCTCTAGCAAGTTTAAGTGATCTTCTTGAGTTTAGATCCACTCAAGTCACTTAGAACTTCATCACCAATACTTCAAGATTACAAGGGTTCCAAGGTGTGGAAAGCTAGCTCAATCCAAGGTCCTAAGTGTTCAATCAAAGTCCTATCCTTACTAGCTACTCCTTTCTTGATTGAAAGCCAAAAGTTGTGAGCAACTAATCACCACCATCATCTCATGTTTATTATTCATAATCTTGACAATTTCATGCTATATATATAGTTACTATGTTGATTCATGATGTACTTATACTCAATCACATGTTTTAATTCACATATTGTCGTAAAAGTAACAAACTAGTAAACTAGTCATATTCTACACATTTGAGACCATTAAAACCAGTCACATATGGACTTTTAAACTTACATACTATGGTAGACAAGATAAAAAGGTAAACATAGCAACTTGAATCACCCGAAACGGACAAAAGAGTCAAAAGATACGGCCAAAAGAAGTTAGCGAAACCAAAACACCGAAACTGCCTAAACACAAGCTGTTAAGCAGCTGTCCGTTTTGAAAGTGGTACTTCTGGTCCGAATCATCAAAAATTTAAAACACGAAAGTTGTCCGGAACGACCTTTTCCTTCAGTTCTAAAGAAGCTCGGACCTTGAAAACGCCTAAATAGGCCATTATCTTTCAAAAACTGAAACTGCCCTATATATAGTTTCACGACAATACTTTTGTCACAACTAAAAGCAAACCAAGAGGCCTAATGGCCAAAAGCCAAGACCACGCCACGCTAAGGTCAAAGCGAGTCTCAAGACCATGGTAGTTAAGACCAAAGCCACCAAGGAGCCATGGCTAAAGCCTCAAGGCTTATTTACCCAAGACCGTTAACTAAGGTGTTAACTTGGCAAATCAATACCAACACAAACCAAACGACATAACTTTATATACTTACATTATCTAATGATCATATTTATGAAACGACGAGAACTTGTAAAAACTAGATATTTACTAAAAACATTATACACTTTATGATATAACAATCTTCATTCAAAATCTATGTTTTATCTACTAAGTGCTACAAAACTAGGGAGCTTCATGTGAGGGGTTTCATTTGAGTAAAACGTATCGACGAGTTCTTGGATTTACGATTTAAAGTGTCCTAGCTCCTCGAACGTTTACTACATCACCTCTGAATTGTGATGGCCCGAACGGTAGTACGATATATAAACACGTTTTCACAACTAGACCATTTCTATAAACGACATACACAAAAACCATGTACTACATCATGATCAACATAGAGACGTATATAGGTTTGTTATTTCTTTTGCATCATTATTTCAAACCTAAGTCGCAACATCCTATTCTAGGTTGCTCGTAGAAGTTCTCACGGCATATCCATCATTCTCATTATACATTTGATATCATTTACTCTGAGGTGAGTTCATAGCCCCACTTTCTATTACTTAATTGTTTTACAAACCCTTGGGGGAGATACATGCTTTATTTTAAATCGAACACATTGCTTTCAAACTATATGTTTATCTGATTGTCATATTGTCACTAAGTAACTATCATTTGGCAAACATAAGTCCCTAAATCATGAACCATTAATCGGAGAGATGAGCACGAATATTGTGAATAGATCTATTGGGATTGACGAATCCCGTTTGTGTTGACCGGGCAGGAAAACAAACGCACTATGTTTGAGTAACATTAGGTAAAAATGGCAATTTTACCTATTAGGGCAAGTACCAACAGTTTCTCCAATTAATAATGGAACACGTTAACGCCTTGGTTTCATGAGCTTGGTGACAAACAAAAGCGGGCTCAAGTATCATATACTTGAGGCAACATGTATAAAAAATAATTATTGTTTTGTTTTCAAACCATTAGTGTGAGTCTAACTAACTCACACTACCAACATAATGTGTTCAACCATAAAACAAACTCTATGAATTTCACTCAACCTTTGGGTTGACAGTTTTAAGCATGTATTTCAGGTTTATAATGTCGAAAGTTGGCACGGAAGAGCAAGGACTAGATCAAGAAGGCTATAAATATTTTATCATTCACAAAACATCAAAGACTTTATATTAATGTACTTTGTAAACAATGGAACCAACTGGGACCTATTTTGTAAACTCTGTTATATTTGAATAATTTGAATGATAAATCCTTTTTAAAACGACTCTTTTAGAGATCGTTTTCTATTACGATGATTGTTGTCTTGCGTCGAGTAACACCGATTTGAATTCCTGCGTATCACGAAATTAGGGGTTACAGATTGGTATCGAGCCTTAATTATAGAGAAACGCGTCTATTTGTGACCTAAACTATAACTACTTTTACAAACAAAAACATTTTATAGCCTTTCGTTCTCCGTGCCTTCCATCCTCCGGACGATTATGTGACTTTTAAACATTTTAAGCTACACAAACATACTAGTATATTGACATATAAACTCGACATATTTTCAATCATTTTAGCTAAACGATAGACTGAACATATCTGCGTATGCCTATTCTAAGGCATTACGGCACAATCATATTTTCCCAATCATGTATCTACTCGTGCATTTTAGGATTACGAAACTTTAGCCAAGACATTGTAACTGATTACAATGGTCTTTCCTACTTCCCAGACATTGTAAGATACAATGGTCTTATTCATTTTTTCAAGACGCGTGAGATACAGTGGTCTCTATTACACTCTCGTACACTTGTAAATCCTCACATTGGTCTCTATTACATTCTCGGACAACTGTAAATCCTATAGTGGTCTCTATTACATTCTCAGACACTGTAAATCCTACGGTGGTCTCTATTACATTCTCAATCCTACAGTGGTCTCATTTATTTCTCAAGACATTGTGAGTACACAATGATCTCTCCATCATTTCTCAAGACATTGTGAGTTACACAATGGTCTCTCCATCTTTTCACAAGACATTGTGAGTTACACAATGGTCTCTCCATCATTTCTCAAGACATTGTGAGTTACGATGATCTATCTATCATTTCTCAAGACATTGTGGGTTACACAATGACCTCTCTATCATTTCTCAAGACATTGTGAGTTACACAATGGTTTAATTTACTTCACCGACATTGTAAGTTATACAAAGTCTCTAAAAATTATCTTATAAACATTATATGATATTGCTTTACATGAAACCCGTCCAGATCTATCAATTTCCCTACTGGAAATACAAGAAATAGGATTTCTAAAAGATAAACTGACTCATCATCTACAAAAGTTGGTTCAGAACTTTCTCTAGATTCATCAAAATTCTCTTCTAAAACCTTCATTGTTAAAGGTCCGTAATGCTAGCCAAGTGTGGACTATTTTAGAATTACTTAAGATTTCCTTTCCACACGTATCTACCCATACTATCTTCTATGCAATGGAATGTGAAAACATAGGTTACAAGTCTTTTATGGCGGGGACTTGCAACTGAATGGTTTGATATCGCCTTTGCTTAGTGGACAATTTCTCAAAAGCTATGGACATATCACAAGTATACCTAATTTAGGTATTTGAAAAATTTATCGAACCTCGGCTAAATATAGCCTAATCACTTATATTTAACCTAGGGATAGTGGAACATAGTCTGATTAACTATGTTCGACTTAAATTTCTCAAACACTGAGAACAGTTATACAAGGGTTATATTCAGGTTAATTTCCTACTTAAACTCGATAAACCACGGAATTCATTAATAAGATCTAGAGACATGTTAGTTTCTTACCACTCAGCAAAATCTTAACATCTTATTTATACTACCTAATTTCATTCTTGAAATTTTCATACATGAGATAATCCGAACTACTATCTTGGGATAGTCATCAAATCTTCTCGTCATTCTTAAAAGTACTAGCCTGATTAGGTTTCAAGGATATCATTCCGCCACATTCCTTTAAAATTCACTTTTGATTTTAAAACAAACTTGACATCTCTACCTAAGAATAATGGTAAGCGTACGCTACACTCTTCTAATCGTCAACATATCACATCATTATCGAACCCCATTGAAATTCAATATGAAAAACTTCCAGATACCGTTTCTTTCAAACACTAGTAGACATAAACACTATACGATGTAGCCTCCATCCTGAAACCACCTAAGACATGATCAACTTTGGAAATGGTTTGGATAACCACTTCCACTATCAAGACTTTCCTACAAACGACAATTATCACATCATTATAAACCATTTCACATCAACAACATCTTATAACTTTAGGTGATCAACTTAAGCCACCACCAAAAACATAAAATGGTACATAACACATTCTATGACCGAAACTTGAGAACAAAGATTAGAATTCGTATACACCCTCATTTTCTAGACACTTCAACATCGGATAACACACATCGAATTCCGGGGCGGAATTCCCATTAAATGGTGAGACTGTAACAATTAGCATTTTCGGATTTCCATCAATTCTCAAATTTTACTATTTATCTCGAGAAATTACTATTCACTTTTACTATTCACTTTCACTATTCATCCGTAAAATTTTTATTTCACATTCTCGTAAGTTAAATTATTTTAGTAATATCTTGAGAGTTTGACAATCGTTAGATCATCTTCGCAAAAGTTATTAAGAAAACATCAATTTAAAGTTTCGTTTTGGTTGAAACACCATTTAAACATCCTGCGCATAACGAAAATCAACTCGACAATTTTTCTCACATCGATTAATTTTAGATCACTCATAATCAAATAGAGAATTTTTAAGATTTCATTTAAATGTTACCAAATAAACCCCGAGCCGTACGAGACTAAACTTACGTTTTAAACAATTCTACTTAGACCAGGACTTAACCATTCCCGCATTGTGTTTTCTAAGATATTTTGGCGCTTTTACATTTTTGAAAAAGTCAAACATATTTCCCTCCTACTTTGACCATAAAGAAATTAACCTTATGCGTTACATTTTTGCTTAAATCGTGTAACTTTTAGACTTCACGTATAAGCGTTAAGTTATCGATAAAGTTTTAAAATGTACCCTTTTGAGGGGTCGTTTAAGCCCTTATTTAATCACTTTTGTATCCGTTATTAATTAATATCGTTTCTTTTCACTTTTTAGGTCTCTTGAAGGCAAATTCTTTGGAATGACACTTATTTGGACGAAAAGGCGGATATACTGAAGAAAATGGCCAAAGTCAAGAATCGAGCCACTCAGGCTGAAATACAAGAGGGACAGTCGGTTCTACAAGTGAGCGGCGTCGTGTTATCTGTGACGTCGCGCATAACTTTGTGACGGGCAGTAGCCAAATCGCTTATTTTCAAGTAGCGGTGTCGAGCTTTAAAAGAGTAGGTCGTCCGCAACTCGAGGCTAGATTTGATCCGACGGCTCCCAGAGCTAAAGGGACGGGCACAAGAGTGACGCGTCGCAAGACTAACGTGGCCAAGACGAAACCCTCAATGACGGCGTGACCGTGGCGTCACAAATCATAAATTGGCCAGCGCCGTCGCGATTGTAATCTTATATATAGAATCCGAATTTTTCGGTTTTAGTGTGTAGTCTTTTGGAGTAAAACCTAAACCAAACCAAGGTCTGTCTTGTATGCAGTATTTTAGGTTCCATAGCCTATCTTACATCAAGATAAGTGTTTTACTTCATTAATTCAATTATGTCTTCAATTATTTGTGTGTATGCTTGCATGTTCTCCATGTCCGGCTAATTTACCTGTGTGTTTGCTTAGGGAATATGAAACTTAATTATTGAATATTGATTGGTTGTCTCTTATCTTAATTGTTAATGATCTAGTAATGCGATAGGTCATTCGTTGTGTAATTAATGCTTGATTAATCTTTGTGAACCTTGGACTATGACACTTTGGTAAGTTCAAAGAGTTAGGGATAAATGCATACCCTACGACTTTAGACACACAACGCGATTAAGAATAAGGACGTGACAATTCAACCATCAATAGGAGATAATTAAGGAGTAATAAAACCTAAGTGAACACATCTTTAAACTATCATACGAGCACACAATAATTAGACATAGACTACATACACCTTAGCTTAGATAATTAGATAAGTAGAAATAATCGGTAGAAATACCAACCCCCAAATCCAACCCGAGATTATTCGTGCTTCCATTTTCTAAAAAACATAAAAAGATAAAAATAATCTTCCTCAACCCCAACCTTAGCGTAGTAACTTCTCACTAGCATTCCTATTCCCTAGAAGCGATATCAATACCCGTAGCTTACCCTAATACTACACTACAACGATTAGGTTCACTGCCTAGGTGTTATAAAACTTTTCGAAGAAAATGAAGTTCCTTTGACCCGAACGTGGCGTGTAAATAACACCCCAAAAATGGTTTTCTGTGGGAAGAAAAAGTTTTGGGATGCTACCTAGGTTGGATCATAACACAAGCGAAAATAGTAGTTTTTTTTCGTAAAATATTTCATTTATTGTAGTAAAACAAAGTTTACAAAGTTGAATTGTTCTTTGAAAAATGGTTCATTAACAAATGTGGTCATTTGTAATCATCGTAGCTGTCATCCCATAATCGCAAAGTTATTATCGCCTTTTAACGCGCCGACAACATTTCTTGAGGCTCATGCGAACCGGCGGAGGTGATATTCATAGGTTTTAGTAAATAGTTGAACACAAGTAAGAGATGATAATTGCTTCGAAGACAATTACCATAGAAAACATAGATTATTATTATGCACTAAGCTCATGATACCAACTAACTAACGCATACACCTAATTCGGGTGTAAGTAATAAAATTGCCCCCAGATGTAATAGCCAATTACATAGAGATACCAAATATAGTGCGCCCCGGTTATTTCCGATAACCGAAATGGTCGTCAATTCCCATAGTACTATCCATGATATTTGCGTTCACTCGCAAGTGATTAATGGTTCATGATGAAGGGACTTTGGTGGCAACTTAGGCTATAATAATAATAAGCATGCAAGCATACATTTTAAGAAAAGACTTGTGTTCTAGTTTATAGCATGTATCTCCCCCAAAGAGTTTATAAAACAGTTAAAAGAGTAAAAGTGGGGCTATGAACTCACCTTAGTGATCCGGTAGAAAATGCACAACAATAGCAAGTACGATAAGACAACGACTTCAACACGAAACCTAGATATAATATGGCAAGTCTCAGATAATATATTCCATTTATGACCATAAATGGTTATGTTTGGAAATTGATTTGTTATGAGACACTTGTATCATTTTAACTTGTGTGGTAATGCTTAAAGTAAGAAAATAAATGTTTTCAAAGATTTCTCATGTGTTTGTGTTACGTAGCTTATGTGGACGTTATCGACGTACATGAAATGTAGTTGTGAAAATATTTCTTAACTATTGGCCCTTGGAAATAGTTAGTGGAAAGGTTTACGAAACTTTCGTATAGGAGTTGACTCGAATATTGGCTCAAGTGTTATCGAAGAATAAATAATTACAAGTCGAATTGTATTTATCAAGTTCGTTTGGTATTGAGGTGTGAAAGTGTAATTTTTATTGAAGTCGTGGATAAATAATATGTTCGGAAAAGTATAGTATTTAATGTTTACGCCGATGAGGTCGCCAAATAAAGATAGGTGTTAAATATATTTACTCAAACGAAAAAGTGATAAGATGTATAAGTTTATCAAACTTATAAAAGTTTAGGATAAAAATGTCAAAGTGTTCAACCTTGAGGGATTGAAGCTGTAAGGATTCTTATGTATTTCAAAACTTATAAAAGCTTTTAAGAAAAGTTTAAGTCTTTTCAAGTTGAGGGGTCGTAAGTGTAACTATAAGTTACTATAAAACTTATTAAAAGTTTTAAGAAAATTAATAAGTGATGCAAAGTTGAAGGGCTAAAAATATCAAGTTGTGAAACTTTGTAAAAATAACACAAAAGAAAAATGGAAGGAATACAGCCTTTGCCATGGCTCGACCTCATGACCTCTCGCCCACACTCCACACGTTATAACCACCTGAGCTAGAGGTGTTTCTTGGTTTAGCTTTGTCATTTAAAAGTACTTAACGAATGTGGTACTGCATTTATTGTATCTACAATTTCCAAGTGAGCATGCATTCTTGTGGTTGAGCTTTATGTTTGCATGCGCATGGTTTTCAAAAAAAAATGTGAATAAGTGAATAAGCTCATGGATTTTAAAGTAAATGAGAACCAATTGTATCCTTACTGAGTTGTGGTTTGGTTGAATACATTTATAAAAAGGCAACCTTGGTTTATAGAAAGCTTATATAAGTACGTTTGGTGTGTAAAATGTGAAACATGTACGTTTAGTTATACGAAGCAAGAACAACGAGGCCCTTGTAAGTGTTGATAAAATCAGTTTCTTAACCACACAAGTTAACAACACAAGTGGCCGCGACAACGTATCGATGAGTTATAAATGATTTTGTTAAGAAACTATATCGTCCTACGTACAGAAAATGAGAGGAATACTTACGACACCAAGAATGGTGGTGGAGAACACATACGGATATGAATGAGAACCAAGGAAACCCGAACAAGGTCTGATCGTATTCAAC
>OU343224.1:42008244-42068345 GCA_910596185.1 Chrysanthemum makinoi | reverse complement strand
GTTCTCAAACGGAACATCTCAAAGACAACACGCAATTGAGTGAACCCAGTAATTTAGTCCAGCGATTGATGAAAAGAGATTTGAAAAACAATCGTGTATTGCTCAATAGAAATTGTTTTGCAATACAATGAAGGTTTTAATGAAAATCAATTATCAATCATAAAACACCTTTTGATTTGAAAAATTAGTACCGCGATCGACGTGCTAATGAAAAGAGTTTTAAAGCACAAAGATCGGTTTTTCAAAGGTATCCGTCAATCCATAACTCGAACCGGGATTGATTCAAAAGATTGAATCGCCCCATTGTTTACGTTCAGTTGTCACATGGTTGATCTTTATAATAGATCTCACATGCCACCTACCAGGAGCTTGTTAGATGTTGGCTCCGGAAGGCTTTCCATCTTCATTGTGAATATGTAAACACATCACTTTCGGATGTTACGGCAATACCACAAGGATAAATGCGTAGGACTCAAGATATAATCTCTCTTTCCACATTGTGTGAAACAGAGAGTCTTCATTGAAAGTGTCCTAATGAGATTTATTGATGATCTCGTGGCTCTAGACTCAATTTGTGCATATTTGGATCCTATATGGGAGGGAGAGGGTCTCCTTTTTCAATATCATCAATCTCTAAGAGAAAGTCGATAGATAATGTCGGTTCCCGTGAGAATGAAACAAGTCCTTTTAAGAGGAACTTGAGTGGTTTGGAAAGTTGAAGTGCGATGCGTCCTTTGGGTCCATGACGTCTTGTCTTCAATAGATGTTACCATCATTAGCATATGAATTGAACCGGTTTACGCCTAAGGTTGAATAAATGGAGGGCTATTTGTTTTCACCCTTTTCTCATTCAATTCTTTTAATTCTTCAACCCCTTCGTGCTTACCGAGAGACTTCATAGCTAGAACCTTGTTGGGTTTATTCCAGTACTAGCTCGGTCTTAGTCCGCACTCTTCCCATATCTCATTTTTCTCCTTTTATCATCATACCTAAGAACTCTACACTAACTAGTGGATAGTCCTTGGGTAGATCCCTCCGATTCTGGCGGATCATGGGAACACATACCTAACCTTATCATCCTTATATCACCATACATAATGTAAAGTTGGTCGGTCTTTTTGGTATTGTTCATCCGCCATTGGAACCAATTGAAAACCATTTGAAAATCAATCCGGATACTTGTGATATATTATCAAAGCATTTTGTACCTAAATTGTTTTTTATATTTTTAGAAGAAGAACTCCCCCTCAACATGTGCATCAAGTATTTGAAAATGTTTTGCACACGGAGGCAAGAGAAAGAATTAACTTCTTTGATTACCATTTTCTAAAAAATATCAACATCACTTCCCAATCAAATCAAGTAGATAAAGCATTTTTGGGAAGGATGAGGTTTTCATGATTTTGCTCCCCCTCAATATGTGCCTCGAGGTTTGAAAAGAGTTTTACACATACTAGAGGGAACACACGATGAGATAAGTGATCACGTTTCAAATCATTGGGTTTAAGATAGATGCTCCCCTCAACATGCATGGAAAATTTGAAATCGTTTGTCATACGTGGAGGCAAACATGTACATCACTTAAGAAACCATTTATCGAATTTATCAGTTTAAATCCTATTTAAATCACAACTTCTCCCCCGATCACAATTATCAAAACATTTGAGATTTGTGATCTCTATAGATTTAAATTGATTTTGAAAGCTTTTAAGGAGAATTGTGACTTGATTATGAAAGCGTTTTAAGCGATAAGGATCGATGTTGAGATTTTAATCTCCATTGGTTAAACATGCATGTACATCTTTTGAAAACAATTTAATGCCAAATAACTTTTAATTTAATTGAAATCATTCTCCCCCTCAATCAATGACATAGGTTGTTGATTGAGAGATAAGATTTTGACAAATAAGTCGATGATTATCAAAAATAGAGCCGAGTTATTTTTCAAAGCATTTAGTTTTCGTGAGATAAATGTTATAGAATCAGAGCATGGAATTTGAAAACATGGTAAAACATGGCTCTGTTCTTTCTTTTAAAAGCGGGTTATTGCACGAAAATGACAATAAACCATTTATTTTTCTCTTTCTCCCAAAAATATTTTTTGATTTTTTGATTTTTTAAAATTAGAACAACATCTAAAGACCCATGTCATTCTTTGAATGATAGCACAAAGACCGTAGATATTATCGAACCGGAAAAAACATGACAAAAGACAATATTTTTGAAGATTTTTGAATTTTGATTTTTATGGATTTTGAAAGTTTATATTTTTCTATTTGTTTTTATAAGGTTTTATAATTTTGTATTTTGTTTTTCGAATAGATATATACAAGAGATAGATGAAGATAGACCTTTACTCCTCGTCTTCCTCGTGAAGACGTTTGAGTGTATCACGGTTGAAGGCTTTTCTAGCCAAGACGTGGAAGAATAAACTCAAAACGTTCTCTTGGAAGAGCTTTGGTGAAGATGTCCGCTAACGGATATTCAGACCTCACAAAATATAGTTCCACCACACCTTTTTCCACTTGTTCCCGGATGAAATGATGTCGAATGTCGATATGCTTTGCTCTTGAGTGTTGAACGTTGTTGCATGAGAGCGCAATAGCACTTTTATTATCACGATGCAGAGGGATTTTGTTGAATTCAAAGCCATAGTAGATAATTGAGATCTCATCCATAAGATTTGAGCACAACATGATGACATGGCTATGTATTCACCTCAGAGAAATAGAAGTACTCATTTGCTTCTTTGAAGACCACTCACAAGCTTATCACCCAACTGAGCACCTCGGATGTACCGGCGTGTATCTTGACAACTGCATGATGGCATCTGCATAGGCTATTGGTGACATACCGGTGTCCTTCGGGTACCATAGTCCCATATTGATGGTTCCTTGGAGATACGCAAAGACCCGTTTAACCGCTTCAAGGTGCTTTTTAGTAGGCTTAGCCCGGTATCTAGCACACATGCAAACAGCGAACAAGATGTATGGTCTACTAGTTGTGAGGTACATCAGGGATCCAATCATACTACGATATTTCGTTTGGTCAATCATGATCCCCGAGTGGTCCTCATCTAGTTTGGTTCGATCAATCATGGGGGTGTCAACAAGGTCACTTGAATCAAATCCAAATTTCTTTAAAATCTCATTTGCATATTTAGATTGATTTATGAAAATGCCTCCGGGACTTTGTGAAATTTGTAATCCCAAGAAAAATGACATTTGTCCCATCATTGACATTTGAAACTTTGAACTCATTTCATTAGAAAAGCGATCACATTCCATTGGGTCAGTCGAGGCAAAAATAATATCATCAACATAAATTTGAACATGAGTTAAATGTTTGCGACTTCTGGTGAACAATGTAGGATCAATGCTCCTTTCTAATCCGGATGATAGAATAAACTTTGACAGTGTATCATACCATGCCCTTGGAGCTTGCTTTAAACCGTAGAGAGCCTTCTTCAGACGATAAACGTGAGTAGGATGCTCTTGATTCACAAATCCTTCGAGGTTGGTGGCGTAGGCGACTTCTTTAAGATCTCCGTTGAAATGCCGTCTTCACATCCATCGATACACTACCATGTTCTTACTAGCGGCATTAGCCAAAAGATTCGATTGCCTCGATCGGCAACAGGAGCAAAAGCTTCTTCAAAGTCTATACCCTCCTCTTGACGATATCCTTTAGCAACTAATCGAGCCTTGTTCTTCAACACATCACCATGCTCATCAAGTTTCACTTTGAAGATCCATTTGAGAGCTATAATCATAGCACAATCACGGAGTGTACTAACTCCCATATATCAAGTCGATCAAACTCATGAATCTCATCTTGCATGGCATTGAACCAGTTATCTTCATTCATGGCGGTTTTAACATCTTTTGGTTCGATCTTAGATAGTACGGAGTTGAAGAAACACCATAAGGCATCGGTTGCAAGTTGTTTCCGGTTGTCTGAGGAGACGAGAGGGATTTCTAATGATGTTGTCTAATGGATGATCATGTGTCCATTTTCTAAGGTGTTCATGTGAGTTGTTGAGGCCGAGGTAGCTGAGTCGATGTCTCACAGAAGATGGTTCGATGATGATTCGGAGTAGCAAATATGTTTTCAAATGGAGCATCTTGAGGAGTAGCAAAGGGATTAACTTCATCATTGATGCCAGAAACATTTCCATGATGTACATTTGAAGAATGATGATTTGTTGATGAGGAAGGATCGGCAGCAGGTGCTTCTTGACTTAAAGATATTGAGGCCGGGATTGACTTCTTCATTCAGGAATATGAGCATCCTCTGTTGCAGGAATCATCACCTCATTAGTGTTTGAATCATCCAGTTCATCAAACATAGGATCAAACAATTTCTTTAACATCATCTTGGATGGAGGTACATATGGAGTTTCTTGAGTAGAGTTTGGAACAAGAGATGAACCAATGGGATGTCTTGAAGTCGGGTCCCGTTGGATTGTCAGGCCATTTGACCGGTCATCTCATCAAACGTAACGTGAATGGTTTCCATGATATTTCGGGTTCTTTTGTTATAGATTCGGTATCCCTTTTTGTTTGGTGCATATCCTACAAATACCCAATGTCACTTTAGCCCTAAGTTTCCCTAAGTCTTGACCCTCATTAGTTGGATAGCACAATGCACCAAACACACGAAGGAAAGAGAGATTAGGTTTTCAGTTGTGGACAAGTTCATATGGAGTTTTCCATGAGCGGTGTGGATTAGGAGCGATTTTGTGTATAGCATGGCAATAGCTTCAGACCAGAGAAACATTGGAACCTTTGAGTAAATCAACATTGTTCTAGCGGCTTCAACAAGAGTCCGATTTCGTCTTTCAACTACACCGTTACAGTTGAGGAGTTCGTTGAAACACTTCTTTGATGGTGATTCCAATGCTTTCATAGAATTCATTAAGTTGTTTGTTGACAAACTTCGGTTCCATTGTCTGTTGATAATTCGGCGGTTTTGTTAAGTCGAACCTGCAGTTGTTTGATGAGTTTGATGATGATATCAGAAGTTTCATCCTTTGTCCTTAAGAACTTGACCCAGGTGAATCTAGAGTAATCATCAACCACAACTAACACATATTTCTTCCCAAAGATATTCGGTACCCTCATTGGTCCACATAAATCCATATGAATCATATGAAGAACTTACGTGTGAGTTAGTAGGTTTGGGTTTATGGGCATATTTCTTGCTTTTCCCAATTGACATGCTGAACAAAGATGATCCTTTTCATACTTTAGTCTAGGTAAACCTACAACTAAGTCCTTTCGGAAGATCATTGATGGTGCCGAAGTTCAAGTGATTGAGACGCCGATGCCATAACCATGACTTTGTTTTTGAAGCCTTTGATAACAAGCAAGATTGGAGAAGCTTCATCATATCATCGATAGAGATGGTGTAAAGGTTTGAACCACGAGTTCCTTTTAACAGTTCCTTACCATTAAGATCTCTAACAAAGCAAGTATGTTTTACGAGGCAACTTCTAGATCGAGTCACGAAATTGACCAGAGAGAGCGATTATGACCACCCTTCCACAGTAGACTCTCGAGATGACACTATCACCAACAACATAATCTCCATAACCCATAATTGCAGAAATGATCATTACAAATCTAACAGTCCGATGAATTTGCTCACGTTTCATGAGCATGACCGGTCTCATCATATGCTTGGACGGCTGAGTCCGGGTACCACGGAGCGATTTGAACGATCTGTAGTTGAACACAGACAAAATGGATAACTGGATAATTGGGATCCCCATGCAAGAATGGGTTCCACTTGGTTAGTAACATGATGGTGGAACACCCACATCAATCGAAACATCCATATCGGTAGAAGCAATGGAATCATTGGGAATAGATGCAATCTTGGTGTCGTATTTGACCTATTCAAAGTATGTTCACTTCTTAAGGGAATAGTTCTACCGTAGGCATCCATTTTCTAGTGGGCATAGTCTTAGCAGTTTGAGAACAAAGCTGATTATTCTTATGGCCAAAAGGTATCCAATAATAACCTATCTTTATAAAAGTTCTTCCTGTGGGTTTCCCTTTGTTTTCTAACAATCTTCGTTTTTGCCTTTTTGCCTTATTTGCACGATTATTAGCATTAAATTTAAGCGGGCATTTGACAAAGATTAGACAAAGCATTCACACCACATTCATGATTAGCAACAGAATTCAAGCATGATCATTACAAGGTTTGCAGAATAGTATCGAATTAATTACTGATGCAGCCTAAGGCTAATACTAGAATCAATACGATTCGTTTTATTCAACTCAAGCTTAAAGTTCCTAGATTGGTCTTCTACTCTCTTCCAATGCACATTCTTAGCTTGCAAGGTCCTATCATTCCTTGTATTGTCTTGAGACTTTGACCCGTTCGCTTTAAAGTCACTTGATTACTCAGAGGGAATGGGAACATTAGTTGGTTGATCTAATTTTTGCATTCCCGAACTTGATGTGCAAGGATCTGAAGTACTAGAAGGCACATTAGTGTATACTTTAAGACTGTGATTTGAGCTTTTGGCAGGCACACTAAAGTTCACTTTCTTAGCACTAACATATCTGGAATCTGAACTACTTGAAGGCACATTAGTGTTTCCTTTTTAAGATTGGGCATAGAACGGATTTCCTGCTTGGCACTAGGCATAGAACAAGGCATCACAGCTTTGCCTTTTTCACCTAAGGTTAAGGATTTTGGACATGTGCAATTACATTCTAGCAACTCTTGAGATCGTTTGGCACGGGCAAGCAAACCTAATATCTCTATCAAGAGGTTTGTTAATGAAATCCTCTTCGACAATCTCACGGAGACATTCTAGACTATCCTTAAGGTGAGCACAATATTCATGAAAAGCATGTTCATTATTCCTAAGATGAGGAGGAATATATTTAATGTCCACAGTGTATTTCAATCTAAGGGTGACTTTGAGACAACATTCTTATTGAAAACAAGTGGCAGTTCCCATTTCCACGACTTCTTAGATTCTCTATTTCCTTTTGTAAAGACGTTATTTTTTCGTTGTTTTGGTCACGGGTGACTTTCATTGAATCATATAACTCTTTAAAATGTCGCTTTAACTTTTCATTTTCTTCTAGAAAACTCTCGTTTTCCTTTTGTAAGGCATCAACTAAGTTTTGAAGATGAAAAGTTTGAGAATTGTGAGAATCTAAAGGAGGAGGGATTTGGGAGCCTGTCTTATTGTTCGTTTGACCCTTTAATTGAGAGATTTGGGCTTTCAACTTTCTGATCGTGTTGCACTGAGCTTGAATCTGTTCATCACGTTTGTTAATTTGAAAAGCTGCATCAAACTCTGGAGCATCTGAGGATGTCTTGATATTTGAAGTTTTAACATTTTCTTTAAGATGTTGATATTTTAGTTGTAAATTAAAATGCTCAACTTCCGGTTTAGAAAAATGTTTAACCAAATTGTCGTGATCATCCAGTTCAATTTTCTCGTTTAGTTTAAATTAGTTTTTCAAGCTCAATGACACGATCATGGGAGACTTTCAGGGCCAGAGATAGTTCATGAAATTTGGAAGCATTAATAGAGCAATTTGAAGCAGTGAAAAAGATATCTTGAGCAACACATTCAGTAATAAGAGTCTCATTTAAGGTATGCAAGTTCTTCCTCTCAATCTCATTATATTTTAGTGCGCGCTCATAATCACTAACTTCAACTACCATTGCATCAAATTCCTTTTCCATTTCTTTAATATCGATTTTGTCCCTTTTTTAAGACTCTCAAAATGATCTTTTAGTTGTTTAAAGAAAGGCATGACCTCAGTTAAATAACATTCTTTCATTTGCTCAAAACCCCCTCCCAGTTATCCGTGGGTGTGATCCTTTTCTTACAAGTTTTCTCAAAATCAACAAATAGTTGAAGAATAACATATTGGCTGATTAAGGTCTTGCTTTTAGTGGCAATAGTTCTAGGAACTAAATGCATTGGTGTATTTGGAGGATACACGGTCGCTTTAGGCAATTTCCTAAGAGGATTCTTTTCAACAAGATTTTCGACTTTTGCAAGTCCATATCCTTTTTCCAGAACACTTGTTCAGGGGTCAACAATGTTTGAGGCTTAAACATGTTCAAGGAAATCCAGTTTTCCTTCTTGTAGTCATGGGGTGATAATAATCTTTTCTCTTTGCATTTAGGATCATCTAGTTTTTGTTCATCCTTTCCCTAGTGACTTCATCGATTTCTTATCTTCCTCGTGCACTCAACGCAACTAGGTTTCTATCTAGGCTTAAGAATTTCATTACCATCATAAAGCACCTTATGAGCATTTCTAGCCTTTTTAATTACCTCTGGATTCGGTTCCTCAACAAGGGAAATGCTATGCTTATCGCTTAAGACTCGATGTTTAGTGACCATGTGGCGATCGAATGGTGTTTCCTTGGATGTACAACTTGTTCTCAAGTTTGTTTTTCAAAGTTTTCAGATTAGAAAAATCTCTCAAGAGTTTTGATTCCTTTGCATTAAATTCTTGCTTAAGCATTTTCACATTTTCTTGAAGTTCTTGTTTTTGTTTAGATGTTTTAGAGTGTTTTTCTTGCAAGGAATTTAATTCTTGTTTCAATACTTCTTCTCTAAACTTACTTTTCTAATTATTGACTTTGGTTATCCATTTCCTGCTCACGAGTGGTCAACTCAAACTTAGCACGTTGTTCATAAATAGCAACCCGTTCTTTATAGGCATTTAGTTCAGAAATAATGGAATCATCAGGGGCACATGCGGTGTATTCATCAACATAGTCATTGTTGACGCGAAGATGCATCACTTGGTACAACTTCACTTTCACTTTGTTTCACGTAATGATCATATGGGACAATATTGATATTACCCATATTTTCAATATTTGATTCAATAGTTTCAGTTGATTGTACTTTGTCATGCATCTTTTGCACATCAGCATCATCGTATAGTTTTAATACCTCTGAGATGAGCTTGTCATGGGATGGCCCACTAGTGATGAAGAGAGAGACCTTGGGAGAAACCATTGGAGAAATGCTAGCCATAAAATTGTGTGTGCCGTAGGTCCATCATCCACATCAGAGTCGTATGCATCACAATCGGCGACTTGAAAGGCATTATGATGATTGTGACCTATCTGAATAGGTCGCTCATCCACATCTGCATCATAGGTCTTGGCATTGCCTCGGCAAAAACAACAATTCCTCTTCATCCAGTAGCACCATTGTCACGAGCTTGAGCACAGCAGCATCTTATCTCGAGTACGGCGTTCGTGGCGCTTTGGAGATGTGCAGTTCCTTGCAATGTGTCCCTCACCACCACAGTTATAACATTTGATGAGCTTAGTTTGACCTTGGTTACCATTCCTTCCTCGATTCGGGTTTCCAACATAACCTCTCCCACTCCACCTCGTCCCGATCATCTGTCTTTCTGAGCTGGTTGCACCACGATCCTTCCATCTTTAATAGTGGCTTGATTGTGTGGGTTAGATGCGTTCGAGGTTGTTGGTTTGTGGAAAGTATTCATGTTTTGACTGATGAGAAGAGCTAGTTGATTAATGAAGCTACCCACGTGAGTATCGGCATCAGCTTGTTTGTACATAGGATCGGGAATGAGTTTGTGATTACCATTACCCAAGGGTATGACTTGTGATGCTTTGGTTGTGATTCCGATGTTTGAGTAGAAAGCAGTAGAGTCATTAGACGAGCTTGTCTCTCCCTGGTTGGTTTTGAACCGATTGAGAATTAATTTTTCAAACATAGCATGTCTCTCATTCTGAAGGAGGAAGGCATAGAGTTGCTCATAGTTTGTATTCTTCAATCCTTTAGTGAGCTTCCAGGGGTAACAAACTTGTGCCATTCGGGATTCATGTTGTTCACAAATTTTGAGTTCACTGATGTTAGGCATAGTCATTATGATGTTCCTCATGTCATTAACTAACTTATGAAATCTCACATAGTACTCATAGACACTCTCATCGGGTTTCATCTTGAAATGCTCAAATTCGTCATAGAGTTGGGATTCTCTGTCTTCCATAGTTAATTCAGACACGAGAGAAGCATCTTAACATTGTCCCAAATGCCTTAGCATCTGTATTATGATTGATCAGCTTGTAGATGTCTTTAGGAAGACCTTGAAGAACAATGTTTGAAGCCCCGATATCTGCATCAAATCTCTTTTTATCCTTATCATCAAGCTCATCATACATCTTAGGTGTCCATTCCGTAAACGGAGTACCATCGCATTAGTATCAAGTATGTCTCTAGTCGCCTCTCACTCGATATGGTCCTTAATCAATGGATTTGAGAATGTTGACACCATTTTCCTTTCCAAGGCAATACAGTCTATTTCGTTGAGCCCAAGAGTCGTAGTCGATTCACATCAAGCATGGGTGGGCGGTATCGAACCGGTTGCTTGAACATCCTGACAGCGATGGAATATAGTGGGAACGTTGGTAGACATGTTAGCAGTTATACGAGATTTTATAACTCTATGATTAAACCGGGAAATAGATTCTTTCACAGGATTTTACTAAATCAAGAGAAAACCGTAAACAATCACTCAAGACTCTAGATGATAAAATACTAAATCGCTAGAAGATAATGCTAAGTCGTAGAAATTATGCACTAAGTCGCTAAAAATTAATGCACTAAGTCGCTAACCCTTAATTCGCTACACCCCTAAGTCGCTAGAGTCCCAAGTCGCTAGACAGAAAAGCAAGTCGCTAAGTAGTAACTCTCTAGACCAATTAAGCTAACAAATTTTTGGACAATTAAGCTACAATTAAGCTAGAGACCAAGTCGCTAAAAAGCAACTCTACGACCAAGTCGCTACCACAAATTCGCTACCCGTGGTGGAGAATCCACTACTTGTACTTTAACTCGCTAGATCTAACTCGCTAGCTCCAACAGCATGAGTCGCTACAAAATGTGAAAACAAGTCGCTACCAAGAAATATTAGTGAGCTAAGTCGCTAGCTTGAAAAAACCATATAAACCTCACTTTTCAATCCAAAACAACCCAACCAAGATGATTCAAGCTTACCAAATGAAAACCTAAACACTTTTGATGATTCTAAACATAAAAGTACAACCAAAATCAAAACTTTAACACTAGAAATCAATCAAATGATGCAAAAACCACTAAACTTTTTCAAACTCAAAAACCACCTAAAACCACTAGAAATCCAAAGATGTATGGATATGATCTAACCTTTGCTCTTGATACCAATTGTAAGATATAACTTTTCACATACACATCATAACATTAACACAAGGTAGCATATAGATGGAATTCTAGAGAGAAAGTTAGAGGTTTAGGGAACTTAGTGAGAGAAAGTGAAAGATATTATTATGAGCTCCAACTCTCTACCTTGGGAGGTAGAGAGTATTTATAGTCTTACATAAAAGCCACACATCGGCTGTGGATCGGGCATACAGTGGGTAAAGATCCGTCCGTCCTCCACGGTGTTACTTAACTAAATACTACTTAACTTAAAATTACTATGACTACGAGCTTTCTAACGATTACATATACTTGAGGTGACCGACTCTTTTATACCTGGAATTTCTAATTCCTAACAAAATCTTACGAAAGGTACACCTATAGGAGGGACCCGAGAAGAAGCGGTCTTTGGAAGTGTCCTGGTACAAACATTTATAGGAAGCTGCGAAAGGGAATCCTCTCATTAAAGGATTGTTCAGAGTAAGGAAGAAATTTGAACCTATTCCAGCGCTTTGAACATGAAAGAAACGTGGGCTGAAAGCTCTGAGAATTCGACGCAGGATGAAGAAGTTACCTACTGGGAAACGCAAGGATGACAGTCAACCCGGTACCCAAAACCTCCAAGTCCTCAGTGTCTGAGAAAAGGGAAGACTCACGTACTTGTACGCTTATATGAAAGCTCTGAGAGTGATGAAGAGCCCTTAGGAAAATGTATACAAGAAGCGATCAAAATTCCTTAGACACTGACATAGAAATTTGAAGAATTTGCTAAAGACCAAATGGGTGGGTCCAGGAGGATCAAATTGAGCATTGTTTGGGTCTATTATAGATTTGATATCAGAAACAAGAAGAATGAAACATGAAGGGCTTAAAAGGTAATGAAGGGAAGCGCAAAAGATAGAGGATTTGGAAGATTAAAGAGATATCTTTAAAGAATATTTAGTTTCCTAATTGTATTGTTTCCTAATTATATTATGATTCCTCTTGTAAACCTTAGATGTCTCTAGTATATAAAGAGACATAGGGTCATTAGTTTAGTAGTACATTACAAGATGGAAACGTCTAAAGGTGTGTGTGTGTGTGGGAACTTAAGTAGGGAGAAGCATAGGGTTTAGTTAGTTAGTATTAGATCAAATCTTTGATCTTTATTTTAGTTAGTTAGTTTATGATTATGAAAAACCTTGTTCATAATAATATTGATTCTATGTTTGAATATTCAGCCTTTATTATTATGTGTTCCTAGATATAATATTAGACCTCGTCTAAGAGCTTTCAACGATCTTCACAATTGGTATCAGGCACGGGGCTCATGATATCTATAGGGATCTACAAGGTTTTCTTGAAGAAGAAGGAGGAAGAAAAATTCGAAAGCTGTTCAAGAATTCGTAATACTTACTGCAGACTGTTTTCCGAAGGCATAACTTTTATTGAACGGTTGGATGGGCTAAAATTGACTGGAGCTTCTTGGTATATCTATCTTTAATCCCACCAAAGGGATTGTCAATCGGAGCTCTCAATCAAAAGTTATATGCATGCCGTTAGTGCTGAGAAAAATTCGTAGGTTACAACAACAAGCATTTTAAAGCGATCATAACTTTTTAGTTAACGTTGGATGTACGAAACTGGTGGAGTGTTCTCTATATATCAATCTAACTTTCCCTTAGAAGGATCTTCCACGTCGGCCTTTTATGTGAAATCTTTAACTGAGGAGTACTCTGTGTATTTTCAAAGTCTTTACTTGATTTTACAAGAGAATCTTACGCATGTTTTGTTAAAGTCTTTTGCTAAAGCATGAAAATCTGCACTTGCTCGAAGGAATGCTTGCTACTCTTTTTAATGAAGATCTTGCAGTTTATATCGAAGTCTTGTTGAATTTTAAAAGTACTTGCAGTTGACTTCGAAATCTGCTTATGTTAAAGTCTTTGCTCACGCTATAAATTGAAATACTTGCTTTCGAATATATAAAATGCTGATTGAATGAAAGAAATCACTCCCTTCTCAAAATCTTGTTATATTAAATTACTGCTTCTCATATGATTTTTGATTTAAGGGGAAGTCGAGCATATGGTTATGGATTTTTGGATGACACACACACAGAATGGTTGTTTGGTTCACACACACAGGAAGAAATTTATGTTCTTAAAAGGATTTTAAAAAGGCTTGTTTTGGAGATTTATTGAAGAATTGATTATGAAGAGGATTATTTATCACTTATTTGAAGGTGAAGTGGAATTACTTAGTTTGTGTTCTTATCATCTAGCTTGTTGAATCTAGCAATGTGTGATTTTTCTTATGATGCTCATCTTTACATTGGCTATCACTGAAGGAGTTACATTGTAGTGCTCAGTGTCTCATACTAGTTGAGGATTCTTTACAAGGGATTGCGGTCTACTTATATTTGTGGGTATAAGTATGGAGTTCGATGGATAGTACAATTTAAGACACAAGTTTGAGAAATTTTACTTATTCATTAAGTTAGTTATATTTGGTTTTTCTTCACAAGTGATCATTACATAAAGCCTGATTTTGAAAGATCAAGAAGATGGTTAACATATGGTTTTAGGAGAAGCTTATTGTTAAATGTTTAACCATCTACATGCATCACTCAAGGGGAAGTTTTTTGATTTTTACTATTGTTGATCATTATTACTACTTGCTAGTTGAGAGTTTTCTACTTTGTTTTGGATCCATTTTTCCTATGGTGCGTATGTGGTGGGTGATTTGAAGCATTGGATGGCTTAGATTGGAAGTATCGTATTGGTTCGTGGTGGCAAGAGATCATTATTTGCATATGTTCCCTATTTAGATAATAACAAAAAGGGGAAGAGATGTTTGAGTGACATGTTCAAGTCAAGGGAAGCATGGAAGAAAAGATTGTTTCATTCATGGTGAGATTTAATTATCTCAACTTCTGCTACTTCGTCTAGGGAAGTTAGTACAAGAACGTGGTTTGTTTTGTCATCATCAAATAGGGAAGATTGTTGGGTCTATTATAGATTGATATCAAAACAAGAAGAATGAAACATGAAGGACTTAAAGTGACAAGAAGGGAACTACAAAAAGATGGAGGATTTGGAAGATTCTAGAAGATATGCTTAAAAGAATATTTAGTTTCCTAATTGTATTGTTTCCTAATTATATTATGATTCCTCTTGTAAACCCTAGATGTCTCTAGTATATAAAGAGACATAGGGTCATTGGATTTTAATGCGTACTTACAAGATGTTAGACGATCTAAAAAGGTGTGTGTGTGTGGGAACCTAGAAGTACTGTAGGGAAAAGCGCCTAGGGTTTTGTTAGATTAGTATTAGATCAAATATTTGATCTTTATTATAGTTAGTTAGTTAGTTTATGATTATGAAAAACCTTGTTCATAATAATATTGATTCTATGTTTGAATATTCCGCCTTTATTATTATGTGTTCCTAGATATAATATTAGACCTCGTCTAAGAGCTTACAACGATCTTCACAGGTGTTGCCCACTCTGAACAATCTCCTGATGCGGTTAATCAACCCGATAAGGGAGCTGGTGCCACCACTCTTGTGCAACAACAAAAGCTTGTGGAGGATACTATCGAATATGAGTTTGAGGAACCGGAAACTGAGAAGTCCGAAAAAGATAAAGATGTTGATTATGATACGTTTCTTCTAGATAGTCTGCACGATCAAAGGAAGAAACCTCACGAACCTTTCGAAGGATCGAGGTCTCCTCATATCTCTTCATCATCGATTCGTCTTCTCCTCTTCACCACCACCATCAAAAGATCAACAAAATCATCATCGGATCGGTGAAGAAGCCGCTTCGATCTTGGATTTCTCATTTCATAAAAATTGTGAAAATTTGTCAAACAAGTCAGGAAAGAAAGACGTGCTCAACAAAGTTGTGAATTTCTTTCTTTGATCACATCAGACGCTGTATGCTTGGCGAGAATGAAAAGATTCAAGGAGAAAGGAAGTTTGTTGAATTCATGAAAAATCACAAATTGAGAGGAACGAGCGAAATGATCGAAGGATACGAAAAGTACCTTAAAGATACGTTCCTAAAGTTACAAAGAGTTGTTCACGAACAACTTTATCAAATCTTATGCGGATCGCCAAGCAAACTATTCGATCAAGCCCTTAACCGTCTGAAATCAATCCAACCGATCCGGTAGTTTTCTCGGATAATGAATTGGTGGCCAAGCTTTTACACAAATATACTTACGATGCGGGACATTTACTTCTGATGAAGGAAAGCTGTTTCAAGCATTCGGACTACCAACTTCAAAAGCTTGTAGATTGAAGGTAGAAAAGTCTAAGCGTCCTAGAGGCGATGAGAGACAAGGATAGGATAAAGACTCTGCACCTAAGCGTCGGAAGCGGAGTGCGGTGAATCTTCTATGATGCAACCTGCTTCCACAGCGGCCTCTGTTCAACAAAAATCTCCTCTCGTTCTTCTACTTGAAAAACCTCGGGACGATTCGAGGTTACCACCCACGACTCGAAAGATGATCACTTTGAGTATACGGTGGTGGCGATGAAGAGGTCCTTGAGCTAACCCACCTCTCCCAAACAAGTTCGAAACCGAATCATCATCTAGGCCTTGAAGAAGAAGAAGAAAGCTTCAGGCTGATGCGTATCATGGCTAGATGGCGATAAAACAAAGGAATTTGAATGGTTTGCTACTCTTGAATTAACAACTCCCTACCTACGAAGAGAAGATCAGGATTTGGTGAGCGGTTCTACATTGGAGCATGCTAAAATTACGCAGAAAAGTTCCATGTGAAAATAGCCGAAATCACGAGTTGAAGCGAATCAAGAATGAAGCGTTTCAACTTCTAAAGACAACTCTGAAAGTGCCTCGAGGTGAATATCACCTTAGAAAACATTGCTCGAGAGCTATGTCTAACAACATGGATTGGCTCAACAGAATAGAGCATTGACTTCACCAAAGGGACAACCCTCCATACTACAGATTGGACCAAACCTCACCAACAATTGGCCCAACCGGCTGAACCAAGGATTCCTTTAGGATATTTCTTCAAAAGACTTGGATTTTCTTCTACGGTGGCGATGATTCAGAAAATACGCTACATCGTTGACACTTCCATTCCTAGCGGTATCTACTGTGCATAGCCATTGAGAACGTGCCAATCACTTGTTCTCAACCACGATTGGAAGCCACGACCGAGATGCATTGTATGGGATTCATCGGCCAGGAGCGCCGGCAATCTACTACAGTTTGTCGAGGTTGAAGTCTCAACATGCTGTGTATAGTTCTAAGGATATCGTTGCCATCAGATACGTTGACCTTTCGTCTAAGTGGGACTACATTCCTAAAGAAGATGCGTAGTCAGCGACAAGATGAAGCGGGACTATGCTTTCTCACGGCGACTTTGAGAATTTGTCTCTCAATGACATGAACATGTACCTGCCAAAGTACGAGGTCGCATGAGACAATTCTCAACTACGGTACAAGCGAATTTATCAAGTAACTTCTCATCTTCATAGGCAGCATTGTCATCAAGAGCGTGTAGAAGATCTCCGGTAGCTGTTGAATCTATGGGAACGGCGTGTCAACTTCACTACTCCAAAGCTTGATCTTCCCGATATCAACCAGCTATCTCAATATACACTCATCGACAAACCTTTTCGGCGTTGTTTACCGTAGTGAACTTCAAAGAAACTGCTTAATGGCGTGGAGCGAACTCCACAAGTTCGGGGATCATACTTTAAGCTGGTAGGGATGGATTGGCATCAGGTTGAAGGATATATGCAGAAAATTGGGTCTCCTAAGCCTTTGGAATTCTCGGGAAAGGAGGGATGTGAGGCGGATCATCACAATGATTGATGAGCGGTTGTTTGAAGGGATCGATTGAGGAGCGATGGAGATTATGATGGTCGACCAGGGATGCTTTATAGCAGGCTTTCAGCGCCCATGCCACTCACAGGAACATCTTGCACTTCCTGGTACCCCGATTGTTTACTTCATACAATTTTGGATGTTTGATTAATTATGTATATGGCTTGTGCACACATTACAGTGTACAACCCGTACTTGTATATAAAGGACCACGTAGTGCGCTTGATTGCCACAATCCTTAGATAAGGAGCGAAAGCTTCTTACTTTTGAGTAAAACCTATCAAACCTTTCACTTTTCAAGGTTTTTGCTCAAAAGGACAAGTACTCCACTTATGATTTTCAAAACCTCAACCGTTTATATCACTTTCGTTGAGGGGGTACTTGAATTAAAACTTTTGTTCAAAATTGTTGTTCCACGGTGGTCATTCTTCCCGACACTGAAATGGTCATATTTATTCTCAACTTTTCAAAAATAACATCATATATGCCATTTTTGAGGGGAGAAAATAAGTGATAAGAAATATGTTGTGTCAATGCAAATGAATCTTTGTGCTATAGACTTAACCCATGAATTGGCGAGATCTTAGCTGTAGTAACTCGAAAAAGTTGTCGGGGCGGGTAATAATTTCAAGCTAGTTCGCTAGTGATGTAGCGTGTCTCAAAGGACTTGTGCAGTAGAATGTACCATTGAGAAACTCTTGGTAGACATGAACTTCGGCGGGTTTGACAACCTATCGAGGTTTGTCTACACCTTCAAGGTAGTTATTAGAGCTAGTTGTCACCTAAAACCTGACAATGCAACTCTTTAACTATGCAGCGTAACCATGTGTCTCAGCGGGGAATGTCTATCTTGAGTGAATCAATTCAAAATGTGGCGCTCTTTCCTCCTGTGCATTTTAACCGTTAAAACTCTTAAGCACATGTGGAGGGGGAGTATTTATGCAAAATCTTATCTCAGCAGTGGTACTAAAATGTTTTCATTCATAAACACTTGAGATTTTTTTCACATCATGGTTTTATGGCAACATAGGTTAGTCATAGAGTTATAAGGTGACTAAGGTTAGGAATACCGTCCTATGATCCTTGAGCCGGATGGATCTACCAAAGGACACCACAAATAGTTAGTATTTAGAAGTCCTTAGGTATGATTGTAAAAAGGAGAAAATGAGAATGGGAGAAAGAAGGAGTTGAAGAATTAAAAATGCAAAAAGAGTTTGAAAAGAAATAGCCCTCCAGTTATTATTCAACTTAGGGACACGGGTTCAATTCATATACTCTTGGTTGTCACTTAGTGGCCGGTATGAAGATTAAAGTCGTCATGGACCCATGGCGCATGCACTAAAACCTTAACATCACTCAAGTTTCTCTTAACAGAAGCTTGTTTCATTCTCACTGAACCCTACGTAAACAACCGGCTTTCTCTTAGAGATTGCTGGTATTGAAGAAGGAGACCCTCTCCCTAGTCTCCGCTCGGGAAAACCAAAACGCACTATTGAGTCTAGAGCCACGAGATTCATCAAAAGATCTCTTAGGTACACTTGACATTTCATCACTTGACATTCAACAATAAAAATTTCAGTGATACATTATCGAGTCCTTCACAGATCTTAGCAATCTGTCGAGAACATTTATAGAGAGGTTCACAATTGTGATCCTCGGTGATTGAATGGAAACTCTGCCGAGGTCATAATCAAAGCGACCTTGTGGTGCTTAAACCGGCAACTCTCGTGGATTGCGCAGTGGTCTCAAGCGGTCTGATCGTGAGGTGATGCTCGATGTACCTCGGCTGACTCATCCCAGATCGAAGGGTGTACCCGATTTTATGTCGTGTTATCTCACTTGTGGGACTCGGTCAGGAGCGGCCTTTGTAAGAATTAGGTTGTGTTTTCACACTATCTTTGTACAACTCTCGAAGTTCAAACTTGTAAGGCGGAATCCAGCTTATTACTAACCGTTTAAATGTTTTCTTCTTATGGAAGCTCGGAGCGGAATGATCGCAGATTCTTCTCGTACTCCACGAACTTCATCACTAATGGAAGTTCTATCCAAAAGCAAACAACGGTCGAGAATGATTCTTCGTCATCACAGAGAATCTACAAAGTTAACAGACTTAAAGAACTCCATCGATGAATTCCAGCGTCAAAAGGCGTGTGAGCATGTTGAAGAATGGCGTGAAGACTTTGGAGCGTGAAGCGAGCACGAGGCGGAGACATGATCGCGGACAACAACATACTATCACTTTCATCACAAGAACAATGATCAAAACGAGTTAAAGATGGCGTCAAAGCATAACCGTTCAAAGTAAACTATCTCTCTACTTGGGAGATTGTTCAAATCAAGGCAATTCTTCTCAAGAAAAGGAATGTCAGGGGAAGGCGTCAAAGCTACTATTACATCAGCGCCTTCACCGTTTTTCATCACCAACACTTGAGTGTTTGTTACTCATATGTAATAACACTTGAGGGGGAGATTGTTGGAATCACTCCTAAACCTTATTCAAGTGTTAGTTACACATATGTAATAGTTAGCTTATTATGGCCTTTATGTTTGTTATTAGCCTTAAGCTTATGTAGAAGGCCCATGAGCTTGGGCCCAAGCCCATAGGAGAAAGGGAAGGAGTAGGAGTGTTGCCCTAGCTCCTTGCCTATAAATACCTTATGTAAACCTTCATTTGAGGTTGGTTGTTCAAGTTTTTTCTTTCACTACATACTCTAAGCCTAACCGGTGTTTGTATTCATTATGTGTGTGTTTGATACTTGTTGTCGCCCTCTATCTTTCTTATAAGCTTGTGTGGTAAACCTTGTGACCTAACAGGCTCACATCAAACAAAAAGTATTGCAAAGGCACTCCATCGGTTCGGAAGCGGTCAATGCGTCCATGGCTTCGAGACAGGACTATTTTGTGCTCACGATCATGATTTACTTTCGTGAAAATTGGTAGGTTTGGTGATTCAACGTAGTTTCTTGTTCAACCACTATGACCACGATGGGGCGACGGAGGGTGTACACCAAAATTATATGCAACCGCAAAGTACCATCATGTAGTCGTTAGACTCTTAAACGCGATGCTATGAAAATGTGGAAAACGGCTAAACAAGATTTAAAAATACTTTTTTAAATATGGATGCTTGTGTTAATTTAACAATAGATGTTTGGGCGCTCCTCGTAATTTTGCCATTTTAGTACCTTTGTGTTTACCGCAATGGGTTGATCCCAAAGTTGGCAAATGATGAAGCGAGTCGTAGCACATTTGAAAACTTTCCGGTTCCTTTCCTCAGGTCTTTATACAATTTGTTGAGAAAAGTGTTTCATAAGTTTAACATGATTGAAAAAAAAAATTCAATAACGTTGGATAATACTAGTAACAACACAAATGCAATAGGTTACGACTAAAATGGAATATGAGTCACCTTGTAATGGCGAATTTTTTCATAGTCGATGTGTTGCACACATCATTAACTTGGGCGTGCAGCGGGATTAAAGATCGCATTTGAGTGAAGCGAAAGAAGATTTTAAAAGAATGTTAGTCGATGTTTTTAAAAAGGGTAATAAAAGATATAATGCATACATTTGGATGTGTGTGGCTAGCGAGAAACATGGTTACAACCTTGTTGGGATATTGGAAACGGTGGAACTCATTATCTTATGTTCATAAGTGGTTTAAGACAAAGGTGACATTGCAATATTTTCATGATGAGGGTTGCCGGGAGGGTAGGTGTGCTCCATTTAGTCAAGATAATTGGGATACTATTGAAAAAATAACCCGACATTCACCAGTTTTTTACAAGCGCAACAAAAATTGTCGGGGTTTTATTATCCAAGCTACTTTCATTTGGTACTTTCGAGCAACTATTCTTGATCTCTTCACAAATCGCCGCATTTGAATTTAATGGTGGTGTTTATACTAGCATGGTTTCGAGGATGAAAGAAAAGCTGTTGAAGTATTTTGAAACTTTGCCACCGTTAATTACTTGTGCGGACGCATTAATCCATGTTATAATGTAAACGGGGTGGAGGTTCTTATTGACTCGATTGTGAATGATTTGGGTTGTTTCGCGTCAAACCCGACTATACTAATGATGCAAAGAGTCCTTTGGCCATTCTTTTAAAAGTTTGTGGCAATATTATTTTTGAAAAATATGGCAAACCCACCCTCCCCTCTGAGGAGGGTCTTCTTAATCACATCAAGGGCTTTTTAGGGGAATCCGATACTTGCTTTACATAAAAGATAAGAGAAAGAAATTCCAACAAAAGCGGTTAAGAAATGATGGTTTAGCGAACAGTGAATATGAAGAAGATATATCACAGCCGATTTATCTCACATATTCCATTTGAACAAGTTAAAAAAACTTTTATGTGTTGGCGTTTTGGAAAGCAAAGAAACAATGTTTCGGATTTCTATCCCGAATGGCACAAGTGATGTGTACTAAGTGTACAAAACTACTTCGGTAGCTTCGAGATCGCTTTTTCAACAAGTGGAAGGGTTTTATCAAATCGAGAAACTACTCACCGGCTTCTTTGGAGATGGTATGGGTTTGAAGATCACTTGGACGCAATGGCGAGTGCAACATAAAAAGTAGTCTTGATGATCCGGGACTTGAGAGGGGAGGTCTCGTGGGGCACAAGCGGGTGAAATGAGATGCTTTCGATGAAGAACTAAGGCAAGATGCAAATGCTCAAGAAGCTAGGGGATCTGATGACGACTATTAGTTTATGTATTTCCTTTGATGTATTATGTTTTAAGTTTATGTATTTCCTTTGATGTATTTCTATTAAGTTTATGTATTTTGATATGTGCTTAAACACATATCTTTTCATTATCAAATCTGACCCAAAATAACCAAGAAAGAGCCGTTTATTGCTGAAATTTGTTGCTTTCTTGAGTTTGTGCTTGTGCAGGTACGAATATGTAAAAACACACAAAAAGAAGCCAAAACAGACAAAAATCCAGAACACGAGAGATTAAGAGCTAAAGGTACTGCGAGGGGATGTCAAATTATGCATTTGTGCAGATTTCTACTCTCTGAGGATGATTTGTGAAGATTTGATCAAAGTTTGAAGAAATGTCGAAGCAGTCCACTGAACTTTCAGCAAATGACGAGAAAACACCCTCAAGTTTCAGAGTTGCGAAATCAGTACTGGATTATTTGAAGATTGACAAGAATGGTCCTTGATAGACATTTCAGATTTACACCTTTGGTCCCTTGGAATTGAGAAAATACAAGTTTGGTCCTTAAAATACTAATGGATCATATAAATCCAATCAATATACAAACACATGGCCCAAATAATAGTCCAAGCCCAACACTCGTTTACCCTATACCCGATTATTTCAACCCGTTATCCCAACCCGGTTTACCCTGGTCAAACACCCAAGACCGGTCAATAAACAAATAAATATAAAATAACCCTTGCCAAATTCCCCCAATTACCCAGAACCATGAACCCTAATTACCCTTCGGTCAATATGGTCAAATTAACAGCAATTAAGGGTAATAATGTACTTTACTCTGACACCCCTGACACATGTGGGGTGCCAGGTCAGCTATCCGTGTGCAACATTCCAATCTCTGCTCTTTGGTGGCTTCCGTGGTTTTATATGATCCTAAGGTGGAAATGGATTGGATGCATTTGGGATTTGATCTAAAGGCTGCAAACACTCCAAAGAAGCACAGATTTCATTCTCTAGATTCTTCTCAAGCTCTAGCTCAGAGTATAAAAGGACCCACTTCACCACGAATTAAAGGCATCTTCTACTTTCTTATTTTTGGTAGCTTAATATCATTTGTATTCAATTTTAAGTTTTAATTTCGGTTTATGTAATTCACTTTCTTTGTATTCAATTTTCTTATTAATAATTCAGTTCTAATTACTCAAGTTTTTAATTAGTTGTTTTATGATCTTAATCGTTTTATTATTATTGTCTAAAGTTATTTCATTAATCCAAATCGTTTTCATTTATTTCTTCCTTAACTAAAAATACAAAAAATCAGAAAATGATTGAAAAATAAAAAAAATATTTCAGTTCTTCTCATAAGTTTTCATTAATCTTAGCTCTTGTTACATAAGCTCATCTAAGCTTCTAATAGCTTATTGTGAGCTAGCTTTCCTTTTCAAATCTTAGAGATCTCTCCAAGTATTACAACAGTCAACAAAAGTCAACTTGCATGATTCTTATGGTTTTGAGGATGAAATTGGGTTGATGAGAGCATGGATTGGGTTGGATTAGACCTTTAGTTTAGTGTGATTTGGTATTGTTTAAGAGTTGCATAATGGTATGGGGCTTTCAAGTTAGTTCTCAATCTCTTTCCATTTAACGTATAATCTGCATATCACTAGTATTCAATTGAAGGTTATTGATTGTTTAGAGCATTTCATTTAGGTTTATTTTTGGTAAATTGGATTTAGATTAGGTGATAGCTTAGCTTGATAGAGTGATTTAGCTTTTGTTCTGGTTATCAGTTTCAATCAAGGGGTGTTGTTTGGTTGATAGTTGAACTTTGAGATGAGGGTAGAATTAGTGAGATATTTGCAACACTAGTTTGGTTAGGATGATCTAGTCTAACTCAGTCATTATCCTGTGCCTTATAATACAAAAAGTCAAATCATATTAAATAGGATCTAATTTTTCATCTGTAAGTATTTGAATATCAAAAGCTTGATTTATGTTAGAATTCATGAGCACCTTAATATAGTTTCACTTTAGCTTAATATACATTCTTAGTTCAAAATTGAGATTCAAATCTCATTTTAGTCAACTTTGGTTAAATGTAAAAAGTAAAGAATTGAAAACCAGTTTTCCACCAATCTTTGTGGAATTTTCTTGTGTTCAGTTTTAAGATTAAAATCATGGAAACTCTGGGATAAACAAGTTGAGCTGGTTTATTTTTGAAATCTGAATTTAGTTGAATTTTCTCTAGTTCTTATAAGCTTTATTCACTTTCAATTAAGCACCATATGTCCTGTTCACACTCCGCATACATTGAGTGTGAGCGAGGTATTTGTAACTTTGCACAGGTGCATACTAGCTTATTAGGGTGATATTTGGTCAGTGGTTCTTTGCTTGGTGGACTTAAGTTCCACACTTTTGGTTTTCAAATTAGCTTATTACATAAGCATTTGGATTGGCTAAAAGTAGCTAGTAAAGGTACTTTTATCACGAGGATTCAGTTAACATAAATCTTGGTAAACTGCTTATTAGAGGTTAGGATTAGCATTAATTAGTTACTTTTAGGTACTTTTAAGTATAATATAGTTTTGAAACAGTTTGGTAGCTTATTGTGCTTATTAGCTTATTCTTAGCTTATTGAAAACGGTTTACACTCGACTCATATCTTACACATAAACTATAGTTTTTATATTTTTCATAGATTTAGAATATTATTTTAAACTTTTCCTGAATTTTTCATAATTTTTAGTCATTGTTTGCTATTTTTCTTGATTTAAAACAGTTTTTAGGTATATTTAAATAGCTTTTATTGCAAATAAATGAAAAAGTTCAAAAATAATTTCATTTTTTTCCTAGATTAAGAAAATTATAAAAAGCAAAAAAAATAATTTTTTCAGATTTTTCCTAGTTTAATTTGTAATTTTTAGCATTTAAATTAGTTTTAAATAGATTTTTAATTCATAGAAATGAAAAATCTTGAGAAAAATACAAAATTAGTTTTGAAAAGTCTTTTGAGTTATTTTAGATTTTTAGAAAATATTTTTATAATTTTCACTTTTGTTTTCATAATTTTTAGTATTTTTAATTAGTTTTAAAGTTTTAAAATTAGTATTTAATTCAAATAAATTCAGAAAAATCATAAAAATTAGTTTAATTTTTAATAATTTTCAAATATCATTTTTAGTTAGAAAGTAATTTTAGATATTTTTAGGACTTAGAATAGCGTAGTTGCATTTTATTACGTTTCATTTGCGTGGCTTAGGATTTCCCGTAGTTTAATTCCCATAATTGCTTTCCCATTCCTCGTAGTTTTATATCATAATCACAAATCCAGAACATCGAGCATTTTAATAACGAACCAATACGGCGTTGCCCATTCACACCTCGTTGGGAAGCGACTTCGGATTTCCTAATCGCAGTATCACTATCACTCCGCGGGATTTTGATTCATTATCCATTTTTCCTAAAGGGATTTTAGATCATTTCTTGTGGTTATTACGATGTCGATATTGTGGTTTATCCATACACACCACCCTAAGCCTCAGTAATCAAATTTGAAACCTTATTGCGGTTGTGTCGACAATATCGTTAAAAGTTTGACGATTAGTGACTCGAGATCCTTCCTTTGTGAAGTTACTATTTTTTATAAAAAATAAAAAAAGTAAAAAAATATTTTCCTTTTTCTTTTGTATATATATATATCATATTAAAAATACAAAAGATTTTCTCTTTTGTTTTTGAGCTAAAATAGAATACATCAATTATATAACATTCTCAGCTTGGAGGTGTTATCATTAATAAGTTCTAGAACTAAAGATCAAAACTTGCCTTTATGTGTCGCGTGAGTCGATTTATTTCTCGATAAACAAGCGTGTGGTGGGTATAAGGGCTGACACGACATTAAATGCATTTGTAAAGAAGCGGGTTTTAATAAGCTTCGACCTAAAAAGCTTCTCCGCTCCCGATAGCGTTTGTCTTATAGAGGTGATTTATTCACTTGGGATTATTGGTTAAGTTCAGTGTGTTTTCGAATACCGTTACGTTAATTGCCTTGGTTTTTGAAAGTGCATGCTTTTCTTCCAATAACTTCTGACCGATTCGTTGAAGCGCTACAATACGAGGCAAAATAGGCGTGCTCCATTAGTCGAACAAGATCGAGACTAATCAGGCTCCTTCCATTGTTGAAATGGCGGAGGAAAGATCTATGCTAGGAGCAACTCCAAGCACCACCGGGGTTTATGGAAAAGCCATAAATCGTCGTCCTGAGCTATAACTTTGAGCTTCGCTGTAAGCGATGACTTGGTTTCGTCAAGCCAATTTTATGGATTTGAGAGGGACGATCCTCACTCTCATATCCGACGATTCAACAAGCTCACGTCTACGATCAAGTACCGTAGCGTTCCGGAAGAGGCTATCAAGCTACTACTCTTCCCATTTTCACGGAGGGGCGCCGGATTTGGCTCGAGAAACTTACCCCCCGATCGATAACCCATGGGAGAATTTAGTGTCAAAATTGATGACGAATTCTTCCAGATCTAAAACAACAAGCTTAAAAATGAAATAACAATTCACACAGATTTGATGAATCATTTAGTGAGGCATGGGGCGATTCAAAGATTTGCTTATGATGTCCCCATCATGGTTTTACGAATTACACCAACTGATACGTTTTATAACGGTTTGAATGAGGCTGATCAAGACTCTCAATCTTGCCGCGGGTGGTAATTTGTTGACCCGATCAACGAGAGATGCCTTGTCGATTAGTGAGAACAAATCTAAAGGTTAGGTACCTCCGTAGCAAATCGGTTTGTCAGTGAGTGAGTTACACCATCGTCCTCGTCTTCGAAAATCGTCTAACTTAGGTGCTAAGATTGATAAACTACGGCGATATGATTAGGAGCTTTGGTTAAGATTAAAACTGCTGGTTAATTCTTCTCCACAGCTCCGTCAAAGCGGTGGAAAAATCGTGTACTACTTGGTGGCCATGCCTTACATTGTACGCCCACCGATGGAAATCCTTCGAAAGCTAATGCGTAACGTAGCGTAACCAATAAGTTCTCAAGTTGAACCAAATCCTCGTATTAGTAATCAAATGGTACCTCCGGGATTTTCTCAATCGAACAATCGGACTCGTTTTAATCGGAATCAAGTTCGGTGGACCAAATGTTCAAAACCAATTCAAAGCTCCACCAATCAATACAGAATCAAGAGTCATTACAATCAAGGATATCCAAATTCAAGCTATCAAGCTCCGCTTTTGCCTTCAAATGAATTCAATTACGTTCAATAATGCTACATCCAAACCATGCAAACTCGATTTCAAGTTTGAGAAACAAGTTTCAATCTTCGTTAACTAGACAAAGCAATGAGTTTAGGAATGAGATTGGACTTCAGAACAACAAATTGGTGCCATCGAGAAACTTTTGGAAAACATGTTGAATCTGTTTTGTGTAAGATAAGTCAACCCTCGAACTAGTTGGGATCTCTTCCAGTGATACCATTCCAAACCAGAAGAGGTGAGTTAAAAGACTATACTGCAGTGTAAGGCTTATGATGGAACCATCGTTTCTTCATTTGGTGAGGGAGGAATGAGAGAAAGTGTTTATTGAAGAGAAATGTGCAACCCGGCACCCGTCCCACCTCGGTCAGTTGGACTCAGATTCCGGAACCCGATGTTCGAACTACTCTAAACCCTCACTTCCTTATCGTCTAGACTTCAGATCAAAAGGATTAGTGATAAAACCGAAAACCAAATGGAGAAATTTGTTGAGATCGTTCAATCCTTGAATTTTAACATCATTTCACAGGCGCTTTACTCATCATGCCGAAATTGCGCTGCCATGATCAAAAATTTAGTGAGTAATAAGGAAAAGAGTTGGCCGAAATAAACACCGTTGAATGAGAATTGCTTCGGCGGTGCTCCTCAAGAAACTTCCGAAAAGTTAGGAGACCCGGCAAATTTCTTATCACCGTGAGTTTCGGGAATTGTGAAATGCTCATTGGCCAGATCTGTGCGAGTATTAACTTAATGCCTCTTTCGATTTATAACACTTTCTCTCCGGATCTCACTCTACTAAGATGACTCTTGAACTCGCGGACCCATCAACCTCTATTCGAAAGGAATCGCCGAGGATGTCTATGTAAGTAGGACCACTCATTTTCGCGCCGACTTAGTTGTCGTTGACTTTGATTCGGTGCCTCTTATTCTCGGAGGACCTTTCTTACGAAGACGTGCGATGATTGACATTTATGAAGGAGAAATTACTTTACGATCTCATAAGGAAACCGTCTCATTTAACATTAACCATCCTTGAAATACTCCTCCAATTATGATGATGCTTCTATTAACGAATTGTTCGATATTGCTGGAGGTATGCTCAAAAGCTTCTTGATTTTATGGTGGTAATCCCACCATTCATTAGAAAATGTTGAACCATCTTGAGCCTATAATTGCCGACTCTTCCCTCTCTTTCCATTCGAGGAGGTGATTTCATTTGGAAGAGATCGATGAGTTTCTTGCTAATGATGAATCAATTCCACCGGGAATTGATGATGGTGTTTATGATTCGGAGGAGATATTCTTTATCTTGAACAATTGCTAAATGAAGATCATCGTCACTCCTAGAGTAGATTACGATTGAAGAAATCAAATCCAGTACAAACGTCTAATGAAAAACCTCTAGGAGGAGCTCAAAGGATTTACCTCCTCATCTTGAATACGCTTTCTTGAGAGACCGAACAAGTTTCCGTCATCATTGCGAAAAACTTGAAGATGAGGAGAAAACTTTTGGAGATTCTTCGTAAACATAAGAGTGCCATCGCAGCCAAATTTTAGATATCAAAGGCATAAACCCTCGTTTTTGTACTCACAAGATTTTAATGGAAGACGATTGCAAACCCGTTATTCAACAACAGCGTAGGGTTAATCCGAAAATTCATTGAGTTATCAAAAGGAAGTTCTTAAACTCCTCGACGCCGGAATCATTTATCCAATCTTCGATAGCTCATGGGTTAGCCCTATCCATTGTGTTCGAAGAAGGTGGAATGACCATTGTTACCAACGAAGAACGAATTGATTTCTAGCCCTCGTCACGGATGGAGGGTGTGTATTGACTACGAAAGTTGAATGATGCTACAAGGAAGGATCATTTCCGCTACCTTTTATGGATCGGATGCTCGAGCGTTTAGCGGGAATGAGTTCTATTGCTTTCTCGATGGTTTTAGGTTACTTTCAAATTCGATCGATCGCACGGGATCAAGAGAAAACGACTTTCACATGCCCTTATGGAACGTTTGCTTACCAACGAATGCCATTTGGCTATTATTGATGCTCCCGTACGTTCCAAAGTGCATGATGGCTATTTTTCATGACATTATGAAAAGTCTATGGAAGTTTTTATGGACAATTTCTCTGTTTATGGAGATTCTTTCACTTCTTGCCTCTCTACCAAATGCGAAACCAGCCTTGGTGTGAAGATCCCAACTTGGTCTTGAATTGGGAGAAGTGCCATTTCATGGTTCGAGAGAGCATTGTCCTCGGCCATAAGATTTCAAAATCTGGGATTGAGGTCGACCGAGCTAAAGTCGGCGTTATAGCTAAACTCCCTCATCCCACTTCAAAGGTCAGGTATGATCGGTTTTGGGTCATGCGGTTTCTATCGCCGTTTCATCCAAGATTTCTCTAAGATAGCCAGCCCTCGACCCATCTCTCGAGAAGATGCTCAGTTTATCTTCACGAATGAATGCGTTGGAAGCATTTAATTTTCTTAAAAAGAAATTAAGAAGCCCAGATCTTAGTTGCCAGGATTGCCCTTTGAGCTCATGTGTCACAGTGATAATTGGGTCTTAGGGCAGCGTAAGAAACATTTTCAACCCATACACTATGCGAGTAAGACATTGTGCGAGGCCAACACAATTACTGACTACTGAAAAGGAATTGTGGCGTTGTTTATGCTTTCGAGAAGACCTTACCTTGTCTTGTCGAAGACCATAGTGTATCAGACCATTCGCCTAAAGTATCTTTTGGCAAAGCAAGATGCTAAGCCGCGATTACTTGTGGGTTCTCTCTCTTCAAGATTTTGATGTTACTATTCTTGACAAAAAGGAGGAGAACCTGGCTGCGATCACGCTTTTCTAGCGAAAATCCCATCAAAGTGTGCTCGAGAAAAAGGAGATCGGAAATTTCCTCTTGAGACACTTGGGATGATTGCTAAGAAAGACCCAAACATGGTTTGCCGGCTTTGCAAATTACCATCGCGGAAATTTCCTCGTGAAAGGGATGTGGTCCCAACGGAAGAAAAGTTTTGAAAGATGTTAAGCATTATTTCTGGGACCGATCCCTACTTGTTTAAGATTTGCACGGATCAATAATCCCCCAGGTGTGTTCATGGCCAAGAGGCTCTTGATATTCTCAATGCTTGCCATAACGGACCCACCGGAGGCCATCATGGTGCAAGCTACACCGCTAAGAAGGTTTTTGATTCCGGTTTTATTGGCCTACCATATATCGAGATGCTCATGATTTAGTTAAATCTTGTGATTCTTGCCAACGTCAAGGAAAATTTACAAAAGGATGAAATGCCACAAAATGCTATTCAAGTTTGCGAGATTTTTGGCGTGTGGAACATCGATTTTATGGGACCATTTCCATCTTCAAAGGGTAATAAGTATATCCTCATTGGTCCGTCCGACTACTTGTCCGATGGGTTGAAGCAGCGCTCCCCACCAATGACGCTCGAAGTGGGCTTAAGTTTCTCAAGAACTTTTTTTCCCGATTCGAAGCACCTCGTGCTATCATCAGTGATCGCGGTACCCATTTTTGTAATGAACAATTTGCTAAGTTATGGCTAAATAAGGAGTTACCATCGATCTTTCTACCCGTATCACAGCAAACAGCGAGACAAGTTGAGGTCTCCAATCGTGGTTTGAAAAGGATTTTAGAAAGGATGTAGGAGAAAATCGAACTTCATAAAAGCCGATAAGTTAGATGATGCATTATGGGCTTTCGCATTATACAAGACAGAACCCATCAGTGCACCCCATTTAAATTGGTGTATGGAAAAGCTTGTCACTTGCCCATTGAGCTCGAACATAAGGCATACTGGGCCTTGAAACATGCAAACTTTGATCTTAAGACCGCGGGTGATCACCGGAAAGTTCAATTGAATGAATTAAATGAGCTTAGGGATCAAGCTTACGAGAATTCTTTGATTTTCAAAGAGAAGACTAAGAGGATTCATGATGCTAAAATCAAAAACCACGTTTTCAACGTTGGTGATCAAGTTCTCCTTTTTAACTCTAAGCGTTTGAAGATATTCTCGCAAACTCAAAACCGGTTGGTCCGGACCATTCACCGTTGTCGTTTTCCCATTATGGAATCCAGAGCTTTTCTCAGCCCGATGGCCCAAATTTCAAGGTGAATGTCGCCGTGTGAAACATTATTTTGGAGGGACATCCTATCTATGGTTGTCCCGGATCTCCATACTTTCCCTAAGGACAATGAATTGGGATCGAGTCGTTAAAGCTGCGACTCGAGTGACCAAAAGATTGAGCGCTTATTGCGTGGGAGGCACCCCATGATTATCTCTATCTTCTTTCTATTTTCTAATAAGTGACGTGAAGGGTTAGCCTCTTCGATTTCTCGTGTTTGGTTGTTTGTGATGTTGTGTTTAGGATGTTCCCGATATGAAGACTCTCGTGCTCGAAGTTTGTTTTTTTTCTCCACTCGAGTTTCATGTTCGTTGCTTATGGAAATCTGATATCCTAATCTTATCGACTAACGTTTATCTTTTAGCATACTTGTAACACCCCCAAAATTTCACAGCGGAAGCGTTCGGGTCATGGGGTGCTACTAAATCAATATACACAACACAAGGTAATAAAGAATGGAAAATTTATTCCATTTTCAAAATATAGATTTAATTTAAGAAATAATTTTACATCATTGTTTCAAAGTGCGGAAGTAAAGCCCATAAAAATATATGTTGTCCCATTAAAAGTTGTATTAAAATGTTTGGAAACTTCGGATGCCGTCTTGTGATGCCTTTGCCATTGCCACGCAATAAGTAAACTTGAGAAAAACATGCTAAAATGTCAACACAAAGGTTGGTGAGTTCATAGGTTTAAGTTTCGAAAATCAAGTTGGACCCGCATTGCACATATAGCATCTCGTGAATGACACTATATGCAAAAAGGCTATTGCACGCTAATACCAAGTTCATGCGGCGAAACTACGACCGTGTGCATGCCTCTAGAAGCATGATAAATAAAAGCCCAGCAATAAGTGTATTTCCAAAGACACTCAATCAATACGATATGATATACTTGACGTTTGCCTATCCGGTCAAACTCGAACAGGGTTGTCATCCCCAATAGATCTATTCATAACAATTGCGCCTCCCAAAGGGAACTAACGGTAGCATAGTTGGGATTCAAGGTTGTTTCACGTAATAGTGTTTTCGATTTCAAGTCCAGAAAAGAGTTTTGCATGTTTCTCACCCCAATGTTTTATAAAACAAGTAAAATAAGAGTAAAAAGTGGGGCTATAAACTCACCTTAGCTGTTGTTGATGAATAAGCACAAAGAGATCGAGTGTGATATAGCAGTGGCTCCTACCCGGAACCTAAGAACGAGATGGCAAGTCTCAGAATAATGAATACGTTTGGTTTACGACCAAAAAGATAGAGCATTGAATATAAAATTCGATAGAGCGTTATTAGCGTTGGTTCATAAATATGACGATGTTACCGAGAGTTTGGTTTATTTACTTCGAGATGTGTCAGTATCAATTAGTGTTTTCATATATTTATATACTTATAAATATATATAGGTTTAGTTAGTTATCGACTTACTACTTCTTGTTATGAACTCTAGGTCGTCAAAATATTTGTTTTTATAAAGTCGTTATGAGTTTACAAGTTTTCTTAACATGTTTCTAAATTTGCACTTCTTACCCTCAAGTTTGAAAATATACGAGTTTGGCCCTTACACTTTGGAAAATGACATTTTGTACCCAAATATATTTCTCATTCAGAATTTACAGGTTTGGTCCCACCTCAAAATCTCTTTTTACAAAGTTTAATCAAAAAGTTATATTTTTTACTTTTAGTCCTCAAGTTTCAATGTGACACTTTTGACCCAAAACTTTAATTCATCTTTTTTCCACTAGTTTCCACATATTTACAAATGGATCTTAGACTTTTGCATGCATAAGTGACATATATAATAAATACCCTTAACTTCCCATAATGTTTATATTTAACCCGAAATGTGTGTATTTTGCAAAATAGATCCAAAGTTCAATTTCAAAGTTAGTTACTTATTTAACTTTCTCTTTTATTATACTATGTTTTGTTCGAAAGTCGGTTCTTGTGTCACTATTCAACGACAAAAATCTATAATCTCCCATCAACTCCATTTTTTGTATAAAACAATAGTCAACTTTATTTTTCTATATAAGAACTCTATATTTAAAATCTAATAACCTCGGATGTACGAACGAGGATGACCGTTTAATCGTCTATCGGAAACTAGTGAAGCTTCACCGGGAGATGACGACTAGCCTAGAAAACATGTATCACGTGAATTGTACACAACACTTGACGGAAGGAGCAAACTAGGGCTGGGAAAGAATTAGAACAAATATGTTTGTTTTCACGAGATGTGTGTAGAAGACTGGGGAGAAACAAAAACATGAGTCAAAATGAAATATGACCGTCTCTTCATGTCTCGTTGAGGCAGTCCTCGATCCATCTCCTTGGCGATTAGTTAACCACTTGTCACCTCTTCGAAAACCATTCATCACATGTTGGAAAACACCAAGCTTGTTGTAAACCATCTCTCGTCGAAATTTTCAACTTTTAGCTTTTACTCTGCTTTCTTACTTAAACTAGCTCTTTGACTTGTTATTTATGATGTTAAGGGTTTTCTTTGTACTATGGATGGTTGTTTGTTCGAATGATGGTGTTCAAGTAATTTCATGTTTAGCCGGAGATGGCGAAGAAGGTGGTGCAGAAAGGCGCTAGCAAAGGAGGAGGTGAACCCGCTTGTTGCACAAAACTCTATGTTTTCTAACCCCATTCCTTTGCTACTGTTTGTATAATGGAGAGGAAAAAAATAAAAGATGTGAGCCTTTGCAAGTGGGAGAACTTGTGAGATGTGTGAAATGAGGCAAAGAATGGTGACTTATATAGATAAGGAGGAGCATGATTCTTCTCTTCTTTTCTAGTTCTAATGTGATGAAAGTGATGGGTGAGTAGTTCTTGAGCATGCCGGCTTCGACAAGTGACACACCATTGGAGCATGATTTGGTGTTTTCAATTCATAAGGGACATGAAGACTTTAGGACTTTTAGGTCTTTAGGTCAAAAGTAAGTTAGTGTTTAGGGTAGTATGTTTAGGTTAATACCTGGATGTGTAGAAAGTGGCTAGGTTTAGTGTCTTGTCCCCTCTTTTGATATCATACATTCACGCACATTATGTATATATGGGATCAAGGATTTGATTTGTTGCTTTGGTGTCTCGTTGGGTGATCACGAAACAAGAAAAAAAAAAAAGAAAAGAAAATGGCCATTACACAAAGCTCATATGCAAGATATGATAGATGCATGTGGCTTTTGTTTGATTTTCGTTGGTAGCACAAGAAAGAAAGACAAGACATGCAACATTGTGATGTTTTTGTTTTGGTTGTGTCTTGAACGAGGAAGCAAAAGAAAAGAAAAAAGAGAAAACATAGCTTTTATCTCCTCAATCTCATACACTCATGATACATATATTTTTGACCAAAGATGGATATTAAATTTGTTTGTGCTTTGATTCGCACACTTGGTCATAGAAGCCAAAAAAATGACACCAAAATAATACATGTGCATATTGGTTTACAATTTCATTAAAGGTGTGTTTGGGCTAGGAGTTAGCGGATGGACTAGGCCCAAGTGGGATGAAAGATTGGGTTGGATCGGATGCAAGAACACGAGCCCAAAGAATGAAAATAGGAGTTGGGTCGGGTTTGGCTTAGAGACTGGGTAGAAAATATAAAACATATAAAACTTTATTATATATAATTTTCATTATCCTTAGAGGTCGAGGTGGAAAATATCCTGTTTTCTTGTCGTGTTTAAAGTTCAAACGAAAAGAAAAAATGTAGTTGCCTAAAAATCGGTAGGAAATTTACGAGTCGTTACAGTGACCTACCCCTTAAAAGAAACCACGTCCTCGTGGTTTACGATGAGAATAAAGCGAAGCTCAATACGGTGACGTGATGTGAGTATATACACTTAAAATGTGACGTGGGAAAAGAGGCTAGTCGTTCAAGAAAGATTCGGTGACGTGAGGCGATAGTTGAGTTCAAAACAAAAAGAGCATAATTGTATGAGGTTATAAAGGATAGAGCATAAGAGTGCCATAAGAGATTGTGACCAGTGATAGAGGTGGTCTAAATACGTGTGCGAGAATCAAGTACTTGTATGTTACATAAAGAAATAACATAGAAGCAGTGATGAGTTGTACGTTACGTAAAGGTCGATATAGTGACGAGTTGTACGTTACATACATAAATAACGTAGAGGCAGTTACGGAAGCATAGCATAGTGCGATATTATAATAGTGGGCATGTTACGCAGCGGTTAACATAGAGGAGTAAATAAGTATAAGCATTCAGAGTCTACTCTACACTTTCCTTAAGTTAATTATTCCTTAATCTCATTAAGCTTTTACACATCAACATTATTCTCATTTAAACTTCGCGACCCAATCAAACAAGAACGAACAAATTTAAAGTTTAAATGAGAATCAACTTATACACATTTAAACACGCCTGTAAATCAAACAAGAACGATCCCTTTAAAGTTTAAATGTGAGTTAATTAAGAAACTTAATGACTTTGAGAAATAATTAATTTAATTCCAATGAGAGCTTATAATTTAACCTAAAATACAGTAACACATAGCTACACACATCGTGTAACAAGAAGGCAAGGCATAGCATTATAGCGGTGGGCGGCGTTTGAAGTGTTTTTAAGGAAATGTGGTTATAGTTTAGGTTTTGAAAAATACCTAATTCTCTATAACCTTGGCTCGAATACCATCTGTAACACCCCCAAAATTTCACCGAAGCGTTAGCTCTGTCATGGGGTTGCTACTAAATCAATATACACAACACAAGGTAATAAAGAATGGAAATTTTATTCCATTTCCAAAATATAGATTTAATTTAAGAAATAATTTTGCATCATTGTTTCAAAAGTGCTTTGATAAAGCCCATAAAAATATATGTTGTCCCATTAAAAGTTGTATTAAAATGTTTGGAAACACTTCAGATGCCAGTCTTCAACGAATGCCTTTGCCATTGCCCATTTCGGCAATAAGTAAACCCGAAAAATATGCTAAAATGTCAACACAAAGGTTGGTGAGTTCATAGGTTTAAGTTTCAGAAAATCAAGTCGTTGTTAACATATAGCATCTCCGTGAATGACACTATATGCAAAAAGGCTTTACGCTTCAATACCCAGTTCATGCGACGAAAACGGCTACGACAAAGGTGCATGCCTCAGAAGCATGATAAATAAAAGCCCAAAAGTGTATTTCAAAGGTACTCAATCAATAACGATATGATATACAGGTCCCACCGACGATTTGCCTTATCCGGTCAAACTCGACGGGTAAGTCATCCCCACAGCGGATCTATTCATACTTGGCGCCTCCCAAAGAGCTAGCGGGTAGCATAGTTGGGATTCAAGGTTGTTTCACGTAATAGTGTTTCGGTTTCAAGTCCGAAAAGAGTTTTCATGTTTCTCCCCAATGTTTTGGCATAAACAAGTAAATAATAAAAGTAAAAGTGGGGCTATAAACTCACCTTAGCGGGTTCGATGAATAAGCTTTCAAAGAGATCGAGTGTGATATAGCGGTGGCCTCTACTTTCCAGACCTAAGAGCTAGATGGCAAGTCTAGGAATAATGAATACGTTTGGTTTGGTACCAAAAGATAGAGCATTGAATATATGCAAAATTAGGTAAATTATAATTTTCACATACACATCATAACATTAACACAAGGTAGAATATAAATGGAATTCTAGAGAGAAAAGTTAGAGGTTTAGGGAACTTAGTGAGAGAAAGTGAAAGATATTATTATGAGCTCCAACTCTCTACCTTGGGAGGTAGAGAGTATTTATAGTCTTACATAAAACGCCACACATCGGGCTGGATCGGGCATCTGATGGGTAAAGACCCGTTCGTCCTCCACGGTGTTACTTAACTAAATACTACTTAACTTAATATTACTATGACTCCGAGCTTTCTAACGATTACATATACTTGAGGTGACCGACTCTTTAATACCTGGAATTTCTAATTCCTAACAATCTCCCCCTAAGGGAGGTCACCTCAATCATGCACTAAAATTACATTGAATACAAACAGATATGACATTAACAATTGTTCTTGCATTCTTGATGTAGTCCTTTGTTCCTAAGCTCGTAGTCATTGATTCTTCACATTGCATGTTTGGTTACTTCAAGTGGAGGTCTTTTACTGATCAACGTGATAATAATTTTGAGCCATCATTTGAGATCATCACCATAAAAATCTCTGTGACATCCTTTGTGGTGTTGGTATTATGTGATGTTGTGACTTTAGGACCGACATACTCACATTCTGGATCATGATATCTTCTCATCAGAGTAGCGGAAGCATTTGTTGAATCATGATATTGGCGCAGCGTAGCGTAAGCATGGAGTAAAATATCGAGTCATTGATGCACTTATCATGATTTCTTTTGAGATGAATGTGTTAGGTGAGCATGCGGCTATGGATTGACCGCTTCATTCGATCAGGTACAAGAACGTCGGGGTGTACAAGCATAAGACAGTTAGCAATAAAGCGCACGAAAGTGTCTTTGATCACTTTCGATGAATTGAGGTACACGGCCCACGGTTCCCGATTGATCAGTACAAGTACTGCTGTGATCGGGTATAATTCAAGAATTTCCTTGACGAGTTTCGCATTTGCTCTAGCCGTTCTCAAACCGGAACGTCTCAAAGAAGACAACACGGAGTGAGTGAACCAAATGGCGAATTTACGTCCACTGTTTGATGAAAAGAAATTTGAAAAACAATCGTGTATTGCTCAATAGAAATTGTTTTGCAATATAACGAAGGTTTTAATGAAAATCAATTATCAATCATAAAACACCTTTGATTTGAAAAATTAGTACACGGTCGACATGCTAATGAAAAGAGTTTTAAAGCACAAAGACCGGTTTTTCAAAGGTATCCGTCAATCCATAACACCTGAACCAGATTGATTCAAAAGATTGAATCGCCCCATTGTTTCTGTTCAGTTGTCACATGGTTGATCTGTATAATAGATCTCACATGCCACCTACCAGGAGCTTGTTAGATGTTGGCTCCAGAAGGCTTTCCATCTTCACAGTGAATATGTAAACACATCACTCAGATGTTCTGGCAATACCACAAGGATAATGCGTAGGACACAAGATATAATCTCTCTTTCCACATTGTGTGAAACAGAGAGTCTTCATTGAAAGTGTCCTAATGAGATTTATTGATGATCTCGTGGCTCTAGACTCAATTTGTGCATATTTGGATCCTGTGTCGGAGACTAGGAAGAGGGTCTCCTTCTTCAATATCAACAATCTCTAAGAGAAAGTCGATAGATAATGTCGGTTCCCGTGAGAATGAAACAAGTCCTTTTAAGAGGAACTTGAGTGGTTTGGAAGTTGAAGTGCAAGTCGTCACTGGGTCCATGACGTCTTGTCTTCAATACCGATGTTACCATCAGTAGCATATGAATTGAACCGGTTTACTGCTCTAAGGTTGAATAGACGGAGGGCTATTTGTTTTCACCCTTTTCTCATTCAATTCTTTTTAATTCTTCAACCCCTTCGGTGCTTACCGAGACTTCATAGCTAGAACCTTGTTGGGTTTATTCCAGTACTAGCTCAGTCTCGGTCCGCACTCTTCCCATTCCACATTTTTCTCCTTTTATTATCATACCTAAGAACTCTACACTAACTAGTGGATAGTTCCTGGGTAGATCCCTCCGGTTCTGGCGGATCTTGGGAACAAAAACCTAACCTTATCATCCTTATATCACCGTACATAAAGTAAAGTTGGTCGGTCTATTTGGTATTGTTCATCTGCCGTTGGAACCAATTGAAAACCATTTGAAAATCAATTCAGATACTTGTGATATATTATCAAAGCATTTTGTACCTGAATTGTTTTTGATATTTTTAGAACGAGAACTCCCCTCAACATGTGCATCAAGTATTTGAAAATGTTTTGCACACGGAGGCAAGAGAAAGAATTAACTTCTTTGATTACCATTTTCTAAAAGATATCAACATCACTTCCCAAATCGAATCAAGTAGATAAAGCATTTTGGGGAAGGATGAGGTTTTCATGATTTTGCTCCCCCTCAATATGTGCTTCTAGGTTTGAAAGGAGTTTTACACATACTAGAGGGAACCTGCACATTGAGATAAATGATCACGTTTCAAATTATAGATGCTTCAATGTGTGCATGGAAAATGAAATGTTTGTCACTAGGCAAACATGCTAATCATGAAAATTTATGAAATCGCTTTGTCACTTAGGGAGGCAAACATGCTTAATCACTTAAGAAACCATTTATCGAATTATCAGTTTAAATCCTATTTAAATCACAACTTCTCCCCTGATCACAATTATTAAAACATTTGAGATTTGTGATCTCTGTAGATTTAAATTGATTTTGAAAGCTTTTAAGGAGAATTGTGACTTGATTATGAAAGCGTTTTAATGCGATAAGGATCTGATGATGAGATTTTAAACTCCATTGGTTAAACATGCATGTACATCTTTTGAAAACAATTTAATGCCAAATAACTTTTTAATTTAATTGAAATCATTCTCCCCCTCAATCAATGACATAGGTTGTTGATTGAGCGATAGAGATTTTGACAGATAAGTCCTGATGATTATCAAAAATAGAGACCGAGTTATTTTTCAAAGCATTTAGTTTTCAAAGAGATAAATGTTATAGTATCAGAGCATGGAATTTGAAAACATGGTAAAACATGGCTCTGTTCTTTCTTTTAAAACCGGGTTATTGCCTGAAAATGACAATAAACCATTTTTTTCTCTTTCTCTCAAACATAATTTTTTGATTTTTTTGATTTTTTTTTTTTTTTTTTTTTTTTTTTTTTTTTTTTTTAATTCGAACAACATCTAAAGTCCCGTGTCATTCTTTGAATGACGGCACAAAGACCGTAGATATAATCGAACTGAGAAAAACATGACAAATAGACAATATTTTTTGAAGATTTTTCGATATTTTCAGATTTTTATGGATTTTTGAAAGTTTTATATTTTTCTATTTGGTTTTATAGGGTTTTATAATTTTGTATTTTGTTTTTCGAATAAATATTTACATGAGATAAATTAGTTTAAGAGAATGATGAAATGAGTACCGAGATAAAGATATCGTTCAACACGTTGTAGAAGAAAGGAATCAACATCTCTTAAACTTTCGCCACCAAAGCATTCGAGGCTTCTAAGAAAATCGTTTGGACATGAGCCTTCTCAATTTGAATCTTTGGTAGCTTCCCCCCAAACCGACAAACATCGAATAAAGACCATTTCCCTAAGAAGTAGAGTTGAATACAAAGCGGTCTCATTGATTGAAGCTCAGCACCCCGAAGAACACGAGAACACCGAAGTAACAAGTTGAAACATTGATCGTCTCAGTGGTTATCAAATCCGGATTAACGATTACGACCCGATCACATGAACCTGCGTGCATCCCGATGTACACCTTACTCTTCGAGTTTGACCAGTTGTCTATTTAGGGGAACAATATATCAACATCTTCATTTTACCAAGTGCATTCCAGTTATATAACATATAACCAATCAGCACATAATGTACACATGTACCCAACAAGAGTAGAGACGATGACATCCATGTAACATGTTGAGTCACTAATCATCTCGGTGGATGTCAACTCTGAAATAACTGAATTAGCTCGATCAAGTGAACATGTTGTGCATATAACCGGAAGCACTTTATCATAAACCGTATATAAGATGTCGATAAATGAGTATCATCTCACGTTCCAAATATTCTTCTCATTTCTTCCAACTGAAACAACTGAAGTAACATAATCTATCCATAAACTTGAAATCTTGTGAGAAGAACTCAAATAGCCCAAATGAATCCTGTGAGAATCAACTGCTACATAAACTCTCTCGGACTATCTTTATCAACCCATATGTAGACAATTTGAAGTGACCAACTGTTAAGAAAAAAAAACCAATATACCAAACTTGAAGCTGGAAGTCGAATTCCTCGTATTTGTGTCTTAAGCTTGCACTTAAAGATGGAAGAACGGTGTCGAGAATTTATGCACCAAGCAAATCTCTTAAGTACTCAATACTCAATTAAAGTATGAGACATTAACACCTCTTGCGATTATCCACAACGTAATATACAGCGTGACACGAGTAAAACAACGTAACTTCTAATAGTGATAGTTAACCAGGTCTTCAACCATCCACCTCGACTGCTGGTAACTAGATAACCCAAGACTTCAACTCTAATTCTTAAGCTCGAGCAAGTTATCAAATAAGATCACGCCTTTGTGAACGTCAACTTCAACCTCAAATAAGTGATAAAAGAGTAACTTCGAAGTAATCAACTTGTGTCAAATGCCCAACATGTGAATAAACATACAACCGGATGTACATTCACCCACTGAATGAACCGGAACAAATGATGCCTCAACATCAATGTATTCTTCCTAAAAGTATTCATGTAGAGACTGATCTGGAGGATACACCAATAACTTCGAGCGAATGAGGTAGACATTTTCCTTGACGTTCATGTGGTTGATTTATAGCATGCACGATGTGAGGAATAATAATCCATGAAGATTTGGCAAAGGAATACCAAAGAGTGGATCATTATTCATGAACAATAATCCGTGAATATTTGGCAAAGGAATACCAAAGAGCGGATCATTATTCATGAGTGCAACTGCAATATTATGATAATCATTATCAACGCCTTGAGGAATAACTGGAGATTGGGCTTTTTGAGTAGTCTGAGTTGTACTTCTTTGATGATGAACCAGTTGATTCAATAGAAACCGGAGCATGAGCTTCAGAAATGATGATCAACATTCGTCGGAGGTTAAAAGTACTCATCAAACATATCTTTGAAAACAATGAATCCCAAACATTGATTCCCAATTATCCTTAGTAAGTGAAGCATTAGGCGTTAGAGGAGAGTCATCAAAAATCAAAACAATGAATCCCAGTTATCCTTAGTATATTCACTCTTCATCAAAAGAATATACACTCATCATCATCAAAAATTAAGTCGTATTACCATTATTCAAACATCCATCATCATGTAGTATATTCACTCTTCTCCCCCTCAAAAATTGCATCCGAAGTTGCCATTTTGATTTAAACAAGTGAATAAGAATGTACACCAATGAACGTAGATCCACTTGATGACTGAATGAGCGTGGCAAAACATGAAGCTTGTTGATGAAGAATGTAGATGAGTATGGCCATTCATGAGAGAATTTCTCTTTAGCTGAAGATAAAGCACCACGAAGAGCGTACACTTTTCTTTTCTTTGAAGAACGGGGCCTGAAGTGTTATCTGCAGACATCATAATGATGAAGTACGAGGCCTGAAATGAACGAGCGTCATAATGATGAAGAACGAGGCTGGCGATGTGAACAGACGTCATTGTTTAGAGCCCAGTTATATGTTTAGAACCGCCCGAATCCAAATACCAAGGGACGACTTGTACGACCTGCTTTGGATAACAGACGAAGACATAGAATTGGAAACATTGGATCCCCACGTGCTCATGGGGTCCTTTTGGTTAGCACCAACAATCTTTGAATCAGCAGAAACCCTAGGTGCAATGTCATTGTCACTAGGAGCTAAACTAGTAGAAGCATCGGACTTAGTCGAGGGACATTTTGTGCTTAATGGGATTGTTCTACCAGTTGGCTTCCAAACCTTAACAGGCACTACTCTAGGCATAGTGGATCTAGTTAAGGGGCAAGGTTTGCCATTCGTGAATATTCGACCTGTTGGCTTCCACGGAAATCCTACATTGGTAAAAACCTTCCCTGTAGGTTTCCAAGATTGCTTAATCTGTTTCGCTCTCCAAACTTTCTTAACTGGGTTATGAATCTTAGACCTCGGAAATAACACATCACATTTATCATGATTACCAGAAATTAAACATTTTTTTTTGCATGTTTTGCAGACAGCATAAGGCCTCGAATTAATTTTAGTAAGCTTAGAGCTAATACTAGAACTAACACGATTCTTTTTGTTCAAATCAAACTTCTTGTCCCTATGGTGTTCTTTCACTTCCTTATCATGAACACTTTTAGTTTGCGTAATCCTATCCTTCTTTGCATAGCTTCTAGGTTTTGACCCGCTAACTTTAGTGTCAATCTTAACATCAGTAGAAGTAACGATGGGAACATTACATGGCTTCACTACTTTCTGCATTCCTGGTCTAGAAGTCTGGATCTGAAATTCTAGGAGGCACATCACAGGTTGCTTGCTTGAATTTAGGTATGGAACAAGGCATATCAAGGGTCACATGCTTGGCTTTAGGCATAGAACGGATTTCCTGTTTGGCACTAGGCATAGAACAAGGCTTCACAGCTTTGCCTTTTTCACCTAAGGGTTTTGGACATGTTGCAATTACACATTCAAGCAGCTCTTGAGATCGTTTGGCCTGGAGGCAAGCAAACCTAATTTCACTATCAAGAGGTTTGTTAATGAAATCCTCTTCGACAATCTCACGGAGACATTCTAGACTATCCTTAAGGTGAGCACAGTAGTCATGAAAAGCATGTTCATTATTCCTAAGATGAGGAGGAATATATTTAACTGTCACAGTGTATTTGCAATCTAAGGGTGATTTTGAGACAACATTCTTATTGAAAACAAGTGGCGTTTCCCATTTCCTCGACTTCTCAGATTCTCAATTTCCTTTTGTAAAGACGTTATTTTTTCGTTGTTTTGGTCACGGGTGACGTTTATTGAATCATATAACTCTTTAAAATGTCGTTTAACCTTTTCATTTTCTTCTAGAAAACTTTTGTTTTCCTTTTGTAAAGCATTTACTAGGTTTTGAAGATGAAACGTTTGAGAATTCGAAGAATCTAAAGGAGGAGGCATTTGGCTGTCATATTGTTCGTTTGACCCTTTAATTGAGAGATTTGGGCTTTCAACTTTCTCATCGTGTTGCACTGAGCTTGAATCTGTTCATCACGTTTGTTAATTTGAAAACTGCATCAAACTCTGGAGCATCTGAAGATGTCTTGATATTTGAAGTTTTGACATTTTCTTTGAGATGTTGATATTTGAGTTGTAAATTAAAATGCTCAACTTCTAGTTTAGAAAAATGTTTAACCAAATTGTCGTGATCATCCAGTTCAATTTTCTCGTTTAGTTTAGAATTAGTTTTTCAAGCTCAATGACACGATCATGGGAGACTTTCAGGGCCACAGATAGTTCATGAAATTTGGAAGCATTAATAGAGCAATTTGAAGCATTGAAAAAGATATCTTGAGCAACACATTCAGTAATAAGAGTCTCATTTAAGGTATGCAAGTTCTTCCTCTCAATCTCATTATATTTTAGTGCACGCTCATAATCACTAACTTCAACTACCATTGCATCAAATTCCTTTTCCATTTCTTTAATATCGATTTTATCCCTTTTTAAGACTCTCAAAATGATCTTTTAGTTGTTTAAAGAAAGGCATGACCTCAGTTAAATAACATTCTTTCATTTGCTCAAAACCCCTTTCCCTTCAGTTATCCCAGTGGGTGTGATCCTTTTCTTACAAGTTTTCTCAAAATCGGTAAATAGTTGAAGAATAACATATTGACTGATTAAGGTCTTGCTCTTAGTGGCAATAGTTCTAGGAACTAAATGCATTGGTGTATTTGGAGGATACACAGTCGCTTTAGGAATTTCCTACAAGGGGGATTCTTTTCAACAAGATTTTCAGCTTTTTGCAAGTCCATATCCTTTTTCCGGAACACTTGTTCAGGGGTCAATAGAGTCTGAGGCTTAAACATGTTTAAGGATATCCAATTTTCCTTAGTGTAATCATGGGGTTTTATCGTTATCTTGTTCTTTTTACACTCAGGATCTTCTAGCTTCTTATTCATTTTCTCCCTAGTGACTTCATCTGATTTCTTATCTTCCTCGGTGCACTCAGCGCAACTAGGTTTCTGTCTAGGCTTAAGGATCTCATTACCATCATACAGTACCTTATGAGCATTTCTAGCCTTTTTAATTACCTCTGGATTAGGTTCCTCAACAAGGGAAATGCTATGCTTATCGCTTAAGACTCTATGCTTAGTGATCATGTGAGCAGTCTGAATGGTATTCCCTTGTACGTACAACTTATTTTCAAGCTTGTTTTTCAAAGTTTTTAGATTGGAAAAATCATTCAAAAGTTTTGATTCCTTAGCCTTGAATTCTTGCTTAAGCATTTTAACATTTTCTTGAAGTTCGTGTTTTTGCTTAGCGTTTTTAGAAAGCTTTTCTTGTAAGGAGTTTAACTCTTGTTTTAATACTTCTTCTCTAAACCTACTTTTTCTAATAGTTGTATGCGTATTTGGACATCCAATTCCTGCTCACGGGTGGTCAACTCAAACTTAGCACGCTGTTCATAAATAGCAACTTGATCCTTATATATGTTAAGCTCAGTGGTAAGGGAATCATCATGCACAAATGCAGCGTACTCATGCAGTTCATAATCATCATTTTGAGTAGAAGATGCACAACTAGGTACAGCAGAAACATCCATGCAACTTACCGGAGCATTGACATGCACAGCTGTGGTACGGGTGCATCTCTATATTAGGTACATCCGAAGCTTCCATGGAGCGTTCCTTTGCATTAACTTGCACGGGTTGTGTCTGGTGCACCTCTCTCTCTTGTGAATTTGAGCACGAAGATTCCATTTTTCCATTATCCGACTCATCATTTTTGTTGTCACTGACATTACGCATTTAGCAACACCCGATTCTTCAACATATACATTACCCAACTTATCACAACAATCTTTCAACTGCACCTGACACTCATTCACGTCTTCATTCTTTTGAGCAGATTCTTCAATGTACTTTTTCACATTATCCATGAGTTGGATAAATGTCTCAATGAATTCTTGAATTTCCATTCCAGTATGTTTTTGAAGGAAATTCCAGTCAAGTGTTGATCGTAATCTGCTGAATATTCCCACGATGAATGGCTGAAATTTTTTGTAGATTACTTGAAGAGCTGCATTGGAACCATCCTTTTGAACCTCTTTATTGGTAAGTTGCAGCTTTAAGTGTTCTAAGTTCAACAGCAAGCTTCTTGTCAATGTAGGTAAGTCCTGGCGGAAAAGAGCACTACATGTTCGATCCCCAGCTATGGATAACAGCTGTATGAGGTGCAGATGAAGTAGCTGATAGGGCTCAATGCTGCATTCCATTTGCATGGCATTCTGTAGCAGGTGCAATTCATTCTCATTGTACTCAGAACATGAAGATTTCACATCCTCATTGTTTAATTCAAACATCTTTAATTCAAACATCTTTAATCGTTCAGTGTAGCAATCATTAACATTATTGTCCACAGTATCATACAATTTAAGCACTTCTGAAATCACTGGGTCAGTAGAGTAAGTAGAGTAAGACATGATGTGGTGGAATGCACGGGATTTTACAAGTCTATGATTTAAACCGAGAAATAGAATCTTTCGCGGGATTTTACTAAAATCAAGACCAAACCGTTAAGCAATGACCAATGGAATGTGTTAAGATGACTGATGGATCGACACAATGATAGACAATTGTGTGTAGGACTTATGATTGTTTGTGGGATAAGAAGAGATGTTGTTTGGTTGTGATTTGGGTTGGTTGTTGCACGATTTTCCAGAGAATTTTAGGTCTAAAAACATAAAAACCTCAATAACTTCTGTTCAGAGCGGATTTAGCCCTCGAAGGTTGTTCATTCGGCGTGACATTCTCCTCGTTCTCACGGTCGTTTTGATGGGTAGAACGCTGAAAACGGAGTTACGAATCAAAAGTTATAGCCGTTTGAAGTTTTGTAGGGAAAAGTCAACAAGTCGCTAAGAATTCTTGAACCAAGTCGCTAAGACCAAGTCGCTAGGACCTAATTCGCTACACCACTAAGTCGCTAGAGTCCCAAGTCGCTAAGACAGAAAACAATTAAGTCGCTAAGTAGTAACTCGCTACAGACCAGTCGCTAACCAAATTTGGCAAACAATCGCTACACAAGTCGCTAGAGACACAAGTCGCTAAAGAGCAACTCGCATTCTGACCAAGTCGCTATCACAAGTCGCTACCCGTAGTGGAGAATCCACTACTTGTACTTTAACTCGCTAGATCTAACTCGCTAGCTCCAACACTGTAAGTCGCTACAAAAATGTGAAGCAAGTCGCTACCAAGAAAATATTCCGTGAACTAAGTCGCTAGCTTGAAAAACCATATAAACCTCACTTTTCAATCCAAAAACAACCCAACCAAGATGATTCAAGCTTACCAAATGAAAACCTAAACACTTTTGATGATTCTAAACATAAAAGTACAACCAAAATCGAAACTTTAACACTAGAAATCAATCAAATGATGCAAAACCACTAAACTTTTTCAAACTCAAAAACCACCTAAAACCACTAGAAATCCAAAGATGTGTAAGATATGATCTAACCATGGCTCTTGATACCAATTGTAATATATAACTTTTCACATACACATCATAACATTAACACAAGGTAGAATATAGATGGAATTCTAGAGAGAGAAAGTTAGAGGTTTAGGGAACTTAGTGAGAGAAAGTGAAAGATATTATTATGAGCTCCAACTCTCTACCTTGGGAGGTAGAGAGTATTTATAGTCTTACATAAACGCCACACATCGGGCTGTGGATCAGGCATACAGTGGGTAAAGACCCGTCCGTCCTCCACGGTGTTACTTAACTAAATACTACTTAACTTAATATTACTATGACTACGAGCTTTCTAACGAATACATATACTTGAGGTGACCGACTCTTTAATACCTGGAATTTCTAATTCCTAACAAATTCGATAGAGCGTTATTAGCGTTGGTTCATAAATATGACGATGTTACCGAGAGTTTGGTTTATTTACTTCGAGATGTGTCAGTATCAATTAGTGTTTTCATATATTTATATACTTATAAATATATATAGGTTTAGTTAGTTATCGACTTACTACTTCTTGTTATGAACTCTAGGTCGTCAAAAATATTTGTTTTATAAAGTCGTATGAGTTTACAAGTTTTCTTAACATGTTTCTAAATTTGCACTTCTTACCCTCAAGTTTGAAAATATACGAGTTTGGCCCTTACACTTTGGAAAAATGACATTTTGTACCCAAATATATTTCTCATTCAGAATTTACAGGTTTGGTCCCTCAAAAATCTGTTTTTACAAAGTTTAATCAAAAGTTATATTTTACTTTTAGTCCTCAAGTTTGAATGTGACACTTTGACCCAAAAACTTTAATTCATCTTTTTCCACTAGTTTCCCATATTTACAAAATGGATCTTAGACTTTTGCATGCATAAGTGACATATATAATAAATACCCTTAACTTCCCATAATGTTTATATTTAACCCGAAATGTGTGTATTTTGCAAAATAGATCCAAAGTTCAATTTCAAAGTTAGTTACTTATTTAACTTTCTCTTTTATTATATTATGTTTTGTTCGAAAGTCGGTTCTTGTGTCACTATTCAACGACAAAAATCTATAATCTCCCATCAACTCCATTTTTTGTATAAAACAATAGTCAACTTTATTTTTCTATATAAGAACTCTATATTTAAAATCTAACCTCAGATGTACGAACGAGGATGACCGTTTTAATCGTCGGAAACTAGTGAAGCTTCACCGGAGATGACGCGACTCGCCTAGAAAAACATGTATCGTCGGAATTGTACACAACACTTGACGGAAGGAGCAAACTTCGCTTGGGAAAGAATTAGAACAAATATGTTTGTTTTCACGTGTGTTAGAAGACAGGGAGGAAACAAAAACATGAGTCAAAATGAAATATGACACGTCTCTTCATGTCTCTCGTTGAGACAGTCCCTCGTCCATCTCCCTTGTCGATTAGTTAACCACTTGTCACCTCTTCGAAAACCATTCATCACATGTTGGAAAACACCAAGCTCGTTGTAAACCATCTCTCGTCGAAATTTTCAACAGCTTTAGCTTTTACTCTCTTTCTTACTTAAACTAGCTCTTTGACTTGTTATTTATGATGTTAAGGGTTTTCTTTGTACTATGGATGGTTGTTTGTTCGAATGATGGTGTTCAAGTAATTTCATGTTTAGCCGGAGATGGCGAAGAAGGTGGTAGAAAGAGGCGGCTAGCAAAGGAGGAGGTGAACCCGCTTGTTGCACAAAAACTCTATGTTTTCTAACCCCAGCCTTTGCTACTGTTTGTATAATGGAGAGGAAAAAAATAAAAGATGTGAGCCTTTGTAAGTGGGAGAACTTGTGAGATGTGTGAAATGAGGCAAATAATGGTGACTTATATAGATAAGGAGGAGCATGATTCTTCTCTTCTTTTCTAGTTCTAATGTGATGAAAGTGATGGGTGAGTAGTTCTTAAGCATGCTTCGACAGTGACACACCATTGGAGCATGATTTGGTGTTGTCAATTCATAAGGGACATGAAGACTTTAGGACTTTTAGGTCTTTAGGTCAAAAGTAAGTTAGTGTTTAGGGTAGTATGTTTAGGTTAATATAGGATGTGTAGAGTGGCTAGGTTTAGTGTCTTGTCCCCTCTTTTGATATCATACATTCACACGCACATGTATATATGGGATCAAGGATTTGATTTGTTGCTTTTGGTGTCTCGTTGGGTGATCACAGAAACAAGAAAAAAAAAGAAAAGAAAATGGCCATTGCACAAGCTCATATGCAAGATATGATAGATGCATGTGGCTTTTGTTTGATTTTCGTTGGTAGCACAAGAAAGAAAGACAAGACATGCAACATTGTGATGTTTTTGTTTTGGTTGTGTCTTGAACGAGGAAGCAAAGAAAAGAAAAGAGAAACATAGCTTTTATCTCCTCAATCTCATACACTCATGATACATATATTTTTGACCAAAGATGGATATTAAATTTTTTTTGTGCTTTGATTCGTACACGTTGGGTCATAGAAGCCAAAAAAAAATGACACCAAAATATTACATGTGCATATTTGGTTTACAATTTCATCAAAGGTGTGTTTGGGCTAGGAGTTAGCGGATGGACTAGGCCCAAGTGGGATGAAAGATTGGGTTGGATCGGATGCAAGAACACGAGCCCAAAGAATGAAAATAGGAGTTGGGTCGGGTTTGGCTAGGAGACCAGGTAGAATATAAAAATATAAAACTTTATTATATATAATTTTCATTATCGAGGTCGAGGTGGAAAAATATCCCGTGTCTTGTCGTGTTTAAAGTTCGAAACGAAAGAAAAAAAAATGTAGTTGCGAAAAATCGGTAGGGAAATTTACGAGTCGTTACAATACTTAATAAACGGCTTTTAGATTTTCGTTGATACCCTTATTTTTAAACATTGAGGACAATGTTTCGTTTTAGTCTGGGGTGGGCAATCTTCGATTTGATTTGACCGCACTTGCTTATTTTTTGTCGTGTTTCTCTCGCAACCCCGTTTTTCCTTAGAAAATGAAAAAATTGTGCAAAAATGTGAAAATTTAAAATTTTTTGTAAGCTTTTGCTAGTTTTATGATTGAAAAGTTCTTGCTAGTCTCTTAGAAGTTTCTTTAAATATGCGTTTTTCTTGAAATAGCCTTTGCTAATTGCTTAGACAAGAGTTTGCTTGTAAAATGCGATTCTATCTCAAAAGGCCAAGAATTTGCAAGTCTCCCTAAGTGATTTTAAATATGCTTAAAAACAAGAATTTGCGAGTTTCTAATAAGTGACTTTAAAAATGCGAGACTTGAGATTATTTTACGAAGCATTTGCTAAGTTAATATATGTTTTGACAACTTGTTGACTTTCCGCTACCGTGAGAGTAGGAATAGAATTTTGACTTGACCGGGCGTGTTGAGCCCTAGCTTGTTCCCTTAACAATAGATAATCTAAAAATTATCGGCTAAGCATCCGCGGATCTCATTATTTGGGATTTTAAATTTGCCGAGATCGAGAAATGATAGAGTTACTTATGAGTTTAGATGCTAAGCGTGGAGTAGATGGTTCTCTTTAGAGCCCATCGAAGGTACTTATGGCTTTTGTTCCCACAAAATTGTTTCACCCCATATCTGTCTAATAAATAATTAGAGATGTTGAGTTTTTGGCAATAGTTAGTTCTTTATCTTCTTAAAAGAATCTTTGTTTTAAAAATTGGGTACACATCAAGGACTCGTAATAAGTAGTAAGTAAAGTTATGAGCTGCGGTTCGAGATCGGACCCTTGGATTCTTATTTCAATAGTAAGCTTTTAGGTCTTGGCTACCCTCTTACGCTGGCCCTTGGACCTCTAGCCGGGATTGGGTGAGGTTCTTGGTCTAACCCACTGGGATCCTCATTTCATGAAGCCTAGAGTCTTGGAATTCTCCGTCGGGCCCCTGGATCCTTTATTCTGAAAAAGTGTAAGGTCTTGGAATTACCCCGTGAAGCTCCGTAGTTCATAGCTCATATAAGTAAAAGTATAAGTGCAAAAAATAAAAAAAAAAAAAAAAAAAAATGAAAAGTCAAAAGTATAAGAGAATAAAAATCCCTTGATGTGGACCTCATTTTTGAGACAATGGTTCTTGAGAGAAGATGGATAACTAATTAGCGACTTAGCTTTGTATCTTTATCGGAATAAAAATTATCGAAACGAGAATTTGAAGAAATTCATTTCTCACAAAAATAAAAAAATCTAGAGGAAAATAGGAAAATGGGATCAAAAGGTAATTACACAAGTAACTTCCATGGGTAGTGTTAGCATCTAAAATCATATTTAACAACGATTTCGATTTTACGCTTAGTTTGGGGACTTGTGAAAAATCAGGGACGATGTATTCTATCCGTATGGTCACTTCACGCTGTGTTGTGTTTCCTACTCCGTGATCCTAACGTGTCGTTTGAAAAATGTTGGAGTTATTGATCGACATGAAAGTTCAACAAACCGTCACTCAAAATCAGAATGTGCTTAATCATAATATCTATATGTGATATAAAAGGTAAACGGGGAATTTTTAGAATTAAGGGTTCTTAATCTCTTTTGAGGAATCTTTGATACTTCTTCATAGGTTGAAATCCTTGGTTTTAGAAGCGTGAATTGATTGCATTGCGTGGGGACACGACAATGGTCTCGTCTGGGGTATTTTGATATGTGCTAAAACACATATCTTTTCATTATCAAAATCAGACCCAAAATAACCAAGAAAGAGCCGTTTATTGCTAATATTTGCTGTTTTCTTGAGTTTTTGCTTGTGCAGGTACGAATATGTCAAAACACGCAAAAGATAGCCAAATCAGACAAAAACCCGAGCACGAGAGATAAAGAGTGCTAAAGCTGAGCCGGAAGGTCAGAATTGAGCAATTGTGAAGATTTTCATGATGAAAGGATGATTTTTGAAAGATATGATCAAGTTTGAAGAATTGTCAAAATCAGTCCCTCAACTTTGAGCATTTGACAAAAATAATCCTCAAGTTTCAGAAATTGGCAAGAATGGCCCTTGATCTATTAAAGATTGGCAAGTCTAGCCCTTGGATTACATTTTTAGATTTACATGTTTAGTCCCTGGAAAATCAGATTTGGCAGTTTTGGTCCTTAAGTTGCTACATGGATCCATATTAAATCCTAAGTCCAAATCTAATTCACAAAGGCCCAAAATATACCTCAAGCCCACTCCCTAAAACCCGGTCCACCCATTTATCCTATAACCCGGTCAACATATTCAATCAAACAAACTGAAATAAAATAAAAAAAACAAACGCGCCAAAAATCCCTCCCAAATAAACCCAGCCTATGAACCCTAATTTCCCATTTAATTAATTCCCCAAATTAAACCCAAATTCACCTGAAATTGTCACTAAACTCTGACACGTGACTGACACACGGATGCCACGCTGGCAATCCGTGTGTCAATCACAACATTCCTCTCACCTGATTGGTCGAAGCTATGTGGTACATGATCCAAGGGTCTAAATTCAAGAGGATACGTATGGGAAATGATCCAAGGGTTGTGATATGACCAGAGAAAGCACAAACACAAGTTTCCAGACCCTTCCAAGGCATAAGCTCAAGTATATAAGGACCCCTTCATCAACGAATTGGACACACCTTTTTCTCTCAATACCTTATTGTATTTTCAATTCAGTTTTAGTGTTTTTATGTTAATTTCACCTTTGTAATCTACTCTTGTACTCAGTTTTTTATTAATGAAATTTCTGTTTTTACTCTTCAAATTATTGTTTCAGTTCTTAATGTTTTGAATCTCAGTTTATTAGTTAATTGTTAGTTAATCTCAGTTTTATTCAAAGGTATTTACAGTTTGTTTCTCAAGTTATTTAAAAATACAAAAAAAATCAGAAAAAAACCTTGAAAAATAAAAAAATCATGTCAAAATATTTTTAAGCTTCATTAAGCTTTAGATTCATTGTGCATAAGCTGGTTCAAAATTAGTATCTCATCCATTCACAAAAAAATCAGTTCAATAGTCAAAAATCAAGCAGTCAAAAGCAAAGGGAAGTAAGTCGGATTTGGAAGGACTTAGTGCTGCCAATAGCTTGTTTTCAAACAAGCTAGAGCTTGTAGAGTAGCTCTGCGAGCATTGATTGCCCTTGTTGTGCTAGGGCTTTGTAAGTACTTATTCAATTTTTAAGTTTAAATTGCATTTACTGTTTTTATAGATTAGATCTGATAATTTTAGCTAAATATTGTTAGGAGAGGTTATTTGAGTTTATTGTTAGCTTATTTCATTAGATTTCATCATAGTTTAGCTTAATTCTATAATCTGCGCACATAATTAGTCTTCAGCTGCATCACTTGGTACTTGTGTTATTGGTGTGATTTTGCTGAGAAGTTTGCTTCAAATAGGCTTAATATAGTTTATTGAATCTGAGTTAGGAGATAGAAGCATTTGGAATAGCAGTCTGTATGTTTAAAATTTGCATATAGATTTGAAAGGAGTGTTTGGATCAGATTAAGAAATTGAGTTTGAGGATTTGATTGAGGTTAGATTCTGTTTCTATAGCTTCTACCAGTATAATTGAAGTCAATTTAGTCATTCATTTGCACCTTAGAACAGTAAAAGTCAAAATTGCTTGTTATATGTTTCAATTTCTATTTCAGTGTGAATCAGTAGTCCAAACCTTGCATCTAGATTTAAAAATCATAGATATAGCTTGCATTAGGTTTAGTCTATCATCAAACATCATTTTTAATCACTGAATCTAGCTTTGAAGTTCAATAAAGTCAAATTTCCAAAACTGTTTTCAATAGTCAAAAAGTAGAAAATAAGGTTTTTGCAAAAGTTTGTAGAATTTTCATGGTTTCAATTCTGGTTTAAAACTATTGATATTTTGGGACTTGTAACTTCAGCTGGTCTATTTTTGAAAAGTGAATTTTGTGGAATTTTTGGAAACTGTTTTAAGCACTTAATAAGCTCTTCATTAGAGCTGATTTGCCCTGATCACACTCATCATTCACGAGTGTGATCGGACCATCTTGAGACCTTGCACGCAGGTCTCACATAGCTTCTTAGGGTCTGATTATTGGCTTAGACGTTCATTGGTTGGTGAACTAGAGTGCCTTATTTTTAGTTTTCTGATTAGCTTATTAGATAAGCAGTTGTGATAGCTTAAAATAGGTAGATCATAGATGTTTCAGTTTTAAAAATCAAATTAGTTAAATCAGTTCCATCAGCACATTAGAGGTTTAGAGTAGTTGGATTTAGTTGGTTTTGAGTTAATTTAGCATACTTTATCTTATGTGTCAATTTGGTTCTCATTTGGTGCCTTTTGCTTATTTTTAGTACTTATTATTAAGCACTTTCAACATCAGCTTCATTTTCTTGCACACCTGCATCACTTCTCTTATTTTTCATAGATTTAGAATAATATTTTAGAATTTCCTTGAATTTTTCATAATTTTCTCTAAGTCTTTACATTTACTATTTTTCTTATTTAAAATTAGTTTTAATACTTTTTAATTACTTTTTATTACAAATAAATCAGAAAAGCTTCAAAAAAATAAGTTTTCATTTTTCCTAGATTAATAAAAATATAAAAAGCCAAAAAATTAATTTTTCCATATTTTTCCTAGTTAAAATTATAATATTTAGCCATTTAATTAGTTTAAATTAGTTTTTAATTCAAATAAATAAAATAAAAATCATAAAAATTAGTTTTAAATCATTGTTAAGTTTTAAATTGAATTTTTAGTTTAAAAGTAATTTTAGATCATTTTTAGGACTTAACTTAGACTTAGTTGCATTTTATTTACGTTTCATTTAATTCGTATTAGTTAAATTTGCGTAATTAGGTTTCCCCGTAGTTTTAATTCCCTTTAATTGCTCCCCATTTCCCGTAGTTTTGATAAAATCTCCAATCTAAAACATCGAGCATTTTAATAACAAACCATAAACGACATTGTCCATTCACACCTCGTTGGGACACGACTCGGATTTCCTAATCCGTATCACTTATCACTCACGGGATTTGATTCATTATCCTTTTTCCTAAAGGGATTTTAAATCATTCCTTGTGGTTATTTTTGATATCGATATTGTAGTTTTATCCATACACACACCACCCTAAACCTCAACGAATCACCTAGCTTTTCACTCATGATCCAATTGTAATAGAGCCCAGATATGATGTTCATAGGAGCCTTATAGTCAATGTAAGTGTGATCCCTATATAAGTAGCTAATCATGCATGGTATCTTAATGTTCCTCGGGTCGTCCTTTTTTATGCACGGGTTGAAAGGTGGTTGCGGGTTATTAACTACGTTATAATGATAGGTGATTTCTTTTCCATTGGGGTATGAATTAAAATATTCTTTGAGTTCCTCTTCCTCATTACCCTCCATAATTTCTAGCACCCAATAATCTCCTTCCTCAAGCTCATCATCCGAGTCATCACTCATGGTGGAATCACTATCTAATGTACTAATGGTCTCCTCAAGTGCTTTCTCGAGTGCATTTTCAATTATCCTATTCAATTTCCTAAATTCCCCAATTTCACTATATATTCGAGCGCGGAGTTGGTTGGCATAGGTTCGATCAAGTGGTGAGTAGTTTGGTGGTGGATGATATGGTGGATCGTTTTTTGGTGGATTATCACCTTCCATGATGAAAAGTGATAAGGTTACGAACAAAAACACAAAGAAGGGGGATAGACTAAAAGAAAGCTAAGAAAAAAGGAAAAAAACTCACTTGATAGGAATCAAGCGAGTAGAACTTATCTCTTATCAACAACGTCATAAAATTTAAGTACCTCAGATATCACTGAATCAGGAGTGTTAGGCATGATGTTGATGTTAATGAAATTTAACAAAATCGGTAAGAGACCGTGAAATATTGTTAACTTTTAACGCGTTACGATAACAGTTGGATCGATTCAATGATTAGTGATTGTATGTTAAAAGGGATACTAGAGTGTTTGGATTAGGTGAATTGTAGTTTAATTGTGATTTGGAAAAGTTTGAATCAAATTACAGTCCAACAAATTTTTTTGGGCAAGGTGTCTCCTAGACAAAACTCAAGATTTGTCTTCAAATAGCTCAAATCGCAACCTCTCAAATCGCAGACTCTCAAATAACCCAAAACACAACCTTCAAACCGCAGACTCAAACCGCATGTATCAAACCGCAGAACCAAATCGCAACCCTCAAAACGCAGTCGACTCAAATCGCAACCTGTCAACTCGTAGAGGCCTCAAACCGCAATAACACAAACCGCTAGAGCAAAATGACAAACCGCAGGTCACTTTCGTGAAGTACAAGTGTCACTATCGTCCTGTTTTGTCTTTTGGCTGAAGTTCAAATTGCAGTTTTTGTCCTATTATCAAACCGCAACAGATTAATATTAAAATAATCAAATCGCAGCTTGAGTTCCGTCAAATCGCAACCAAGAAGCTGTCAAACCGCAACAAATCAAGTTCGTGAGTCAAATCCCAACGAAGAACCAAGGTATTTTTCACCTAAAACCACCTAAAAATCACCCTTTTGAACGTTTTTGGTTGGTTTATTTTGCACAACTTGATCCTAGAAGGTTATAACTACCCTAAAAACACTTACTTTAACACCACAAACGTGAGAATCAAAGAGAGCCAAAGATAAGACCAAAAACCTTCAAAAACCAACTTTTTAATCTAAAACACCAAGAAAACGCACATACAATCTAGCTAATCAAACCATGAGATCTGATACCAATTGTAAGATTATTGATATCATAACATCATATGAGATTTGTGTGAAAATCGTGAGGTAGAGAGAGAAAGAGATGAGAGAATGTGATGCTAGAGAGAGAAACAAAATATGGAAGGTTATATTCCAAATAAAAATCAAACCCTCTCCCATGTGGGGAGAGGGCTTATACAACTTACTTACGCCCTCCTTCGGGCTGTGGATCAGGCATACAGTGGGTAAAGACCCGTCCTTCTTCCACGGTGTTACTTACGCTAATCTATAACTACTAAATAACCTTAAGTCTACGAGCTAACATATGCTAGACTATACTTGGGGTGACCGACTCTTCTATATGGATTTACTAAATCCTAACACTAGTCTCACTCACTTGGAGCAGAGTAACATCAACAACAGGATCCTCTTCCATGTTATTGGCATCAACAGATGCACTTCCTACTTCCCCTAAATGCTTATCCTGAGTCAATTGGAACAGATTTACATCAACATCAGGATCCTCAAACCTGTTATTGACATCAACTAGTGCTCTTCCTAATTTCTCAAACTGCTTCCCCTGAGTCACTCGGAACAGATTAACCTCAATATTAGCAGGATCCTTAATAGTATTGTCCTCATCCATAAGTACTAAAGCACGATTACTATTATGAACAGGTTGGCTGGCAAATGATGTGTCTAGGGTGGAAAATATAGACTCAATGTTTGGGAAATTGCTAGATTCACCAATATAATTGAGGTCCATAGGTACTTGTGTAAGTTGCATAAAAGGATCTAGTTCAGACTCATTATCAAGATCATCTAAAACAAATCGTCTACAACAAGATTGAATAGCAGCACTAGCAACTTTTCTACTATTTTCATCCATCTCCCAAAAAACAATCTTAATAGATTGTGGCGACATTTCAGACAGTTCTAATATTGTCTTACCTATTTCCAAATACACATCTATCAACTTATGGTATTTGACAAGGTCTTTCAACAACTCAAGATTAGCAGCTTCAAGAGAACTAAACAATACATCATCCAATGTACTACCAGGCTTAACAAAGTTGTAATAATTGGTTTGTCCATTATCATAACCGATTTCGATCATGAGAGCATCTATTTCATCAACAGATACCTAATTGATTTCAACATAATTAACCTGGCATTCCTTACCTCCATTATATGTTCTACCTGACCAGTATTTGAATGTAATTTTATGATAGAACCTCATGCTAAAGGAACCTGGTCGATCTGCTATATAAAAAATATAAAAAAACGTTGTTACAATAAACTTACCTAAAAGGGGAATAACTTAAACAATCGTACTAATATATAGGTGTATACGATTATAACAAAAAAAAATAATAATAAAAAAAAAATATCACTTATCATATATCCTAATTGTAAAGTTTTCCTCCTTCTCATGGCCATCAAAGAAATGAGGTTCTCTAATTTGCCATAAAGTAAATCCAAGGTTGCTGCTTGTTATTTTCTTTACTTAGATTATTGGATTTCATGATTGACATTGCATTAGGGTTTTCTGGGTAGGCTTCCAAAACAAGTTTGGGGATGACCAATGAGTACACAGCTTAGTTATATTAGACATTATGGCGGGAAATTGGATTAGACATATGCTACATAGTACATCAAAGTAATAAGACGATTCTACCCTCAACACAAAACGGATAACGGGATTTTATGGAACATAACAGGACTTTGACCTGGGCATTAATGGTCAAGGGACTGGTTTAGCCTCAAAATCTCATACTTTGGACTACTGACGATAAAAATAGCAAATTTTGTCTCAGCGGGATGTTTCTGGACAAGTTTAAAAACCAACAGTGTATTTTAGTCTTAAATCTTTTTATCCAACTTGAATTAAATTTAACCATTAAGTTTTAAATTGGCACATTTACAAACCAACATAAATAGTTTTGAAATAGTATTCAACAAAATACAAACATTGACATATAAGAACAAATATTACTAAAATTACCACTCAACCACTACACATTTGAACTTGCCTTGATATTGAATAGACGTTGACTAAACCTTCAAACCTTCCCAAACCAAATTCTAGAGAAGGACCTAACAACAAATGTGAGATACCTAAACAGAACTAATACACCAAAATCAAAATCAGACAAAAATACCAAACATTTAATGTATGCTTTGTACAATTAAACTTCTAGGTTTGTTTTGCAATATTGATACATTGGCTACACTATTCAGATGCACTAAAATAGCATGTGTATAACTCATTCAACCTAATTTTATAATCTCCTGTTTTATCTATCTTTCAATATAATAATAGGGTGAAAGCTAAATACACGCAACGTGATTTTTCAGAACTACCGATGTACGCAACGAATTTTGAAAATTACCATTGTACGCAATATATTTTTAAATTTAGAACAATGTACGCAATATGACCGGTAACTAACAAGTTACCAGGTCACAAACTTTCAAAAATGACATAAATGGTCCTTGTGACTTGCGTTGACTTTCACAGGTCATCCCTTGACTTTATTTTCGGTTAAAAAGTTTCAGTAATGGTCCTTATGGTCATTAACTTTCAGATTTAGTCCGTTTTTTCCGTTTTTGTCAGCTTTTTCTTACGCTTTTGTCCGCTTTTTCTTACGCTTTTATCGGTTTTCATCCGCTTTTTGGCCCTTTTTCTTACATTTTGTCCGCTTTTATCCGTTTTTCACGCTTTTGCTTTTCTTTCGCTTTACCTGCTTTTATCTGTTGTTTTTACGTTTTGTTCGTTTTTCGTACATTTTTTATTCGTTTTTGTCCGTTTTTCTTACATTTTGTCTGTTTTTCTTACGTTTTTGTACTATTTCAACATGTTGAAAATTTTTTCCAAAAAGAAAAAAAAAATTGGAAAAAAAATTTCCAACAAAAAAAATTGGAATTTTTTTTCAAT
>OU343224.1:41813612-42008144 GCA_910596185.1 Chrysanthemum makinoi | reverse complement strand
ACTCTACCATCCCTGAATATCCCACTTTTGACAGTCATCCTTTGGAAGAAACAGAATTTGTTATCCCAAACAATCCTTTACCAACAAAGACAACCTACATCTAATCCTATAACTAATAGTTCCCCTGATCATGCATCCAATGAACCACCAACTCTTGATGAACCAATAATCACTCCAATTGAACCTACACTTCTTACAACTACAATTATCCCTATGAGGAAGTCTACTAAACAAGCTACTAGACCCACTTGGTTGAAAGATTTTGTCACTCCTCCTTTACCTGGTAGTACTTCTTCTACTCCTCATTATCCCTTATTTGTTTCATCTGAGTTCAAACATGTTCCTCCTGGTCACATAGCTTTTCTGGAAAATGCCTTTGCAACTGTTGAACCTACATCTTATAAGCAAGCACTTACCATGAAGGGTTGGGTTGAGGCAATGAATGCATAAATAACAACTTTAGAAAAGAATGGGACATGGACTATAACTACATTACCCTTAGGGCATAAACCAATCACTTCTAAGTGGGTTTTCAAAATCAAATATTACCCTGATGGCACTGTGGAAAGATATAAAGCAAGATTAGTGGTCAGAGGTTTTAATCAAAAGGAGGATGTAGATTATAAACATACATTTTCACCAATTGCTAAACTGGCAACTGTAAGAGTTTTGATTACATTGGCTACTGCAAAACAATGGTCACTTCATCAGTTGGACATCAATAATGCTTTCTTACATGGTTATATTGATGAAGAAATCTACATGGTACCACCAGAGGGTTACACTAAGGCTAAACCAGGACAAGTTTGCAAGCTCAACAGATCCTTGTATGGGTTAAAACAAGCCTCAAGACAATGGAACCATGAATTAACAAAGTTCTTGATAAGCCTTGGATTTGTTCAGTCTAAACATGATTACTCCTTGTTTGTTAAGAAGGGAGGATTTCACAGTACATGTTTTAGTCTATGTTGATGATATGCTTCTAACTGGTAATTCTGTTCAGACCATCACTGAGTTAAAAAGGGCATTGGATCAGAAGTTCACTATCAAAGATCTTGGACTAGCAAAGTACTTCCTTGGTATTGAATTATGTAGTACTGATGCTGGCACTCATTTGAACCAAAGGAAGTATATTTTGGACTTGTTAACAGATGCTGGACTCACAACTGCTAAGCCTAATCCATCACCATTTCCCACTAAACTCAGGTTGTTCTTAAACAACTGATGTTGGTCCTTACATAAGGTTAGTTGGTAGATTGTTGTATCTTAGCATGACAAGACCAGACATTTCATATGTTGTACAACATTTGAGCCAATTTGTGTCAGACCACACCGGTGCTCATATGCAGGCTGCTATTCATTTGTTAAAGTACTTAAAAGGGACAATTTCAAAAGGATTATTTTATCCTGTGCAACCTCATTTAAAGGTAACAGGATTCTCGGATGCGTTGGGCTACATGTTTAATGACAAGGAGATCTCTCACTGGATATTGCATCTTCCTAGGCCATGCTTTAGTTTCTTGGAAAACTAAGAAATAAGCAACGAGCTTAGATCTTCTCTGAAGCAGAGTATAGAAGCATGGCAGCTACTACTTGTGAATTACTCTGATTAAGTTTTTTGCTAAAGGATCTGCATATTCAAGTGCAGTTGCCAATTACACTATTTTGTGATAATAAATCTGCACAACAAATTGCTGCTAATCCCTGCTATCATGATAGAACTAAACACTTGGACATTGACTGCCATTTTACTAGAGACAAGGTTCAAGAAGGTTTTCTGTAAACAACATTTATTCCTACTCATTTACAATTTGCAGATTTGATGACAAAGGCTTTGGGCAAAGAACAACACTCTTTTCTTGTTGACAAGTTGGGACTCACTGAGGCTCCAACTTGAGGGGAGGATATAGAAGTATAAGGGTCATTAATGATGACTTAATAACTACAAGGACCAAAGTTGTAAATATGTTTAAAAGTTAGTTAGAAGCAATTAGTGATCTTTCCCTGTATAAATTCTTCTCATTTCAATGTAAATATATATATATATATATATATATATATATATATATATATATATATATATATATATATATATATATATGTATATATATATACTAGTCTCATGGTAGGATTATTAGTTTATAAGTGATATCTTATTAAACACTTTTAGTTTATGTAGCTAATATTATTATTAGTATGATTTAAATGTATTTTTTGTTCATAGAGCTTTGGTATTGAAATAACAACGAACATAAACAGGTTGAATTATATTTTAAAATAAATAATAAGTAATAAATCAATGATACTATAAACTACTATGCTTAAGTAATAAGTCAATGATAGTATAAACTAATATGCTTGTAACTATTAATGTAATAAACGTCTATGCATCGTGGCATCCAATTTTAATGATCTTGAAAAGCGAATGTTTGTAGTGAACGTTATTTAAGTGATAAGTCAATGTCCATTCCGTGAGCACCTAATAATTATAAAAAAAAAATGTAAGTAAAAGAAGTTTATGATTGATAACATATGTGATGACAAATGGCATAAAAAAGTGTAAGTAAAAGAAGGTTACATAATTTGGTTGACATTTATTAACATATTTAACTACAAACAGAATATTCAAATATAAGACAAGAAATTCAAATATATTCTTCAAACGGTAAATGTAATCAACATTACTGAGAATGAGCCAAAAATTTTACTGTGGTTATATTCAAATATGAGACATGATATTAGTAATAGCATCTGGCAATAATAAAAAATGTGCAATGACAAACTCAATAATAAAATCTCAAACATGATGTAATAGCATCCGGCCATAGTATTATTAAGTACGTTTTTTCATAAAAATCATAAAGACTGGTAAATAACTTATAAAATAAAAAAAACCACAATCCATGGTGATTGGAAAAAACCAATCATCATTAATGATAACAAACATGAAAGTAAAACTTAAGCACTAAAACATTGAATAGTAGTTTATGCTAGATTTTAATTATTATTACTAACGCTTGACACTTTCAAGCACATTAACGGGTCTTTCTCAACCTTGACCTCTACAAACTTCCTTTTAGCCTTTGAACACTCATTGCTTGATTCCGTATCTGATGCACGTTTATTGTTCTGCACTTTCTTAGAAGGACTTGTAGCAGTACTTTTGAGCGCATTGGTAGGTGTATTGTTCTCATAAGTTTGGGATTCAAGATCCTAAAAGCAAGAATAAAATATATGTCATTAGAAGAAACAATAGCAGTACACTACGTTGGTGACGTGAATTTTGTAAACCAATTTTATATGAAATTACCAAACACTTACCAATGGAGTGATAGGCGAGAGCGTGTATGCGGTTTTTGAATAATCTCGGGATCATCACAAAGATGCAACACATTAAACACAAGCAACAACTTCTTTGAATTTTATTCAACAACTTCTTTGCATTGTTGATCAGAAAATCTACCACAGGTCTGATTTTCATATATCTGATTTTCAGTTTAATTAAGTAGATAACTTACTGCTTAGCTGCGTGTTGTCTGAGAATAATGTGGATAACCCTTAAAGCTTCCCTCGAGTTTTCGATTCGACCCGACCACGTAGAGCTTGTGCAATTGCTTGCATGGGAATCTTAGCAGAGGGAAACTCAACTCGACTTTGAAGGTTTTAGATTGATCTTGGCGGCGCATCCTCTTCTTGTCCTCATTTTCGTGGCTTGCATTTGCATTGTTTCTGAACAATTTAAACTTGTTAAAGATCAAACATCCCCATGACTGGATACGAACCCAAAGGTAGCAAAATAGACCCAGCTTGCAAATTTTAGTACATGCTTAGCCTTTCTACTCGAAAATGGCTCAACCAATTTAACTAAGTTCTTTTTTTAATTGGTTTTTTACATGTGCAAGCGATTTGCCTATTAAATATACAACACAAATATACAGTCTCCATATAGGATGAAATCACCTACTTGTGAACCATGCCGCTCGAGGTAACATCCTCCAAGCGACTATTGAGTGAGCTCAAGTTTGTTTCAGCGGCAAAGCACCAACAGTGAACAAACTTCTCTCCATCACAAGCAAACTCTTTACCAACCAACCTGTCAGTATGTTTCATGGACTCGATCAAGCACTTTTCGTCCTACACCTTTTCCATCAACAGGACGTCCATCTTCATAGAAAAGGGCAACCTGTTTCATTCATTAAAGGTATAAAAAATTAACAAATTGAAACACGTAACTCGTGTAAAAAGAAGCGAGAAAAAAATGGAGAACATACAATGTAGTGAAAGAAGTGGCCATCAACATTAGACACATTGACGTTGAAGTGATTGGTCAGAGTTGAGCCTTTCGACCTTTGGTGCCTAACCCACGTCTCGCCATTGGCACACATCACCTCTTCTGGCGGTGTTGAGGAACTTGTTCAGGACCACATCTTCCGGGACAGAGGAGGTGATGGCGAGCCTCAACAATTCCATTACCATCGCTTTCAAGCGGATCCATCTTCAATTCCTGTGCGCCAAACTCAAATGATATCAGGCTATCACCAAGCATTAAAAACGGCAAAGAGATGCAAAACACAAACATATACATACAACCTTAAATAAATCTCAACAAATTTACACGAAAGAAGTTAACAATAACAATTCATGTTCCCTTGGTACCGGGAATTCTTCAGTAACCTTATGATTGCAAGCTGAGCATCTTTTGTAGTAAGATGACCGGTTTGGATTAAATCTGGAAATGGTTGCTTCATTTGTAAATATGGTTCACTGTAGGGAATAATTTATTGTTAGCTATATGATTTTGTGACAATGGTGAATGTAAAAAAGTGTATGTTTATCTTGTAGTTTTAGGCTACTAACCTGCTGACGACCTATACTGGTGCAACGAACATACATGCAAGTTTCTCGCCCGCATTCAACGGTTGCAACTGAAACTGCCTGCATAAAATCACCAACGCCTAAATTAGTACTTAAGGGTTAGTTTAATTCGTACGTGAGTGTCCAAGAAAGCTGAGATGACTCAAACTGTATAAGCTAAATCTTCATAATATTACGTCGTTTAAGTTGAATGGAGCTGCGTGCTTGACTTTAAGTTGTTCGTTTCGTGTGTGACTAATCCGTATCCGACAAGAATGAGAAAGAGAAAGGCGGTCGCTCGTATTTGTGATGGATTCTCGGCATGTGTGTCTCTGGATAATTCTAGGTATGTGTATATGTGTCTCTGGAAACCAAGTTCGTTTATCCAAACTATGAATCCGAAAAATCATATGAGTCTCAAGTGCTAAGAAAGCCTTCATGTTTGGGCTCATTGGATGTCTACAAAAAGAAAAACTCCATTCAATTATTCACCATATATGTTTCTTTTGTAGGCCAAAACATTTATCAGTTAAGAGGTTGTGGCAATTAAACTAAGGGTAGATATAACTTGACATGTATATGATGTCGATCATCTTGTAAATTTAGTACATAGGAACTCACCAAGATCACATCAATTGCCTTTGGCAATCCCACGAGCCTAGGAAGTCGTTGGGTACCTTAAAAATAGTTCAGCCTTTCTATTTAGTACCATATTCATTAAACTTAAATCCAAAATTGCACAAGTATACAAATCACCAAATCTTGTACCTCCGGCGCCAGGATTAATTCCGAGAGACAACTCAGGCAAGCCAAGTTGTGCCTTCGGAGCTGCAATACGTACATGGCATCCCTGTTTAAAACAACTAAATAAAAACACTTTCACAATAAAGAAAAACAAAATATTAATTTCTTTAGCCCAAATTTACAAACCATTGAAACTTCTAATCCAGCACCAAGTGCAAGTCCTTCTATTGCAACAACTATAGGCTTCTTTGCATCTAAAACTGCAAAAGAACAAACTTTATCAAATCCAGATTTTATTAAGTCGTTGGTAACATTTATGAATAACTGGAGACACCACCTTCAATTCTGTTCACCACAATGCCAACGGATAAATTAGGTAGAAGAGATAACTTTCCGGTTTGGTGAACCTGTTGGAACACATTGATATCAAATCCACCGGAAAACTTCCCATTTTTGCCTATATAAAATTAAGAAAATCGAACTCAGCAAGCTAAAAAAACAATAGCATCAAAAAAACAATGGAATTTAATAGAAACAATTGCTTAACCAATAAATTATAGATCAAAGCGATTGCTTTCACGTCATCTCTTCTCATAGCTTCTCCAATTTTCTCCTTTAAATGATGAACCGAAAATCATCAGTCCAAGATACTCATAAATGATAAACCGAATATGTTTAGTTAAGCTTACAATATAAGCACGATTTTCAGAAATCAATATTTAATCTAAACAGGAGAAATGCGTATGTACATTTGAAAAACCATTAAAGCTGGTGTGATGGTGTAGTGCCATTTTAAAATGTCTGATATTCTTATTCAAGAGCAGCACCCCTTGATTTTTGAAAATGTCTAATGGGCGTGGTGCCATTTTTAAATATCTAATATCTTACCATGAAAAGATCGTGTTCAAGAGCAGCACCCTTCGGAGTGTGGTGGCTTCAGTATCTGCACAAAATTCCCATTAGTTTGGGCAAACGAACCTGCAACTGATGTTTGTACACCACATTGTCTGAGGCCGGTTGGTTATGCACGACACTGGCATGCATATCTACACCTATCACATAAGATGCAAAAATTATCTTTTTTAATCAATTGACACTTCTTCTTATTATCTCAGGTCTTCAATTATTTTTGTGGAAAACTAGAAGGGGGGGTTGAATAGTTTTACCAATTTAAAACTTCCTTTTAAATATTTAGATCGACTTATGTCAATCCATTTAATCGTTTATGTTGGACGTTGATAGATGGATATATAAGCGTGAAATGAAATATAAAGAGTAAGAAGCACATCACCACAACACAAGTTATTTATAGTGGTTCGCATTTACAAGGACACCTTCCTTGCCCTACTCCACTCCGTGCCGAGTCACCTACTGAGAGTTCGTAAAGCACTACACCAACTCCTTGTGGCGGAGAAGCTTTCACAACGTCCGCTTAACCTTTTCCTACAAAGCTAAATACCGAGTTCTTTCACACCAAGGCGAACCACACCTAACACAACGTCGCTACCCTTTATACGGTGCTAGACTAACCACCGAGTTCTTTCACACCTTAGGAGAACTAATCCTATCACAACGTAGCCTACCCTTTATTAGGTACTAGGCTAAGCACCTTAGTTCTTTCACACCTTAGATGAACTACACCTTCAGCACCACACAACAGCTAATCTCAAGGAGATCTACTCCTTGTTATAACACCATCAAGGATATCACCATCCTTGTAGATAAACAAATACACATATGTATAACGATGCACCTCATCGATTATACGACCTAAGCATTCTCCCAAATGCTACTTGATTTGATCCTTTGGCATCCTTCACTAATGCCTTTGACACAACGCTTGGCACCCTTCACTAATGCCTTCGTCTTGACACCTTTAGCATCCTTCACTAATGCTTTTGACACAACGTTTGGCACCCTTCACTAATGCCTTCGTCTTGACACCTTTAGCATCCTTCAATAATGCTTTGACACGGATGATGAGCACCTTTCACTAATGCTTTCATCTTGACACTTTCGGCATTTTTCACTAATGCCTTCAACCCAACATCTATGGAGAAAGGAAGAACTATCAACAAGAGAACCTTAGTAGTCTTGATGATGACGAAGCATGGCAACTCATGGACTTGAGCTTGCACGTCTTCAAGAGGTGGTGATCTCTCCTTTAAGAGGAACCTAGTAGATCACACAAAACAAAAGACAAACTACATAGATCACTTAGATCTGAGGTTAGAGGGTTAGAATACTTTGGGAAGTATGTGTGAAAAAACCATGTATAGAGAGAAAGAAATGGCTCTCTATTTATAGAGAAAATTCTCTTATGTTCCCCGGATCCCACGGATCCCTTCCACAAGGTATCCGGCTAGCACAAAGCTAGGGATCCGTGGTCCGCCCTCTTTGCCCATGGGTATTTTTGGTTATGGGTCATGGGTCATGGGTTATGGGTTGATCCATGGTTTCTTTCTAGATACAATGAACTTGGTTAAGTGGTATATATAAAAACCATGGGTTATGGGTCAAAACCATTTGCTAGTATTTTACCCATTTAGTATATACTTGTATTTACCCATTTTAGCATACACTTAGTTTTTACCCATTTTAGTATACTTAGTTTAAGTGTATGTTTAACCCAATAATATGTAAACACTAGTTGTTGTACATATGTATCTAAATCATAAAATCACTTATACTTGTTTTAGTGTTTTATGTGACAACTTAATTGTGTTAGAAAACTATTAACTCAAACTATTTACGTACTCTATTTGTTTAGTTAAAATGATTTTGCTTTTGTTATCGACAAAACATTAGAAGATCATAAAATATAAATAAACGTTTTTACGACTTATTTGTATTAACAATCTCCCCCTTTTGTTGATGACAAAACATAAAATTATTTTAAGGAAAAAGCTAAAATTCATAAAATTTGAATTTGTAGTTTTTACTTTCTTCCCCTTTTTGTCGAAACAAAAAGTGTTAAAAGAAACTAACACAATTTTTACAAGGAAAAAAATGTAAAATGTAAAAAAGAGAGCAAGTGACGGAATGGTACTCGTCTTAACTCCCCCTTGACGAGTCCATCCCTATGTAAAGGCGTCAAGGACATAACGTAAAATAAACTAATTGTGTTTGCAATTAAGTTTGCAAATGGTTCGATCTAAGTGACGAATGTGCTCCCCTTGAATATTGCAATGTTGCAATGGGGTGTCATGAAGTGTTAATCCAAAAATGAATTAAGTTGCAAATGATTTTGCAATGTCATTTGACACAAAGCTCCCCTAGCTTTATGGTGTCAATATCTTCATGTGTATTTTGAATAACTACAAAACAAAGATTAGAAAACAAGAGTATAGTGCATAATTTTCTGCAAAAGAGACTCTAGTTAGTATAAATTTGTGCTCCTGTACCACGGATCCCACGGTTCCCTTTAAGAAAGGATCCGTCTAGTTATCTCGAAGGGATCCGGCTATCTGTTGCTGACAAGTGTCTTCAGCAGTGAAGAAATGTCAAGGAATGCTATTTTGAGAGAATGAGATATATGTACAATATATCAAGCACAACACAAAATAATCATAGCATATAAGTATTCATTCAATAAAACAAGAGATACACCACCAAATCTCTAAAACTAAGAGAATGAACTAGCCAAACACGTACTAATGCTAATCTCATTACGAGACTTAAAATGTGACAATGTTCTTAAATCTAGGGATGAGTGGACTTGTTGAATTGATCCAATTTTGCAAGAAGATGATTGAACATGAAATGTATCTCATTTCGTACTTCTTGAACAAGTCCTTGAGTTTTTAGACAATTTGGGCAAATATTGTCTTGGTTTGGCCCCGAAGGGATGTCTTGAGGGGGATCAATGTGTGTTTGAGGGTCTTCATTTTGAGAAGTTAGGAGAGGTTCTAAAATGAGGGTGGTAATGGAACTTCTTCCATATGATCAAGGTTATTCCTTGTCTCCCATGATGGGCTAGTTGGTGTTGTAGGTGGTTCCCGATTTAATGAAAAGGTTGGTGAATGAGAGGTTCTTGAAGGTGAATGAAATAATGAATATATGTTTGGATGAGGAAGAGGCTCATTCAATGAGTGTAGTCCATTCTCAATGAATGAAGGTTTTGATGGCTTGCTAGAACTAGCCATGTTTGGTTTAGAACTAGATGATCCCTTTTCTAGTTGGAAAGGTTTGATGCTAATCCTTGCGGTTCTCTTAGCTTTTGTTGGATGGGTTTGACGAGGTGGGATTCTAGAGTCATCATTTCTAATAGGAGATGTTTCGATGGATGAAATTTCATGGATCATTTGACCCTTTCTTTTGGATGATCCTATGTTTGAGGAGTTGTTGCTAAGAGCCTTTGTCATGGTGATGAAAATGCTAATGTGAGCTTCTAATTTCCGAGTTTTGAAAGGTAATTGAGGATGGTGCCATAAACCTAAGAATGTTTGGTTTATAAAGAATAATTTGAATTTAGGAATTAAATTCTTGACCACTTAGAAGGCTAAGCATGCTCTTAAGGTTTTGATCAGCTCTAGGAGGTTAATTAATGTATGCTAAGAGTGGTTAGAGAACCAAAGGGTGACTTGATTTTGAATATAGAAGCTGATTAATACATTATGCATCTACGGATCCGCGGATCCTCTCGATAGGGATCCGCACTGTTAAAGACCGGGATCGAGCTATCGACAAGGTCTAGGTGAAATCATTATGCTTTTGTAAGGTTTGTCATTAATGGATTTTGAGGGTTTGACTTGATTTTGAAGTCTTTAGCTGTTGGATATCTCAAATCCTTAACCATAACAAGTAATGGTTCTTAATGATGGTTTTGGCTAAGAACATTGACCTTGGGTAGTCTAACCATATGTTTGACAAGGATTCCTTTTAATTTGTTGTGGAAAAACGGTGATATTAAGTCCTAAAAATCAGATGATGTCCTAGGATAAATTTACTAAAATCTTTAAAAATAAGAAGAAATGAAAAAGTAGTTTTTGGTCCTAATTTTGAGTCAAAGATGATTAAGATTAATTTGCTAAAATTGAAGGGTAGACCAAACTTAAGTGCTATCAAAAGTGATAGATAATGTGTGAGTGTTGGAGCGGAATTATGGTGAGTTTTGACTAATTGATAAGTAAACGAAATATTTCGAAAATATATCCTATATAAGCCATAGATGAGAGTGAGGTTTTCAACTATTAGCGGAAGACTTGGTTGTCTCTAGTGTATTATGTTTGACTTGTTTGAAGTGTTCTAGTGGAATATTATGATGTAGCCAAACTGTTTTGCACATCGTGCATCTGGGATCCCACGTTCCCTTATGGGAGGGATCCGGCTAGTTCAAACTCTAGGATCCTAACTGCAGATCGAGAGCTTTCGGAAATGTGCAACTTTGCACTTTATAGTAAATGCTTTTCCTAGTTGTTTCTATGGGGACTAAATGCAATAACACAACTAATATAACTTGTATCAAAGTAAGAAAAGGTGAAATTCCTAGAATGAGTGACGACGACCATACCAAGAGGTCGTAAAATCTCATTTTCAAAGTACCTAAGTTAGGATTTTTAGTGCCAAGATATGGCAATATCTTCATACTACAAGCATAGTTTAAATTGTTTACAAACCATTGTTTGAAATTGTTCATCATGTACTTGATTCCTAAGATTTTACCTTTTTTTTCTCTCTTCACTTCTTCACCCGTCCTCCACTCTTTTTCAAACCATCTTCACTTCTTCTTCCTCAAGAAATTGGCGAAGCATTTGAAGATTCCCTTGGTTTGTTGCCATTTGGGTGATTCATTTGGGATGTTTGGCAATTGGTTGATGTAGTCCAAGGGGTCAAGATCGATGTTTGCGAGTGGGTTACTACTACTCCCTTCACCCTCCTCTTCTTGCCTTTCCCTTTCCTCCGAGGAATTCGTGGGTGGGTGTGGTCTCTTGCCTTCCACCATAAACCTTGTTGTTCTACCTTCGGTCAATGGTACCATAACCTTATTGCAAAAGCTATGATCAAGGGATTGTGGAGAAGGGTCTAATGCAAAGATGAATTTGGCGAGACGGGTTAAAAGCATTCCGTACGGAAGCACCATCTTGTCCATGCTTCTAACACTTGCCATTCTTTTGACCATGTAGTAGGCAAGGTTGAATTGAGTATTGGTCACTAGGCAATAGATCATGAAGCTTAGACATGCGTTGGGGTGGTCCTTGTTCCCTACTAGGCATACCACATTTTCTCTTATCACATCTTCCCACTTCCTATACAATGCATACATTTCCGAAAGCTCCATTTTAAAAGGATCCCTATGGATCACTTTTGACTTTCTTGTGACTCTTGATGGTGAGGCTCTTGGCATGAACACGGTGTCCCTCACCGTGGTTGCTTCCGGGGATCAAATTGTAGTAAATATCATGATGATCAACCATTGTGTGTAGTTGTTCTAAAGACCATTCATTCGAGTACATACAAATGCCTTGATATGGAACTCCTATAATTCTTCCAAACTCTATGCGTGAAAGACTAAACTCGCCATTGATGGTGAATTCAATTGAGATGGACCCGTCATCATTTCTAATTATCCCCATTGTCTTGTAAAACTCAAGCACAAAGACCGGGCAAATTTGTTCGTTTATATCCAATAAACAATCAAAGCCAATAGTTGCAAAACTTCCCTTCGTCGGTATTTGCAAGAAATGATGGATCAACAACTCTTCCTTCATGAAAGAGTCTCCTTTCGAGCAACTTAAAGGCCTTTCTATCGTCCGGACTTAGACTATTTTTTCTATGATACATGGGTATGTATTGGTGGTGTCTTGGTAGTCTTGTTGCTTGTTGCTAGGCATGATATTCCTAAAAAATACAACCCCAAATGTGGTGTTAATGGTGAATAGTAGCCTAGAGGGTTTGATCATAATTTTGCTCTCATCATCTTTGTTGAGTTCAAGAAATGTGTTTAATTTGTATTAACAATGTTAATTCTTTGATTTAGATTATCTTAGAAAACAATGTGGTGACAAATTATAATAAACCCATTTGAACCCAACTCTTAAAGATGAAGAAATTGTAATTCTAAGAATCAAGGAATTAAACTAACAATGTAGTGAAGATTATACTTACACAAGTGATTGTTAGACTTGAGGAGAATGATCAATTTGATCCTATGAACAGTACACTGGTTTTGTTCGTGAGTCTTTGAGGTGAGTATTATTGTGGAACATCCACAGTGATCGTTCTTGATGATATATTGTCTTCTGTTGCACGGATCCCGCGGATCCCTCTCATTTGGGATCCGGCTAGTGTAAACCGAGGATCCATAAATGTAAAATCACTCAAACATTCCTTGATAACTAAGGTTTGGGAGTTCTAAAAGCCTAATGTTTTGGTGTTTAAGGTTCTAAAAACTTGTGATTTGAGGTTTTTTGAAGATTCAGATACTATTCCTATTAGACGAAGTTCCCTTTTTAAGAATTAGTCATAATTCTTGGGAAGCTTTTCAAACATTATAATAAAATCCCATTTTATTATAACATAAGAAGTTTCACATGGAAATTTATTGACATAGATGAAATGTCAATAAATTCTTTGTGATGAATAATGATAATGGTTATCAAATAACCAAAATGTCATTATTACGAAGTCGAAGTGGAGTTTCTACAAATAAGTCGAAGAATACTATTTTTGATGATAACTTTTAAAGCAATTATTAATAAATCATGCAACTAAGATTTCAATAGTAAAATTAAAAGCAAGTGATTAGTAATCATACCTTGGCTAAATATTCTTTTTGCGAAAGGAAATATTTAGATAAGTTCTTTATGCTCTTTTTGGTGACTCCAAATCCAAGTATGGATAATGCTTGGCTAAATATTCTTTTTCCGAAAAGAAATATTTAGATAAATTATTTATGCTCTTCTTAGTAACTCCAAATCCAAGTATGGATAGTGCTTAAGAAAAAAAAATGTTAGAGCATTCTATCATTGTCCAACAATAAACAATATAGTGATTTTAAAATATGACGAAGATAATCCTTCTTTGTAGTTTTCAAACACACATGGATCGTATCAAGTTTTTAAAGTACAACATACTCTAAAAAACTTGGTAACGAAGCTCTGATACCAATTGTGGAAAACTAGAAGGGGGTTGAATAGTTTTACCAATTTAAAACTTCCTTTTAAATATTTAGATCGACTTATGTCAATCCATTTGATCGTTTATGTTGGACGTTGATAGATGGATATATAAACGTGAAATGAAATATAAAGAGTAAGAAGCACATCACCACAACACAAGTTATTTATAGTGGTTCGGCTACAAGGACACCTTCCTTGCCCTACTCCACTCCCCGAGTCACCTACTCGAGAGTTCGTAAGCACTACACCAACTCCTTGTGGCGGAGAAGCCTTCACAACGTCGCTTAACCTTTTTCCGGTACAAAGCCAAATACCGAGTTCTTTCACACCAAGGCGAACCACACCTAACACAACGTCGCCTACCCTTTATACGGTGCTAGGCTAACCACCGAGTTCTTTCACACCTTAGGAGAACTAATCCTATCACAACGTCGCCTACCCTTTATTAGGTACTAGGCTAAGCACCTTAGTTCTTTCACACCTTAGGTGAACTACACCTTCACGACACAACACCTAATCTCAAGGAGATCTACTCCTTGTTATAACACCATCAAGGATATCACCATCCTTGTAGATAAACAAATACACATATGTATAACGATGCACCTCATCGATTATACGACCTAAGCATTCTCCCCAAATGCTACTTGATTTGATCCTTTGGCATCCTTCACTAATGCCTTTGACACAACGCTTGGCACCCTTCACTAATGCCTTCGTCTTGACACCTTTAGCATCCTTCACTAATGCTTTTGACACAACGTTTGGCACCCTTCACTAATGCCTTCATCTTGACACCTTTAGCATCCTTCAATAATGCTTTGACACGGATGATGAGCACCTTTCACTAATGCTTTCATCTTGACACTTTCGGCATTCTTCACTAATGCCTTCAACCCAACAACTATGGAGAAAGGAAGAACTATCAACAAGAGAACCTTAGTAGTCTTGATGATGACGAAGCATGGCAACTCATGGACTTGAGCTTGCACGTCTTCAAGAAGTGGTGATCTCTCCTTTAAGAGGAACCTAGTAGATCACACAAAAACAAAAGACAAACTACATAGATCACTTAGATCCGAGGTTAGAGGGTTAGAATACTTTGGGGAAGTATGTGTGAAAAACCATGTATAGAGAGAAAGAAATGGCTCTCTATTTATAGAGAAAATTCTCTTACGTTCCCCAGGATCCCACGGATCCCTACCACAAGGGATCCGGCTAGCACAAAGCTAGGGATCCGTGGTCCGCTCCTCCTTGCCCATGGGTATTTTTGGTTATGGGTCATGGGTTATGGGTTGATCCATGGTTTTCTTTCTAGATACAATGAACTTGGTTAAGTGGTATATATAAAACCATGGGTTATGGGTCAAAACCATTTGCTAGTATTTTACCCATTTAGTATATACTTGTATTTACCTATTTTAGCATACACTTAGTTTTACCCATTTTAGTATACTTAGTTTAAGTATATGTTTAACCCAATATGTAAACACTAGTTGTTGTACATATGTATCTAAATCATAAAATCACTTATACTTGTTTTAGTGTTTTATGTGACAACTTAATTGTGTTAGAAAACTATTAACTCAAACTATTTACGTACTCTATTTGTTTCGTTAAAATGATTTTACTTTTGTTATCGACAAAACATTAGAAGATCGTAAAATATAAATAAACGTTTTTACGGCTTATTTGTATTAACAATTTTCTTTACACCCAATTAAGACACTTTTATCTTATTCGTAAGTACATTCACTATGTAGAAAGCTTATTTAGTGATTTACACTGATAAATAAGATGCACGAATAGTAGAGGTGGGCTGGTGGTTGGAAAACGAGTCAAAACAGATCACCTTTTAGTATCAATCAAAAGAGGACGCTTGAGGTTAACCCACAAACACTTTTGTCCATTTCTTTAATATATACTGTGAGTTATTTGTGATTTGAATTATTATTATTAAATAATAATTTTCACCTATGAATAAAAATATTTAGGAGGTTGTCTGGATCTAAAATAGACTATGGGAGACTTCCACTCTGTTTTACCTCTTCGACCCATTTGACATGTTTCCCTTTTAACTAAACTTCCTATTTTCCCTTGTAAAAGGTGCATGCAACCCAAATTGAGCCATTCGTAAGTAAATGGATTAAAACTGCCACCAATAAACTGATAATGTAACATCAGTTGCCATAAAGAAATTTCAAAGGTAATAGAAGACAATACCGGAGCAAAAGTTGTAGTCTACTTTTGCTTTGCTCATCGTCAGACGTCAGGAGACAAGGCAGTAAGGGAATGAACTGTCGGACACACCGTGACGCTCTTTTAAGAGAAGACTTGCATAAATATACAATCATAAGTCGAAAAGAAATTATTGAGCATTTTTAAGACCTTAGCAGGATAGCTTTATCAATTACTTTGTTTGGTTTTCCACCTAACATTGACACATATTCCTAATATATCCTCTAACATTGACACATATTCTGTGACTATGCCTAAGATGGAGCACAAGAGTGGAATTGCAGGTTACTATTATATGCTTTCAAAACACTCGGAATACCCATAAATCAATCCTTGTGATAACCAAAAAGTGACTGTATTCAAGCTAAGGTTGAGTGGGGGGCAGATAATTTGGATACCGATAGAACCTGGGCCTGCTATTCGAGCAGTGATTAGGGATGATAGCAGGGCCAAATTACTTCAAAATATGGTTACGTGTTTCATGTCAAATAAAAGCTAATTCACTCCCCCAATAGTCATGCGGCACAACGAAATGATTTAATTCCTATATAAGTTAATGTCTCAATAAAATACGATCTCTTTACTTTCGGATGAGGTATGAAATACCAATGTTAGAGAAACTTGGTGGTTAAGATGACGATAACAAAGATATGCCAGTTTATAGCTGTGAATTAATCTGAACCAAAGCCTCATATTAACATGAATGCTGATTAAATCATTCCTTTGAAAACTAGAAAAATAATTTAAAACATTGAAAATACACTATATTGTCATAAATCACATAGGTACATATTGTGAAACATAAATCCTGTTGCTACCATTCATTTTTGATTCTAAGTCATAAGTTGGTACACAATTATTTCAATTTGAAACCATAAACAACATTTTTCCAAAAAGAAATTCATTCAGGACTTTTATCAAACAATTGATATGCAAAAATAATATCAAAAATCAAAATCAATAAAAAGCATATGAAACTAATTTATAATTAATCATACCTTAAAATGATCGGCGAACATAATTTGATTCAATCAAAAACATAATGAGATGCCTCTTTTTATTATTTCTGAATTGATTTTGCTGATAGTGGTGCCTACCGATACCTCCGATCAAAGCATGTGAGATTTATTGATGTGGGCTTAACATGTAATGAATGGAGACTTTTTTTGAATTAAGATTGATATTTATTGTTGATCGATTATGTAGGTTTATTTTGGGGGGATATGAATGAAATTGATTTGGGGTGCTGAGATCAGGGATGAAGGTGATAGAAGGAGGAGTGAGAATGACGTGTGTTCTTTGTGCAGATCTCATGGAAAGAGCGTGGTGATAAAATAGCTGGCATTGCCAGCTAATTAAATGTTGCCGATGGCATTTAAAGTGCCAAGTGGCATTAGTGAGTTGACATGATCCTCTATTAAATATGTGGATATATATATATATATATATATATATATATATATATATATATATATATATATATATATATATATATATATATATAAATATATATATATATAATGGTGTCAAAGATTTATCATCAAGTCCTCAGCCGTACGTAACTGATATAGCCAATACATATACATCAAAAGGTAAATGGATATCTTAACATTTTTCTTACTTCTCTTCAATTTTTGTAGAAGGGTTTTTAATAGGTTTCAGTTTATATATGCAGGTACAATTCTAACATGTATGTCTAGCAAAAGACAATACAATACTTCTAAAAATAGTTTGCATGTGCATGAATGTAGGTTCAATGACAATAATGAAAGGCGGTTTCAGAATGTGGTAGGAAAGCATTAGTCAGTAATTTCATCACCAACCATTAATGACATAATAGCCACACATTGTCACAGAGGTACTTAGATGAAATGCTAGTAGTTATTTTTGTATTAACAATGTTACTTATAATAGGATACAACCTTATTGGAACACCACTTTATAGAAACTCACTGCTTTGTCTTACAGGTAGCACAACAAAGGCAGCGTATACTTCTGCACAGCCACGTGGCCAAACAAAAGGCGTGCAACGACGTCGTAAAGGTAAGCAGAAAAAAACATTAAATAAGATGAGTAACGTGTCTATCAATGATATTAATGGTTTATTGTAGCACTGACGTATGTGCTAACTTTGTAATCTACAACGAGGAAGAAAACAATATGTTCAAACAGTTATGGTGCACAACAAAGTTCGGTTCAAAAGTCAGGAGGTTAGCTTAAATACCATACATTGTTTGCCAGATTAGTGTGTCATTGGAAGCTTATTCGTGAGTTTTGTCTTATAATACAGGACCGCCTCTAGAATATGTGTAATTCGGAAACTGTGACCAGGTTTGCCGACATTGTGGTGCTAAATTTTGGAAGGAAGAAAGCCTGACAACTACATCAACAAGTGTTTCTCGACAATACAATAAGTGTTGTCTTGGTGGCAAGGTTGTGCTACACCAACATCAGGAATACCCGTACTTTATAAAACATTTATACAAAAAGCGTCACTTCAGTGACAACATAAGGGCTTATAATCAGATGTTCAACATGACCTCCTTTGGCGCATAAATTGATGAGTCAGTTAATAGACGTTTAGGACCTTATGTCTTTAAAGTTTCACGCGAGTTTTACCACAATATAGGTTCACTTTGTCCTGAACAAAATGAGTAGCCACGGTTTCTACAGTTATACATATGACACAGAAAACGAAGTTGCTAATCATCTCTTTCACTTTGGTGGCGAGGAAGAAAGCGGTATGAAAAGAGAAATAGTTGAAGACCTGATCGAGTTTCTGGATAACAACAATGCGTTGGTGCAGCTGTTCTACACAACAACAAATAAATACAAGGTCGCTAATATAACAGATTTTAAAGTACGACTATATAATGTAATTGGAACCCGTCGTTATGAGCTACCAACTGCTGAAACAGTCGGTGCAATAGTGTTTGAAAAAACCGAGGATTCAACAACTAATTTCGACATTATCATTGTACAACATTTTGGAGATCCGCATCATGTTAATAAATTACACAGCTCTCGCTACAGTTCCTCTCATGTTTCTTTATGCCGAAGACAGGTACCACAAATAGCTTACATTGGTTGAAGATTCGACTGATACTTATACGCATCGTGTTAATCAATTGTTACAATCTATTGTCACGAGGAGACCGCCTTTTCCAACAATATGTTGTCACACCTTACTGTGTTGTTGAGCAAAGGAGAATTGATTTCATACGCGTTCACCAAAGTGACATTAGAAATGAGTATCTTGCAGGGTTGTATGACACAATAATGAGGGATGGTTGTGATTATAGTGATGTGGGTACAAAACGATATTGTCGGCATCTTTTACCAAAGGGCCCAAGATACATGTATAGCCATTACTTAGATGCTCTTGCTATTTGTAGGGTACAGAAATCCATCATTTTTTTTCACATTCAGGTGCAACGCAAAATGGCCAGAAATAACATAATATATGGAAGACTTCCCTGAATTGACTGTTGCATAAAGAGCAGATGTTGTTGTGCGCATTTTTGAAAAAAAAAGTTCATGATTTCATAAAGTTCTTAAAAATTGGAAGGACACTCGGCACTGTAACAGCATGTATCAACAAAAATAACATAGTTATTAAAAACTTTTTTACGACATGCTTTACAATACAGTTTGAGAATTGCAATAATACTTAAAAAAAATAAAAATAAAAAAAATAAAATAACACATCTCAGTATTAAAACAATTATTAACTAATGGAGTTTACTCATTTTTTCTCTTTCCTTTTGTAGTTTTATACACGATTGAATTCCAAAAACGCGGCCTCTCACATTGCCATTCACTTATATGGACATCAGAGGCGACAAGAATACGTCAAGAAAAAGAATTTGACAACTACATTTAAGCTGAATTACCAGACTCAAAAGAAGATCTTGAAGGGTATAGAGTGGTTTCTGAATTTATGGTACATGGACCATGTGGTCGGGCAAACATGAAAGCTCCATGTATGCAAGAAAAAGACAAATGTAACAAGCATTTTCCAAAGCAATATTGTGAGAAGACCTATGTTGATAGAGATGGTTATGTGCACTACCAGAGACGAGAAACAAGCATAACAACTAAAAAACACAATATCGAGCTCGATAATGGGTATGTTGTACCATATTATCGTCGCCTATGTATGCGCTACTATGCACACATCAACGTAGAGTACTATAGCTGGACTATGTTGATCAAGTATCTTTTCAAGTACATTTGAAAAGGAACAGGCTGTATGATTGAAACTGTAGCACGACCAACATCTTCGTCTGTTGAACGCACATCCATACGTGTTAAAGAAATCAAAAGTTTCCTAGAAGCACGATTTATTGGACCACATGAAGCATGTTGGAGGATTTTTAGTTTTGACATTCACAGCAGGGAACCAGCTGTACAAAAATATTAGCAATCCACTTAAAGCACCAACAACGTGTCATTTTTGGAGCTAATGAAACAATAGATGCCATTGTTACCAACCATTGCAGAAAAACAACTACGCGCACATAATGGTTGAACTATAATTCTAGATACACTAACGGACGACACCTGACTTACTTAAACTTCCTGTCTGAATTTGTTTGGTATACTACTGACAAATACTGGCAACGTAGGAGGAACTTGAACAAGCCATCAATTGGAAGATTAACGTATATACATCCAAGTTTAGGTGACTTATTTTATCAAAGGATGCTTTTGTGCCATCAAAAGAGATGCTACAACTTTAGGGATATACACAAGATTAACAACAAGGTGTACCTAACTAATAGAGCAGTGTGACAGGCCATGGGTCTCTTGGGTGACCACCATGAGTGGAAAATTGCCTTAGAGGAAGCATCTCTTTACGCAATTGTTGAACAATTAAGGTAACTATTTGCACAGATACTTATCTTCTGCGACGTGGCTGACCCATCTTCTCTATGGATATCTTTTTGGAAAGATATGTCGGAAGATGTTCCGAACATACTTTCACAGACACTTGGAATTCCATTAGTTGAAAGAAATGAAGCAGAGTTAGAAGCATGCATTTTGTGCGAGCTTAAAGGCCTTCTGAATAGTTACGCTAGGTCACTTCCAAAATTGGGCCTACCTTTACCTCCTAAAGAGCTTTTGAAAGCATTATACAACAGGATTCTCATGGAATAAAGAAACTTTAACCGAGAACTATTGCTGAAAGAGAAAGAATCTCTTATTTCAAGACTAAACAAGGAGGAAAGAAGGATATTTGATCTCATTGTTAGTGCATCTGCAAATAACAAACAAGAACTGGTATTTTTGTATGGCCATGGAGGTACAGGCAATACATTTCTTTGGAAGACTATAATATGTGCACTCCGTTGTGAAGCCAAAATTGTTTTGGCAGTAGCATCTTCTCGCATTGCATCATTGTTGTTACCAGCAAGTTGAACAACACATTTGCGGTTTAAATTGCCATTGGACCTTAGTGATAAGAAATGTGCAATGTAAGGAAAGGTACCCCAATGGCAAGCTTATTGAAAGAAACTGACCTCATCATATGGGACGAGGTACCCATGAATGACTGTAGGTGTTTTGAAACACTGGATTGCACCCTAAGAGATATTCTTGATGCTCCAAATACTTTATTTGGAGGTAAGACTATCATATTCACTCTTCTATTACAGAGTTATACCTTTGGAGAAGGTTCAAGGTATTTTACCTTCACGAAAACATGTGCTTACAAAAAGAAGGTATATAGCTGCATGAAAAGCATAGCATCAGTAGATTTTCTGAATTGTTACTTCAAATAGGAGATGGTAGAATTGGTACACTAGACGAATCAGATGGAAACAGTTCTTCCTGGGTAGAAATTCTACAACAATTTTGTATTCCTGACTCTGATATTGTAAGGTGTGAACTGATAGCATATACGACAAGGAAATACTCGAAAGGTCAACCGCAAGAGCCTTCCAAGATAAAGCTATTGTTTGTCCAAAAAATGAGACTGTCGCTCTTATAAATGCACATGTATTAGAAATCGTTGAAGGAGAATTCAAAACTTATAAGAGTTCAGATGAAGTTGTACCTAAAGACAACACTGGCGCAGAAACCGAATTATTATACCATACAGAATACCTAAACACTCTTTCATTCTCCGGGTTTCCACCTCATCCACTTAGTCAGAACTACAGCTTAGTGGAACATCACCCACTCGGTACTTTCTAAACCCATATATCCTGGAAGCACAAGAAATCTTGGAGATCTCTTGTGTGGATCATTGTGATCTTGTCGAGATCTTGGAAATCTCTTGTTGTTTGTGAGTTAGTGTGTTGATCAAGTGGATAAAGTCTAGATCATGGTGATCTAGTAGTTTGTGTGATTAGCAAGGATCGGGTAGATCGTGAGTGAGATTGGTACTAGCTATATTAGTACTCAACATTTAGCTTAGTGTCAGAAATTGTGATAAGTGACGTGTACGGTTTTCTCCGCCTCAAGGGAGTTTGTTGACATAGTGCTTAGAACTCTCGAGCTGGGTACTCAGGGAGTGGAGTAGGGTGAAGAAGAGCTTCGTGACCGAACCACTTTCATTACTTACTTTCTATAGTTGTAGTGCATCTATTATAATCTTATTAAGTAAGATTCATATTATTTTGGTTTGATTTCACAAAGGACTCAATCGAAGTTTTTCACAAGTAAACTTTGATAACTAATTTAAAAAATGGTAAATTATTCAACCCCCCCCCCCTTCTAGTTTCCCACATAAGTAAACGTACAAAAACGGATGAAAACATATAAAATGCATGAAAACGTAAGAAAGGTATCAAAACGGACGAAATCGTATAAAAACGGATGAAAACGTAAGAAAGCATAAAAAAACAGATGAAAACGTATAAAGTATAAAAACGTAAGAGAAACAGACAAAAACTTATAAAAACAGATGAAAACGTATAAAAATAGACGAAAATGTATAAACACGGATAAAAACATATGAAAACAAATAAAAACGGATAAAAACATAAGAAAAACGGACGAAAACATATAAAAACAAACGAAAACGTATAATAACGGACGAAAACCTATGAAAATGTAAGAAAACGTATAAAAATGAATGAAAACATATAGAAATGGACAAAACAGTATAAAAACGAAAAAAAACGTATGTAAACATAAGAAAACGTATAAAAGCGGATGAAACCATACGAAAACGTATAAAAAGAGATAAAACAAATAAAATGGACGAAAACGTATAAAAATGGGTAAAACCGTATAAAAACGAATGGATAAAACGTATAAAAACGGACGAAAACGCATAAAACGTATGAAAACATACAAAAACGTAAAAGCACATAAAAATCGTACAAAAAGGTATAAAGAAATGGATCACTTTGGTTAGTACATAGTGCATCATTGATTTTATTTTAAGAGTTGACTCATATGGTTATAATAGTAGACCCATCTAGACCCATTTATATTATTTAACAAAAACCAACAAAACATCTCATTAAAAATAGACTTAAATACACTGTTGGTCCCTAAACTTGTCCCGAAACATCACGCTAGGACAAAACTTGCCATTTTCATCGTCAATAATCCAAAGTATGGGATTTTGAGGCTAAACCAGTCCTTTGACCATTAATGCCCAGGTCAGTGTTTTATTGTTGAAGGCAAAACCGTCTTTCATCAGCTTATTTTATACAGACCATTTTACAGTGTTTGTAGTTGTTATATGTTTGTGAAACACATATTGGTCATCAGTTATCATCCCTAAACTATCCTACAAAAACTGTCTTCTACAAAAAAATAATCCTTTCAACATGGTACATTGTTGCTGTGGTAAGCAAGCTATAATTCGCACTTCGTGGACCTCTGCCAACCCAGGGCGTCGATTCTTTGGTTGTCCTATTGAAGTAAGTGTCTTTTAATAGGTATTGTATCATTTTTTCGCAAGTAGCAAACTACATTGTAACAATGGTTGTTGTTTAATGACTTGCCATAATCATGAATAGGGGTCTTCTTGTCGATGGATACAATGGTATGATCCTAAAATCTGTGCTCGTTCAAGAATGATCATACCAGGCCTTTTGAGGGGGAGAAATGAGCTTGAGGCAAGATTAGAAGTTGCTCAAGGTGATGTGTGGAAGTGGAAGATTTACCTGGTGCTCAGTTGGATATTGTTCTTGATTGTTTATGCATTGGGATAACTGTTTAGCTTTTATGTAATAAGGGCAGATGGTTAATGTTGATTATCTTGAATTGTAGTAACATTGTGTCCTAGAAGGTTATGAATCTTGTTATTATGATCAGTTTACCGTATGTTTATGCACATGGTTAAGATTAAAGTTGACTTTTAATTATCAACATTGTTATGAAGTATTCAGTTTGGTTTGTTTTTGACTTTTAATGCCTTATGGTTATGCAGATGCATGGTTAGCAATTTTTTTTAGGTTTGACTTTTAATTGTCAACATTCTTATGAGGTTTTGGCCTTGGTTACGTTTGATGCAAATTATTCACACATCAAGCTTAGTCAATCTATAAAATTACACAAACATGACATGGTTCCATAGTAATTCAAATGGATATAATTTCAAATTCATAAAATTGCATACTTTTTGAAGCATGAGAATTACAGTTAGATACACACATATGTTTTTAAAGTACATAACTTGTCCATAGGAAATAAACTAGATGAAACACTGTCTAGCTAATTAGCATAACAGAATTGACCTATGGTAAGGCCATTATTCTTTCCAGTGTAGCCTGCTGCCTAGTCATTCTTCGTGTAGTAGGCTGGGTTAAAGAGAAACTGCTTGCACATCACTTGACTGCAGCTGAGAATCAGACTGTGATTGATCATGTTGTTGGGATTGACACTGGGATTGCTCATGTATGCTAGGATCGACAATTACTTCATCTAGATGTTGCTGGGATTGAGAGAGGGATTCATCTTGTATCTTGGGATCTTCTGTTGCTTCATCTTGATGTTGTTGGGATTGAGACAAGGATGCATCATGTATGTTGGGATCTTCAGTTGCTTGATCTCGATTTTCAAATTGAACACCACTTCCTTTAACTACACTAACTTGACTTTCAACAACACTTGTACCTTCAGCTTCTTTATCTGCTGCTATTTTGTTACCATTAGGATGTTTCTTCTTTGCTACAGCTTTTTTAGGCACTTGTTTAACATTTCCCTTAGGGCCGGTTTGACTACTTTGAGCTCCACCATGCCCTAGACATGTTTTCCGGTTGTGTCCAGCAATGCCACAAATACTACACTTAACACTCTTCCAAGCCCTTGACAGCTTACCATTCTTGTGACAACTGGCAATTTAGGGAGACTATTTTTGGTAACCGGATTACGTTAAACTGAACCGAGCCTTGCCTTTAACATTATTTTTATAAACAATGACTTGATTTTATATTGTCTATTGGTTTTTATGATTTATTTCATTATTAAATGAGTTATCGTATGAGTTTTAACTCTATTTGGTAGGCACTATTCGATTCGGCACTAGAAAAGCCTAAAACGAGAATTATTGTAACTTGTAGACCGTAACTCGAAAATTGACAAATAAATAGTCAAAAATCGTGGAAAAACGTAAATAACGATGTTGGAAAGTTGAATAAATGTTGTGGGACACTCGAGGGACAATATGTGAGCTCGGGATTAGGTAAACGGGATAGTTACGAAAAATTACAACCCGACCCCTCCCCTTTCTCTTGAGACCGGCGCCCTCCTCATCCCAAATAATTATTTTGAGGTCCTTAGTGGCCTAGTATAAATACCCACCCAAACCCTCATTTCACCTCATTTATTTCTCTCTCTAAAAACACACATATCATCATTTCTCTCTCTACTTTCTCACTCTAAAAACCCTAGCACCACCACCTTGTGGCCGCCGGCCATAATCCGGCCACCACCACCGACCACCGGCGCGACACCATACACCTCCACCACCAAAAGAAATATCTTTGTCTCCTCTTTCCAACCATATATCATACGCACCATTTGGACCTCCATAACACCTTCAAATCGTTGAATCGAGAATCGAATCTTTAGGGTTTCAAAGGGCTTTTGCAATTGGTGATTAGATAAGGTAAAGGGAACATGTTTTGAGCTTGATTGGGCAATTAAAACCTACGAATGGAAAATTAGGGTTTCAACCTAATTTTAATTTTTGGGGCTTTTGGGTGGAACATGAAATTAAAGCTAATTAGTGACTAAGTAAACAAGTAATTAGTGTTTGGTACATGTGTAGTGTATTAATTTGATGGGTTTGTTCATTTAGGGTTTAGTTGCATGTTTTTGATTAAGAATAGTTGATGGGTTTTGTGTTTAGTTAGTGTTTGGAGCTTGAATGATTGGATTGGGATGTTGTGGAATTGATTTGGTTGAGTTTGGTTGTGATGTATAGGACGCGGAACCACCATGGTCGCGACGCACGTGACCCATGGGTTGGGTGACGGGCCTACTTGGGTCATGGGTCCGAGTTGGGTCGATTTGGTAGCTTGTTGATTGGTATTGTTGAGGTTTGGATGAGACGCGTGGAGCCAAAAAGCTTCTAGAGCTTGTTTGGTTCATGTGGTCTGACCTTGACTTTCATGACCATTAGGGTCATTTCATTGGTTTCGAGTATATTTGGTTGATTGATTAGTTGGCGAGATTGTTTTGAGTTAGTTTGGGATTGAATTGCGATATCGTGACATTTAATTTGGACTTGATATATATAATTGTCAACTTTGAGCTACGTCGGCGTTACTTTGACTTTTTAGTCAATAGTTGACTCCGACAAAGCCGTAACATGGACTTTAGTATAATTTGGACTATTGATTGATTAAAAGACGAGAAGTTATGACTCGTGCTTGTGGACTCGAAAATAATAACGATATGAGATTAATAATGGAATTTGACGAAATATATATATATATATATATATATATATATATATATATATATATATATATATATATATATATATATATATATATATATATATATATATATATATATATGTGTGTGTGTGTGTGTGTATGTATATATATATGAAAATGCTAATAAACTATGAAATGAGAATAATAATTGGGCTTTTGTACCAAAATTGTCGATAACAAGTCTTATCTTGTTATTTACTATTTTTAAACGGAAACTAATGACTAAATTGGAAATGTTTTGCAATAAATAAGTAATTAATGTTTCGAGTACATGTTTATCAATAAATGTCAATTGTGGACATTTAATATTGGTTTAAGTTTTTAATTGCTTACGTTGTGTGCATGGGTTACGGATAACCTAGCATTAATAGTGTTGATCCACGTGGGTAGCGGACTTATTAGGTTGACGAATCTAATAAGAACCCGCTAGGTACGTCGGATAACCTTATTAATGGGTGACTTATCCTTATGACTCGTTAGGATGCGACTGGTTTATGGAATAATAAGCGATACGAATGAATAATTGAGTTTATCGAGTTGACGAATTCGATAAGGTCTACTGTTTATTCCGAAACTTATTGGACAATGGACCATATCGCTTAGACGTCTCGTTGTGTCGCATTGAGTCACATATTGTGTTGAATGAAGTTGCATATTGTGTTGCGGAGCAAAACATATTGGTTGTTGAGTGCATTCATGGCATCATATTGAGTCGATACACCCACATGAGGAATACCAAACACTAGGATTAAATGGTGAAACGAGACATTTTGGAAATAGCGAAACGGAATACATTGGGGTAGATAACGTTGATTTTGAGGAATGTATATATTAAGTTTGGTCTACATTAATAGGTTGTGTCGAGTCGATAGTTGCTGTGCTGTGATACCGTTATCTTCTGCTAGTGTTTATTTGTGCGTTGATTGCTTGAGGTGAGTTTCATAGCCCCACTTTTATCTACGTTTTGACTACGTTTTGAACAATTTTGGGGTGAGAATTATGCTACTGTTTTGGACCGTGAAAACTATTTGGATTTGCTTATGTGCTTGACTGTATAGATAGTTGTGATGTAGTTGTTGCCTTAGTCTAGGTTTAACCGTGCCTAGCTAAGAATAGACTTCTACATCGACCTAGTCCGGGGTTGGCAATTGTTCTAGATTTTGCCACATCAGCGCTGGACTAGAGTCGCAGGGGCCCGAGTACTCCCTGGATGTGGGATTTGATTGGAGATCCGGGTAGGATCATGTGTGAGCGGTATTTATCTATCTTAGGTCTTGCATAGCAAATCAGCTCTTACAGGTCCACTATGATTTTGTTGAACTTAAACCTATGAACTCACCAGCGTTAACTGACCTTTTAGCATAATTTCTCTCAGGTAATTGAGAGATGTTTGGATTACTTGATCCGTGGAAGCTTGGCATGGAGGCGTGGTTCAAGGATCATTTTCTGACTCTGATAAACTATGGGGACCTATCTTAATAAATCATGTTTTGGGCCTAATATTTATATTTTGGATTAAATGTTTTGAATACTTAAATTTGGGATTGGTTTTAAAGGTTAAATGACTATCTTTGGCTATACTTGTGTGCGATACCAATCCAAAAATTAACGCCGAAAACTTGATTAAGTCTTCCGCTGTATCGAGATTTAGGGGTGTTACAGATTGGTATCAGAGCTCAAGGTTATAGAGAATTAGGTATTTTATAAAGCCTAAACTATAACCACTTTTGAGAAAAATTGATCCTCGACGGACGACGCCAGCTTCGAAGCTTATTATTTGATTATGGTATGAACTGCGAATTGAATTATGAGATGATATGTTAAGGGATATTGTGAACTGATTATGGAAACGTTATGATATGGAGACATGATTATTGATTTCGAAAACGATATACGATTATTGATTTTGGAAATGAGATACGATTATTGATCTTGGAAATGAGATATGATTATTGGTTTTGGAGAATGAGAGATGGTTATTGGTTTTGGAAAATGAGATATGATTATTTGTTTTGGAAAACGAGATGTGATTATCGTGATATTACGGAATTTGATTTGAGTAAACGATATATTATGATTTTGGAGTTTTAACTCGATTGATTTGACATGTGATTATGTAATGGAACGAAACTTATGATTTTGAACTCGATTGATTTGATATGTGATTATGTGATGGAAGGGAACTTATGTGTTTTATTTAAAGGCATATTTTGAGTAATGCGGTACCTACACTTTTAAAAGCTTTCATTATGTGATATGTGTTTTGGTTAAGTTGATGCACTTGTTAGAACTGATTGTTTCGAACACTTATACCTACCCTATGCCATTGTCACAGACTATGCCTTTACTAGCTTTTGATGTGGTCACGAGGAGGTCCTTGCTAATAGCTAGTTCAGCTAGCATTGACTCTATGACGGTTGCTAGGGTGATCCTTATGAGATTACCCGTCACACTAGTTCATCATCATCAGATCGTCCTAGTTCGTCTAGGAGCTACTCACTTTACATCGGTCTTAGCGCGAGCACAGACTCCTAGGCTTGCTTATACAGCGCCCGCATGTCTGTGAGACCACCATCATCACCTATCCGTTTAGCCCCACTCTCTCCTCGGTCATCACCACCAGTATCATCATGTCTTAGGAGGCCTAGATCTCCTAGTGTACCACTTTAGGATTTACCTGCACAGAGACTCCGACTCATGGACTCTCCCCTATGGATGAGGGCGAGGAGGAGCATGAGGTCGAGGAGGAGGATGAGATTGAGGAGCTGTATGTAGATGAGGATGAGGATCCTCAAGAGGAGGATGATGAGGATATCCCAAAGGGGTACTCCTCCATTGCAGAGTTCTGCACATTCTCCACGGGACCAGTTCTCCTTTGCATGGCGTGAGTCCCTGGACAACCTTTAGACATTGACCGCCACCTTACTCACCTATATAGGTAGCCCGTTAGGATTTGAGATACCATCGAGATTGTTTTGAGCCCAGGAGTATGGTGAGGCGGGTGCGATGTGGAGAGGATTACCTCTCGTGGTACTATACTTAGTCGGTTGACGAAGTGTTTGGTTAGAGTATCTAGGGCTAGTATTGTGGATCCGAGTGTTGATATGGAGTCACTGTAGTCAGGAGGACTAGGGTTTTGCATGATGGTATGTGAACTCCATGGGCGCAGGTTGGGGACCTACGAAGAGGGTTCGCGATAGCTCGTGACGCTGATAGAGTGATTTGGCGTAGGATTGGTGAGTTGAGAGAGGTCGCTGAGAACTTAAGAGTGATCGCGACGCTCGACGGTAGAGTTAGCATCGTTATGGAGAGGTTGATGATGTTAGGAGATCGAGTGATATTCGTAGACGTGCTAGATATATTAGATTCATAGTTTTGTACCTTCTTGAAACTAAGTAGTACTTGGTTCGAGATGTAGGATTATCCTAGTTGTCTTACTAAGTATCGTTATTAAGATCATTTATGATTTCTTCGTATCCTTCCATGTATTTCCACTTTTGAAACCTATGAGTTATGGTTATGGGAACGTGCATCCTTTAGTTATGATGCGGTATCTGATTGTTTCGCTTTGGTAGAGCGTTGTCCTTGTTGACCTTGATTATGTATTGAGCGATAATTAGTGATCCTTGGAACCCAACTCTATTTTTAGAGTGTGAATTGTGAACTTATGAAATTGTTCTTCTTGCCTCCAGAATGGTGGCAACAAGCACTTCAGCGTAGGAACAACCCGAGCAGCTCCTCTGCTTTGTTGCCGCTCGGGTCGTCGAGGTCGTCGTCCGACCCCACCACATGCACATGTTGAGAACCCTAACAGGATAACCCGGTCGTAGAAAACCCCGAATGTGAATGACCGTGCTGAGAATGGTCCTGTTCCATAAAACCCTCCACTTGTGAACCCAACCCACATTGACCGGCTAGTGTCGCAGCGTGTCGCGAACCGCTAGCTGAGGCTAATCTTTCTAACACCTCTATTGGAACCCCAATGCAGTAATCGAACTTCGAGGTTGTACCTACAAAGAGTTCGATCTACGTGGTCCCATTGATTTTGGAGGAACGAGGGAGTAGTTTACCGACTAGGTGGTTGGAGAAAACTGAATATGTGTTTGCCTTGTGAGTAACAAGTGATGAGGATTGAAAGGTTAAGTATGCAACCTTCACGTTGAAGGGCGAGTGCGTTGACCGGTGGAATAATTACCACAAAAGAGTAGGAATTGATGTAGCTTATAGTATGACTTGGACTCAGTTTAAGGCTCTCCGATTAAGACTAACGTCCTAGGAATGAAGTAAGAATGAGAGTTAGAAGTTAGAGAGAGTTCGGAACCATAAGGTTAAGGTGCCCGACATGGCGACTTATACTCGTCGTTTCCAAGAGTTATCATTGCTTTGCCCTGAAATGGTTTGCACTGAAGAACTTAAGATTGAGAGGTATCTTGATGGATTGCCTTTAGCTACTTTCAAATGATGTCATCGCCGCCAACCAACTAATTTGCAGAGGCAATTGTTGTGGCTCAGAGTTTGATGGACTCTTGTGTGCTAGAATTAAGAGACAAGAGTAAGAATGATAAGAGTGATAAGAGGAAGAGGAACGAAGTTGCAAAGGGAATGGCAAACGGCAAGAGACAACCAGAGTGTTCGCCATAGGAAATGGAGATAAGAAGGGTTATGAAGGTAGTAAGCCCATGTGTAGTCTTTGTAACCGACACCACCATGGACCGTGTCCGATTGTGTGTAGGAAGTGCTCTAAGGTAGGACACATGAAGCCAAAGATCGTAGGTCTCTCCACTCACCGCAGCGCTCAAACTACAAGGAGCGATCTGGAAGGCCTCTGTGTACTGTTTTGGATGTGGAAAGAAGGGACACTTTAAGAATAAGTGTCGAGAGCCGTGGATGAGAGGAAATCCCGGTAATGTAGGAGGATTTGCTAATCGAGGTGTAGGAGGTAATGGCTTAGACCATGTGAGGCGCGAGTGAGGTTGTGGAAACCAGGAAACAATGGTGCTAGGAATCAGCAGAGAGACATGGGAGAGCAGTGGCGTGTTTATGCTATTGGGAAGGAAGCTGGTGAGGACCCTAACGTAGTTACGGGTACGTTCCTTCTCAATAATCGCTATGCTTCCATACTATTTGATACCGGTGCGGATATGAGTTTCGTATCCACCAAATTTATGGCATTAATAGGAATCTCCCAAACACCTCTAGGGTTTAGTTACGATGTGGAATTAGCGAATGGGAATAGAGAGAAGATAGACACCGTAGTCCGAGGTTGTACCTTAAGTTTCTTTGACCGCCCGTTTAGTATATACCTATTGCCGGTTACTTTAGGAAGTTGTGACGTTATTATCGGAATGGATTGGTTGTCGAAGAACGGTGCACACATCATTTGTGATGAGAAGATTGTGCGTTTACAGTATGGCGGAAAGGTTCGAGCATATAGGAGATCGGAGCGACTGTGGAAGTCCTTCCCGGTTGAGCATCATCTCTTGTATTAAGGCCCGGAAGTACATCGATAGAGGAGGTTGTCTTTTCTTGGCTCGAAATTCTAAAAAGAAAAGTGAGGAGAAGAGTGAAAGACACCTCAATGATGTACCCGTCGTTAGAGAATTTCGGATGTGTTTCCGACGATCGCTGATTCCACCCTGTCCGACAAGTGGAATTCCAAATAGAGTTGATACCGGTGCGGCACGTAGCCCGGGCACCTTATCGACTTGCTCCAAGAGAATTGGAGGAACCTGTCTAAGCAGCTTGGCGTAATTGTCGAGAAGGGATTCATTAGACCAAGTTCGTCACCGCAGGAGCACCAGTGTTGTTTGTGAAGAAGAAGGATGGATCGTTTCGGATGTGTATTGATTATAGGGAATTAAATAAGTTAACAATGAAGAACCGATATCCGTTACCTAGAATAGATGATCTATTCACCAACCAAGGATCTAGTGTCTTTTCTAAGATCGATTTGCACACGGTTATCACCAGCTTAGAGTTCGAGAAGAGGATATCCCTAAGACTGCGTTTAGGACTTGTTATGGACACTATGAATTCCAAGTGATGTCGTTTGGTTTGACCAACGCGCCAGCGGTTTTCATGGATCTCATGAACCGAGTGTGTAAGCCATACCCGGATAAGTTTGTGATAGTATTCATAGACGACATCTTGATATACTCTAAGAGTATGCCAAATTCTCTAAGTGTGAATTTTGGATTCCGTCCGTACAATTCCTAGGCCATGTGATAGATAGTCGAGGTGTTCATGTTGACCCAACTAAGATTAAGGCCATTAAGGAATGGGCAGGTCCTAAGAACCCATCGAATCGGGACGTTTCTAGGGTTAGCAGCTACTATAGATTCATTGAGGGATTTTCTAAGATAGCTAAGTCGTGACCAAACTAACAGAAGGATGTTAAGTATGAATGGAGAGAAAAGGAAGAAGAAGCATTCCAACTCTCGGAAGGAGAAGTTGTGTAGTCGCGCCATCCTAGCTTTTGCCTAAAGGAAGCGAAGACTTTGTGGTGTAACAGCGACGCCGCGCATAAAGGCTTAGGTGCTGTTTTGATGCAACGTGAGAAGGTGATTTCTTATGCATCCCGACAACTTAAGAAGCATGAGAAAAACTACACCACCCATGACCTTAAGTTAGGTGTTGTAGTGTTTGCTTTTAGGATCTGGAGACATTATCTGTATGGAACCAAGTACGTAGTATTTACCGATCATAAGAGTTTGAAGCATATCTTAGATCTGAAGGAACTGAACATGAGACAACGTCATTTGTTGGAATTGCTTAGTGATAATGATTGTGAGATTCGTTATCATCTTGGTAAGGCTAACGTTAGGTGCGATGCACTTAGTCGTAAAGAGGACATTCCACCCTACCGTTAGATCCTTAGAATGACCATTGTTTCTACTTACCATCTCAAATTTTAGCAGCCCAAGCAGAGGCATTGACGGAAGAGAACCGTCCTTATGAGAATCTTCATGGAATGGTAGAAAGTGAAAACGGCTTCTTGAAGCGTTCCGATGGAACATTATGCTTCAAAGACAGAAGTTGGATACCATTTCATGGTGGAATCCGTGAGTTGGTTATGCACGAGTCGCATAAATCATAATACTCTATTCATCCCGGAGCCGATAAGATATATCAGGATCTTAAGAAACTTTATTGGTGGCCTAATATGAAAGCCGATATAGCTCAAGTATGTCAGTAGGGTGCCACGACTTGTTCTAAAGTCAAGGCCGAACATCAGAAACCATCTGGACTCTTAGTTCAACCCGAACTCCCGGAATGGAAATGGGAGCGATAACCATGGACTTTATCACTAAATTAGAGAACGGGTTAGCGGCAATGACGCATCTGTAATAGTTGATCGTTTAACTAAGTCTGCTCACTTTTTAGCTATTAGAACCGATAGTCTTGATAAACTTTCTCAATTGTATCTTAAGGAGATAGTATCGCGTCATGGAGTATCGATATCTATCATTTCCGATAGGGATAGTCGTTTTACATCCCACTTTTGGAAGTCGTTACAGCGGCACACATTAGGAGCGAATTTGGATATGAGTATTGCTTACCATCCACGACCGATGGTCAACGCGAGAACCATTCAGACTTTAGAAGACATGCTTAGAGCATGCGTTATTGATTTCGGAAAAGGCTAGGAGAGACACCTCCCTTTGGCCGAATTCTCTTACAACAATAGTTATCACTCTAGCATTAAGGCGCCCCATTTGAGGAATCTTGTATGGCCAAAATGTCGTTCTCCCTGTTTGTTGGGCCAAAGTTGGCGAAAGTCAACTTACTGGTCCCGAACTTGTCTTAGAAACCACCGAGAAGATAGTGATTCGTAATCGTTGCAAACCGCTCGTGATAGACAAAAGAGTTATTCCGATAAGAGACGTAAACCTTTAGAATTTCAGGTTGGAGATCGTGTTATGTTGAAATTTTCTCCTTGGAAAGAGTGGTTCGGATTTTGGTAACGTGGAAAACTCAATCCCGATATATTGGTCCCTTTCCAATCCGGAAAGAGTCGGACCCGTAGCATACACGGAGCTACCATCAACTGAGTAGTGTACACAATGTCTTTCATGATAGTAATCTTAAGAAATGTCTTTCGGAGGAAAACATAGTGGTGCCTTTAAGAGATATTCGTATTGATGAGAAGTTGAATTTTGTTGAGGAACCGATTGAGATTATGGACCGTGAGATTTAAAAGGCTGAAGAATAGCGTATCGATTATTAAGGTTCGTTGGAACTCGGCATCGACCGGAGTTCACATGGGAATGTGAGGCGTTTTCGTAGGAAGTATCCTAAACTTTTTATGACACCAAGCAACTCGGAGTGAAACCCGGGATGGGTTTCTTCGAGGCTGGGAGTCAGTGACAACTTGCAATTTAGGGAGACTATTTTAGGTAACCGCATTACGTTAAACTGAACCGAGCCTTGCCTTTAACACTATTTTTATAAACCATGACTTGATTTGATATCGTCTATTGGTTTTTATGATTTATTTCATTATTAAATGAGTTGTCGTATGAGTTTTAACTCTATTTGGTAGGCACTATTCGATTCGGCACTAGAAAAGCCTAAAACGAGAATTATTGTAACTTGTAGACCGTAACTCGAAAATTAACAAATAAATAGTCAAAACTCATGGAAAAACGTAAATAACGATGTTGGAAAGTTGAATAAATGTTGTGGGACACTCGGGGGACAATATGCGAGCTCGAGATTAGGTAAACGGGATAGTTACGAAAAATTACAACCCGACCCCTCCACTTTCTCTTGAGAGCCCTCCTCCCCAAATAATTATTTTGAGGTCCCTAGTGGCCTAGTATAAATTCCCACCCAAACCCTCATTTCACCTCATTTGTTTCTCTCTCTAAAAACACACATATCACCATTTCTCTCTCTACTTTCTCACTCTAAAAACCCTAGCACCACCACCTTGTGGCCGCCGGCCATAATCCGGCCACCACCGCCGACCACCGGCGCGTCACCATACACCTCCACCACCAAAAGAAAGATCTCTTTCTCCTCTTTCCAACCATATATCATACGCACCATTTGGACCTCCATAACACCTTCAAATCGTTGGATCAAGAATCGAATCTTTAGGGTTTTAAAGGGCTTTTGCAATTGGTGATTAGACAAGGTAAAGGGAACATGTTTTGAGCTTGATTGGGCAATAAAAACCCACGAATTGAAAATCAGGGTTTCGACCTAATTTTAATTTTTGGGGCTTTTGGGTGGAACATGAAATTAAAGCTAATTAGTGACTAAATAAACAAGTAATTAGTGTTTGGTACATGTGTGGTGTATTAATTTGATGGGTTTGTGCATTTAGGGTTTAGTTGCATGTTTTTGATTAAGAATAGTTGATGGGTTTTGTGTTTAGTTAGTGTTTGGAGCTTGAATGATTGGATTGGGATGTTGTGGAATTGATTTGGTTGAGTTTGGTTGTGATGTATGGGACGTACAAACCACCATGGTCACGTACGTGACCCATGGGTTGGTGTACGTGGCCTACTTGGGTCATGGGTCCGAGTTGGGTCGATTTGGTAGCTTGTTGATTGGTATTTTTGAGGTTTGGATGAGACGCGTGGAGCGAAGCTTCTAAGAGCTTGTTTGGTTCATGTGGTCTTGACCGCGACCGTGTCATGACCATTAGGGTCATTTCATTGGTTTCGAGTATATTTGGTTGATTGATTGGTTGGCGAGATTGTTTTGAGTTAGTTTGGGATTGAATTGCGATATCATGACATTTAATTTGGACTTGATATATATAATTGTCAACTTTGAGCTACGTCGGCGTTACTTTAACTTTTTAGTCAATAGTTGACTACAAAGTTCATAACATGGACTTTAGTATAATTTGGACTATTGATTGATTAAAAGCCGAAGTTATGACTTCGTGCTTGTGGACTCGAACGAATAACGATATGAGATTAATAATGGAATTTGAAATAAAATATATATATATATATATATATATATATATATATATATATATATATGAAAATGCTAATAAACTATGAAATGGGAATAATAATTGGGCTTTTGTACCAAAATTGTCTATAACAAGTCTTATCTTGTTATTTACTATTTTTAAACGGAAACTAACGACTAAATTGGAAATTCTTTGCAATAAATAAGTAATTAATGTTTCTCGACACGTTTATCAATAAATGTCAATTGTGGACATTTAATATTGGTTTAAGTATTTAATTGCTTACGTTGTGTGCATGGGTTACGGATAACCTAGCATTAATAGTGTTGATCCACGTGGGTAGCGGACTTATTAGGTTGACGAATCTAATAAGAACCCGCTAGGTATGTTGGATAACCTTATTAATGGGTGACTTATCCTTGTTACTCGTTATGATGCGACCGGTTTATGGAATAATAAGCGTCTACGAATGAATAATTGAGTTTATCGAGTTGGACGAATTCGATAAGGTCTATCGTTATTCGAAACTTATTGGACTATGGAGCATATCGCTTAGACGCCTCATTGTGTCGCGATTGAGTGCATATTGTGTTGAATGGAGTTGCATATTGTGTTCATGAGCATAACATATTGGTTGTTGAGTGCATTCATGGCATCATATTGAGTCGATACACCCACATGAGGAATACCAAACACTAGGATTAAATGGTGAAACGAGACATTTTGGAAATAACAAAACGGAATACATTGGGGTAGATAACGTTGATTTTGAGGAATGTATATATTAAGTTTGGTCTAGATTAATAGGTTGTGCCGGTGAGTCGAGCAGTTGCTTTGTCATACCGTTATCTTCTGCTAGTGTTTATTTGTGCGTTGATTGCATGAGGTGAGTTTCATAGCCCCACTTTTATCTATGTTTTGACTACATTTTGAACTATTTTGGGGTGAGAATCATGCTACTGTTTTTGGACCGTGAAAACTATTTGGATTTGCTTATGTGCTTGACTGTATAGATAAAATTTGATTCGTTGAGGTTTAGGGGTGTGTGTGTATGGATAAAACCACAATATCGATATAAAAAATAACCACAAGGAATGATTTAAAATCCCTTTAGGAAAAAGGATATAATGAATCAAAACCCGAGTGATAGTGATGACGGATTAGGAAACCCGATCGTTTCCCCAACGAGGTGTGAATGGGCAACGTCGTTATCGGTTCGTTATTAAAATGCTCGATGTTTTGGATTTAAAATTATAAAAACTACGGGGAATGGGAAAACAATTAAGGAAAATTACACTACGGGGAATCCTAAATAAACGATTTAAACTAAAAGCGTAATAAACTAAAACTAAAATAAAATGCAACTACGTCTATTCTAAGTCCTAAAAAATAATCTAAAATTACTTTCTAACTAAAAATGATATTAGAAAATTAACTAAGAATTAAAACTAATATTTATGATTTTTCTGGAATTTATTTGAATTAAAAACTAATTTAAACTAATTTAATTGCTAAAAATTACAAATTAAACTAGGAAAAATCTGGAAAAATTATTTTTTTGCTTTTTATAATTTTCTTAATCTAGGAAAATTGAAAAATTATTTTTTTTGGAACTTTTTCTGATTTATTTGCAATAAAAGCTAATTAAAAAGTCTTAAAAACTGATTTAAAATAAGAAAAATAGCAAACAGTGATGAAAAATTATGAAAAATTCAGGAAAAGTCTAAAATTATATTCTAAGTTTATAAAAAATATAAAAACCTATGCTTATGTGAGAGATAACGAAGCTGTAATGTAAAAGCTTATGAATAAGCTAGACAAAATAAGCTACAAGCTAAAACAGTGGACCAAAGGATTACAGAACCTAAATTATGCTAAATCTACTTTAAATCAACTAATATGAACTCTGTAAGCCTCTAAATGCACATAACCGTGATTTGGTTCAATTTTACTTAAGTACCAAAATACCAAACTAGTTACTTTCAAGCTATAAGACAAGCCTTATCTAAAAAGCCAAAGTGGAAACACAAAGACTTGGGAACTTAAGACTACCAGTTCAAAAAGAACACTTGTACCAAATTTCAACCAATAACAAGCTAATATGAACAAGTTATACTAAGACGCAAGTTCACGTGGCACACTCGCTGACTGAGGTAGTGTGCACAGGCATTATGACCTAGAAAACAAGCCGGTTAAGTGCTTTTAGAAATATCTAAAAATTCAACAAAATAGTGTTTACACACTCAACCAACTGAAGTTTATAAATCCAAAATTTCAACCACTATAGACCAGAAATGAGTAAATTAAAAATCTACAAAGTTTTGTGAAAACAAGACTTATCACTTTTGACTTTTGACACAGAATTGGATATTTGACCTATATGAGATTTGATCTAGCAAAAACAGATTGAAAATGATGTTTATATCTAAACTAACACCTAATTAAGCTGTCTTAAGTAAATCTAAACCTATATGCAAAATTCAGATAACTGATTCCAACATAAATGAGAATTATAACTGTTCTAATGCAACTTTGACTAAAGCTGTTCTAATATGCAACTTACTTACCTAAATGACTATAATGCTCCTAAATTGGACCTTAGCAACTAATTCTAACCAATGATAAGCTATAAAACTCCAAATACCAGCTTAAACCAAACAATGGTTTAAGACAGATTCTTAAATTTTTCACAACAGAACTATGATCAATCCTAAACTAACCTCAAATCAAACTCCAATGTCTGGATTAAAACTAAATGAAGCACAATTATCAAAGAAACTAATACTAAAACTGAACTGAACTAAATGATACTATTTCAAACAATATTAATGCAGATCTACAGTCTATAAGAGCAATGAATTATAACAATGAATCTAACTGAAGTAAAGCTCTAACAACTAATATAGACTAAAGCAGATTTGAAGAGAGATTGAAACTCACAGTATGTCCAGCCACTATGGCTTGCTTATCAAATCAAATAGCCATAACCTAAACTGATTTCATCCCATATTCACAGCTAAGCTAACCCAAATCCATAACAGATCAGCTACTTAACCCAATCCAGCTTCCAATCAGCAAACCATATCAAAATAATGCAACAGTTGACTTATGTTGACTGTATTTTGTGTTTTGAGTGTGTAATGAATTTGAAATGGAGTTAAGCTCACTAAAAGCTATAAGAAGCTTAAGTGAGTTTAATGAAACAGTAGCTAAGCTTTAAGATGAGCTTATAAGAGCTTTAGATATTTTTTTTTTTATTTTTCAAATATTTTTCTGATTTTTTTTTTATTAAGATGAGAAAAAGCTGAGATATCTTTGAAATAAGGTAATTATGAATAAGACAACTCTAATAAGCAAATATAAGTAACAATTAAGAGCTAAACAATGATTTGAGCATAAAAACTGAATTTCATTAACTTGAAAATTATGATTACAAAGAAAGATTACAAAAGCTTATAAACTACTTGAAAACATTAAAATGAAATTAAAACTACAGCTATGCTACTGAAAAAATGAAGGATGATCACAACTTGTGAATGAAGGGGGTTTATATACTTGAGCTCAAGGTCATGGAAGGATCTGGAAGTTGTATTTGTGCTTTCTCATGATGAATATCGTACCCTTGATCATGTTTACACCTCATTCTTTCAATATCCGCCCTTGGATTGAATCTTACACGCACCACTAGCCAATCAGAGGTGAGGATTTGGTGAGATGACACACGGATTGCCAACCTGGCATCCGTGTGTCAGTGGGTGTCAGAGTAAAGTACGAAAGTACCCTTAATTGCTGTTAATTTGGTTAATTGGAACGCGGGGTAATTTAGGGTTCATCTGGGTGGGTAAATTGGGGCAAATTTGGGCGCGTTTGGTTTTTTTATATTTATTTGATTTCGGTTGACTGGGTTAAGTTGGGTTTGACTAGGGTAAACGGGTTGGATATACGGGTATGGTTTAATAACCGGGTGTAGTTAGGGTCACGGGTGTGTATTGGTTTGGACCGGGTATTGGATATTGGACTAGCTGGGCTTGGTGTTGGGCTAGATAGTAAAACTTGGACTTAGGATTGTATTTGGACCCATGTATTATCTCAAGGACCAAAAGTGCACATGCTGAAAATCCAGTGGACCAATCTGTAAATCAAAATTTGATCAAGGACTAACTTTGCCAATCTTCAAATAATCCAAGGGTTGAATTTGTAAATTCTAAAACTTGAGGGTATATTCCCGCCAATAACCGAAAGTTCAGTGGACTATTTCGACAATTCTTCAAACTTGATTATATCTTTCAAATATCATCCTCTCGAGCATAAAAATCTACAGATGCTTAATTCTGACCTTCTCGCTTTAGCTCTCTTAATCTCTCGTGCTCCGGGTTTTCGTCGATTTGGCTTCTTTTGTGTGTTTTATCCTATCCAGGCTGCAAATGCAAAAACTCAAGAAACACACAAATATTAAGCATTAACGGCTCTTTCTTGGTTATTTTGGGTCAGTTTTGATAAAGAAAAGATATGTGTTTAAGCACATATCAATAGTTGTGTTGTAGTTGTTGCCTTAGTCTAGGTTTAACCGTGCCTAGCTAAGAATAGACTTCTACATCGACCTAGTCCGGGGTTGGCAATTGTTATAGATTTTGCCACATCGCTGGGCTAGAGTCTCAGAGGCCGAGTACTCCCCGGATGGATTTGATTGGAGATCTGGGTAGGATCATGTGTGAACGGTATTTATCTATCTTAGGTCTTGCATAGCAAATCAGCTCTTACAGGTCCACTATGATTTTGTTGAACTTAAACCTATGAACTAACCACCGGTAAGTTGACCTTTAACATGATTTCTCAGGTAATTGAGAGATGTTTGGATTACTTGATCGTGGAAGCTTGACATGGAGCGTGGTTCAAGGATCATTTTCCCGACTCGATAAACTATGGGACCTATCTTAATAAATCATGTTTTGGGCCTAATATTTATATTTTGGATTAAATGTTTTGAATACTTAAATTTGGGATTGGTTTTAAAGGTTAAATGACTATCTTTTGGCTATACTTGTGTGCGATACCAATCCAAAAAGTAACGCCCCGAAAACCTGATTAAGTCTTCCGCTGTACCGAGATTTGGGGGTGTTTCAATTCTTCACAATCTCTTCACTTTCAGGAGCTATCCTAACTCTTTTTCTACCTTTTAGCCAGAGTTGTTTCGGCTTTTGGTGGAACAATTATTGTTGGCACAGGTGATTTTTCCCAATGTTCGTTGCTAGTTATAGGCTCGACATGGTGTTTATAGGTTGCCTCCCAAGTGATAAGATAGTAACAAGGATGAGCCCATGTTTCTACAGCCTACCTTTCGTTCATTTAAAGTCATATTCCAATTGGTAGCAACAACATGTTTACATGGTAAACCTGTTATCTCCTATCTTCTGCAAGTACAAGACTTTTATATAACATTAATTACACATTGGTCACCCCATGGTCCACTAACCTGAAACTTACTTCCCCCATTCCACAAAACATTATACTTAACAGCCTCTTTCTTAATACCCTCTAGCATGTATTGTGTAGTTGGTGTTAGTGGCCCATTACTATTCTCAATCACCATCACAACATGTATTATCCTCTTCATACAGTATTCCCTGATGTATTCTAAGGCTATAATAATTGGTTTGTTTAAACCTTCAATTATTTTGTCATGAAACACTTGACACATGTTATTAAGTAACACATCAGAATGAGGTCTCCCTAAAGATTACAAATAAACATGTATTAATTATAACTGTTTATACTGCATTAACAAATACAAATTAACTAAAACGGATAGATGACTTACATGAAAATGTGACCTTGACAAATGGATAAGTGCTATCTTACTTAACCAATCATAGGCTGGTTGATTAAATTTCTTGAAATCAGCCATAGCTTTCTCAAACTGCATAACAGCTTGAGCACATTTCCACAGATGGTCTTTGAAGGCCCTACCTTTCCATTGAAGTTTCATTGTCTCATGATATCCTGCACAAAATCATATATGTTTACTGTCTATTTTAAAACAGATGGACTTTAATTCATGAACAGGCTAAGGGAGTACCTTTTGCATGTCAGTAATAAAAGTGATTATTGAGTTTGGCTCAAGTGCTATATCATCGGATAAACAATGAAGAAACCAAGTCCATGATCCTATGTTTCCTGATTCAAAGAAAAGCATAAGTTAAAGGGTATATACCATTGTTGCTATTACTTCCCACAACTTGTCAACAGTTGACCATTCAAAGGACCATGAATTGGAAAAGCATCCAGCCCCAACAACAATCTCCCACACTGATAAGGATTTAAAACATACATTTTTAGGGGGTCATTTAAGCCCTAAATCGATACATTTTATATCCATTACTATTTAAATCGTTCATTTTCACATTTTAAGTCTTTTGGAAGCAAAATGCTAGAATAAAGCATATTTGGATGAAAAGGAGTGAAAACATGAAAAAAAGGCAAAGTTAAGATCAAAGGCTGTTCTGCAAGCCTGATAGCGTCCCAACCCAAAGGGCGACGCCGTCCCTAAGGAAGAAATCTAATTAGAATGCAAGCGACGACTCAGTTGAAAAAGAGGTTCTAAAGCATGACGGCATCACGCCTAATATCTGGAAGGCGTCTCCCTTAATTTCTACACCAGATGTCCAAGAACCCTCTCAAGACGACGTCCTTCATGAATACATACAATGTCACACTCATCAAATGACGTCGTCCCAACTATGACTTGGCCCAAACGAAACCTTAAAGACGGCGACCAGACGACGTCACCAACAAAAGGCGAAGCCGTCGCACTTGTATATCTATATATAGAATTCAATTTTTCTGCATTTAAAGAAGTAGAATTTTGGAGAGCAAACCCTAACTCGTGTGTAGTCCTACTTGGACAGTATTTTAGGTTTTCAAACCCTTCTTTACATCATAAGATAAGTTTGTTAATCCATATTATCATTATGTCTACCCTATGTTTAATTATTTGTGTGTATGCTTGCTTATTTATCATGAGTAACTAAATTACTATTGTGTTTGCTTAGATCTATGAAACCTAGTTGTTAATTATTGTTAGGTTGTCTCTTGTCTTGATTGGTAGACGCTAAAGTAAGGAAAACTGGCTTCTTCTTTAATTGTTGCGAGCTTGAACGTCCTAAATAGCATAAATCCTAAGAGTACACTTGAGCCATCGTTGTGTTTATTGCGTGAGTTATAGCTTTAGGATAATAGAGTATTTGGGGGAGATACTATGGTACTTGGCGATCCCGAGTAGTCTAGAGGAGAGTTACAATTCATAGAACTAGGGAATTAGGCACCCCCCTATGACCACACGGAATACAATGCATCAATTAAGATGAGAATGTGACAATTCAACCGACCAATAAGAGATAAATAGGGAGTAAGAACATCTAATTAAACACACTTTTAATCATCATAAGAGCACACTTTACAATAACATATCCTATCTTTCATTTTCATTTGTTTAATTAGTTGTTAGTTTAATTAGTTAGTAGTTAAAATTGGTAGAAGTACCACCCCCACTAATATACCCCGAGATATTTACCTTGCTTTCTAAAAAACATAAAAAGAATCTCCCTTAACCTTACCTTCTAGTCATACATCTCTACCTAGCATCTCTATTCCCCTAGAGAACAATCAACCCCCTGGGCTTACACATACTACACTGGAACGATTAGTTACACTGCCTAGTGGGTTGTAAAGCTTGCTAGTTGAAAAGGAAGTCTTTCGACCCCGAACTCACGCATGAAGTTTTTGGCGCCACTGCCGGTGAATAGAATAGCTAGTTAGTTTTTGGCGCGCTTCCGGAGAATAATATAGGTTTCGATTTCTATCTCTTTTAGGTCTACTCACTAGATTCCTATCAAGTGATAATTTTCTTTTTATTTATAAGGCCTTCTTTTAGTCTATCTTTTCTTTATGTTTTTATTCGTAAAATATTTATCATTGACTATTCCGTTTACCATTATGGAGGACGCGAATCTACAAAACTTACCCACACATCCATAACCTCATAACTAGCTATTCTATTCCCCGGCAGCGACGCCAAAAATTTGATGCACGCGGAAGGCGCGTTCGGGGTCAAAGGAAACTTCCTTTTCTTCGAGCAAGTTTTTCAACATCCTAGGCAGTGAACCTAATCGTTGTAGTGTAGTATGGGGTAAGACTTGGGGTTGATATCGTTCTCTAGGGGAATAGGAATGCTAGTAAGAAATATATGATAGACAAGAGTAAGAGTGATAAGAGGAAAAGGAATGAGGGTGTTAAGGGTGATAGCAACAAACGGCGAGAGACTGCCAGGATGTATGCTATAGGTAATGGAGAGAAGAAGGGTTACGAAGGAAGTAAGCCCTTGTATGGTCGTTGCAATCGACACCATCATGGGCAGTGCGCCGTGGTGTGTAGGAATTGCTCTAAGGTAGGACATATGGCCAGAGACTAGCCGGTGCCCCTTAATCTTACCGCCACCGTCCCACCGTTACGCGTCGACATACACCACCACCACCATTAGAACCATCTTTCTCTCCTTTTTCATTTGAGATAGGGCACGCGCCCTAACACCACCTTTTAGCCATTCAAAATGTCTAAAAACCATTCGTTGATTCGTTTTTTTGTGTTAAAATTGTAGATCGTAAAAGTTAAAGGTAAAAGGAACAACATATACACTCGTTTGAGGTTTTATAGCCTTGTACGAGACTTATGGGTCTCGACCCATACGTTCTTGGTTGGGTTTTGATGAACACGATCGAAAAACAAACTTTAAAACCAATGAAAATGTAAATAAGTGTGTCGGTATCGCGTGTGTCGTGTCGAGTCCGTGTATATGCATTTTTATTATTGTTTTGATGTTTTGAGCATGAGTTATTGTTGGAAAACTTGTGGTTGATGGAATTGGATGTTGTTTGGTTGCGTTGGGGAAGTGAAAGAGCCACAAGGACCATTATGGTCCGTTTGGTTGTTGCGTTGTGGAGAGGAACGAGAGCCACAAGGACTCAAGGGTCCGTTTAATTTTGGCGTTGGGATGTAGCCGAGACCCACAAGGACCAAAGGGTCCAGGTCTAGTCGACATAGTACTAGTTGGAGTTGTTGTTGTTGGCGTTAGGAGAGACCGGGACCAAGACGGTTCGGTCGTGTGGTTTTTAGATGAGACACGAGGAACCAAAGAGCCTCTAGGGTTTGTTTGGTTTGTTTGGTATTAACCGTGACCGTGTTGAGACCATTAGGGTCACGACATTGATTTCAGGTGTGTTTGGTACTTGTATTGGATGTCGGGATTGATATGAGATTGTTTGGAGGTTGTTGATACGTTATCGAGCCATAGGTTTAGGGCCGATAACGAGTGGAGTTGTTTATTGGACTTGATACGATATATGTCAACTTTGCGCAACGTCTGTGTTACCGTGACTTTCTAGTCTCGGTTGACCCCGACAACGCCATAACATGGACTTTTATTATTTATTGGACAATATGACGTGTAAAAGCCGAGAGTCATGACTCGGACTTGTGAACTCGAGACGGATAATAACTTGAAACATATATTTAAACTTGACTTAATGTATATATAAACATGTAAATAAAACTAGAAATATAGCAAATAGTAAGCTCTTATATTAAATATTTAATAACAAGACTCGCCTTGTTATTCGATATTTAAAAGGGAACTAACGTCTTAAAAATAGAAAGTTTTATAATAAACGAGTTATTAAATGTTTTGAGGGCATGTTTACCGAAATGTGTCCATTTATGAGTATTTAATAACCATTGTGCGATATGCATGGGTGACGGATGACTTGACATTAATAGGTTTAACCCACGTAGATAGCGGACCTATTGGGTTGACGAATCTAATAAGAGCCCGTTATGTGCGTAGGATAAAGGTATTAACAGAAGAATTATCCCTATAACTCGCTAGGTTGTGACTGATTTTTGGGATAATAAGTGAAATAAATAAATGGTTGAGTTTATCGAGTTGATGAATTCGATAAGATCTAACGATTTATTCCAAAACTTATTAAACTATAAAGCTTATTTCTTAGAAGTTGCATTATGTCATCGTGAGTCTCATTGATAGAGATATAGTGCATTCATGGAGTCTTGTCAAGTCGATACCACACACGATGATACCAAACGCTTGTAACTAAATAGAGAAATGAGACGTTTTTGGAGATAAGAATTGGAATATATTCAGGGTAGATAATATTGAAATTGGCAGATGTATTAAGAATGAGTTTATATTAATAGGTTGTGCTGAGTCAGTAGTTGCCGAGCCGAGTTAGCTATTTATCTGCGTTGCTAGTGATTATTTGTACTTTGCTTGATCGAGGTGAGTTTCATAGCCCTATTTTCATCTATGTTTTAACTAAATTGGGGTGAGAAAGCATGCTACTCTTTTCTTGGACCTACTTTAACTCTTTTTTATTTGCTTATGTGTTGACTAGTAAGGATAGATATGTGGTAGATAGTCCTTTAGTATAGGTTAGTAATCCTTTGTTGTAACTGTGTCACCTAGCTAAGAATAGATGTCTACTCTGACCTAGTCCATGGTAGCATTGAGGTCATCTTTGCTATAACCGTGGTACCTGGCTAGAGTTGCTTAGGGGCCCTGCTGAGATCTCGATTGTTGATGGAATGTTATTGGAATGTTTATTGTATATTTGTCTTAGTCTCGCATAGCAAATAAACTCTTTCAGGTCCACTATTGAACTTATACTTAAACCTATGAACTCACCAGCGTTAGCTGACCTTTTAGCATGTTTTCTCATGTAATTAAGCTGATGTTTGGATTGCTTGTTCTATGGAGGCTTGGCAGAAAAGGCATGGTTGAAGGATCATAATAAACTCTGATAATATTTTGTGGACCTACTTTATAATCTCTTTTGGGCCTTACAATTAATTATAGGATTTGTAATGAACTATTTATGATCATCTTGTTTTCCTATACTTGAGTTGTGTACCAATCCAGTAACGCCCCGAAAGCTTGTTTAAGTCTTTCGTTGTACCGATATTTAGGGGTGTTACAGCCGAGTACCGTAGTATCTCCCCCGAATACTCTATTATCCTAAAGCTACAACTCACGTAATAAACACAATGATGGCTCAAGTGCACTCTCAGGCTTTATGCTATTTAGGACGTTCAAGCTCGTAACAATTAAAGAAGAAGCCAGTTTTCCTTACACTAGCATTTACCAATCAAGACAAGAGGCAACCTAACAATAATTAACAACTAGGTTTCATAGATCTAAGCAAACACAATAGTAATTTAGCTACTCATGATAAATAAGCAAGCATACACACAAACAATTAAACATATGGTAGACACAATGATAATATGGATTAACAAACTTATCTTATGATGTAAAGAAGTGTTTGGAACCCTAAAATACTGTCCAAGTCGGACTACACATGAGTTAGTGTTTGCTCTCCAAAATTGTAACAAGTGCGAAGGCCTCGCCTTTTGCTGGTGACGTCGTCTGGTCGCCGTCTTTAGGGTTTCGTTTGGGCCAAGTCATCGGCGTCATTTGATGAGTGTGACGTCATCTGTCTTCAAGAAGGACGTCATCTTGAGAAGGTTCTTGGATGTCTGGTGTAGAAATTAAGGGAGACGCCTTCCAGATATTAGGCGTGACACCGTAATGCTTTAGAACCTCTTTTTCACCTGAGTCGTCTCTTGCATTCTAATTAGATTTATTCCTTAGGGACGGCATCGCCCTTTGGGTTGGGACGCCGTCAGGCTTGCAGAACAGCCTTTGATCTTGACTTTGCTTTTTTCTTCATGTTTTCGCTCCTTCTCGTCCAAATATGCTTCATTTCAGCATTTTGCTTCCAAAAGACCTAAAATGTGAAAGGAACGATTTTAAGTAGTAACTGTTAGGTCACTAGTTTTACAACACAAGCATCAATAGAAAGAGTAGATAGGAGAAGAGAGGCGGATGAACAATATCACACACACACACGTATAAATGGTGAAGGGTTAGGCGTAGAGTGTGAATGAGAGATAAATTCAACAACCAACCCTCAAGTGAGGGTTTACAAGAGTATTTATAGGAGGGAAGGTAGGGCAACACTCCTAGTTCCCATCCTTTTCCTTATTGGGCTAGGCCTAGGCTTATGGGCCTTCTACATAAGCCTAAGGCTAATAACAAACATAAAGGCCATATTAAGCTAACTATTACATATGAATCACTAACACTTGATTTAGGTTTAGGAGTGATTCCAACAATCTCCCCCTAAGTGTCGGTGATGAATGAATATGAACGGTGAAGGCGTTGATGTAATAGTAGCTTTGACGTCTTCTGACATTCTTCTTTCTTGTGAGAAGAATTGCCTTGATTCGGACAATCTCCCCAGTGTAGAGAAATTGTCTTCTTTGAACAGTTCAGCTTTGACGTCATAATTATCTTTGTTCTTTGTTCTTTTGTGATGAAAGTGATAGTATGTTGTTGTTGTCTGCATCAAGTCTGCCTCAGGTCTGCTTCGCTGCTCCAGTGTCTCCACGTCATTCTTCAACATGCTCACACGCTCTTTGACGTTGGATTTCAGTACTGATGAAGTTCTTTAAGTCTTTAATTTTGTAGATTCTTTGGTTTGACGAAGAATCATTCTGACTTTTGTGGTGCTTTTAGATAGAACTTCCATTAGTGATGATGTTGGCATGAGCATGTGAAGAATCTGCACGATCGTTCCGCTCCAGAGCTTCCATAAGAAGAAAACATGAAAACGGTTAGTAATAAGCAGATACCGGCACTTACAAGTTTGAACTTCGAGAGTGTTAACAGCATAGTGTGAAAACACAACTCTAATTCTCACAAAGGCCGTTCCTGAACTGGAGTCCGACAAGTGAGATAACGCGACGTACCAAAGTACACCTACAGTTCAGATGAGTCACTGAGGTACACCGAAGCATCACCTCACGACTGTAGACCGTTTGTGACACACTAAGCGTAATCCTCGGGGAGTTACCGAAGTGACCTGCTGTCAGGGCTGTTTGATGTTGACCCTGGCAGGAGTTTCCATTCAATCACCGAGGATCACAATGTGAACCTCTCATAAATGTTCTCGACAGATTGCTAAGATCTGTGAAGGAATCGATAACGCACCACGATGTTCTTATTGTTGAACACCAAGTGATGAAATGTCAAGTGTACCTAAGAGATCTTTTGATGAATCTCGTGGCTCTAGACTCAATAGTGCGTTTTGGTTTTCCTAAGCGGAGACTAGGGAGAGGGTCTCCTTCTTCAATATCAGCAATCTCTAAGAGAGAGCCGATAGTTTATGTAAGGTTCCCAAGAAGAATGAAACAAGCTTCTGTTGAGAGAAACTTGAGTGGCTAAGAAGGTTTAGTGCATGCGCCTTTCGGGTCCATGACGACTTTTAATCTTCAATACCGGCGTCATCAAGTGACAACCAGGAGCATATGAATTGAACCCGGTGTCTGCCCTAAGTTGAACAATTTGGAGGGCTATTTCTTTTCACCATTTTCTTTGCATTTCTTTTTAATTCTTCAACTCCTGCTTTCTCCGATTCTCATTTTCTCCTTTTTATGATCAAACCTAAGGACTTCTAATTCTAACTATTGGTAGTGCCCTTGGGTAGATCCCTCCGGCTCTGGCGGATCATAGGACAGTTATTCCTAACCTTAATCTCCTTATAACTCCATTGCCATAAAACTATTTTCAAGAAAATCTCTTAAAGTGTATGTGAATGAAAAACATTTTGTACCACTGAAAGAGTTTGATCTTTTGCATAAATACTCCCCCTCCACACATGCTTGAGAGTTTTGACAGAAATGTGCATGGTGAGGAACGCGCGACTTTTGAATTGATCGACTCAAGATAGACAATCCCCCGCGAGACACGGTTACGTTGCATAGTTAAAGAGTTACATTGTCAGCTTTTAGGTGACAACTAGCTCTAATAACTATCTTGAAGGTGTGGACAAACCTCGAAAGGTTGTCAAACCCGTCAAAGATCATGTCTACCAAGAGTTTCTCGAATTGTACATTCTACTCGGACAAGTCCTTTGCGAGACACGTTTACATCACTAGCGAACTAGCTTGAAATTATTACCCGTCCCGGACAAGTCTTTTTGAGTTACTAACAGTTAAGATCTCGTCAATTCGTTGGTTAAGTCTATAGCACAAAGAGTCATTTGCAGTTACACAACATATTTCTTATCACATAAATTTTTCTCCCCCTCAAAAATGGCATATCAATGTTATTTTTGAATAAATGTTGAGAATAAATATGACCATTTTGAGTTTTATGGGAAGATGACCACTGTGAACAATTTGTGAACAAAGTTTTAAGTCAAATACTCCCCCTCAACTAGTGATATAAACAGTTGAGGTTTTGAAAATCATAAGGGGAAGTACTTGTTCTTTTGAGCAAAACCTTGAAAAGTGAAAGGTTTGATAGGTTTTACTCAAAAGTAAGAAGCTTTCGCTCCTTTTATAAGCATTGTGGCAGCGCACGTACCACAGGGTCCTTTTTTGACAAGTACGGGTTGTACACTGTTATGTGTGCACAAGCCATTGACATATATAATCACACATCCCAAATATTATGAGATAGAAGCAGTTCAAGGGGTACCAGGAAGTCCATCAATGTTTCCAGGAATGCGAATTGGGCATTGATAGCCGGAGAGCAATCTTGGGACGACCACCTACAAAGCTCTCCAAAGGTTCAACTCGATCCCTTCGATACAACCTTTCATCAATCATGGTGATGATTCTCTTCACATCCCGTATTTCCTTAGAATTCCATCGCTTTTTAGAACCAATTCCTTCATGAATATCCTTCAACCTATAAGCTAATCCGTCCCTAACCTTCTTCAATGTGTGATCCCCAAACTTGTGAAGATCGGTACACGCCATCAAGCTTTGAGTGTTTCACTACGGTAAAACACCGAATGGTTGGTGATGAGTGTATATTGTGAAAGCTGGTTGATGTCGGGAAGATCTAGCTGAGGTGGAGTGAAGTTGACACGGGTCCGATATGATTCAACCGCAAGCTTGGAGATCTTCTACACGTTCTTTGATGACTATGCGCCTGATGAAGATAAGCAAGGACTTGATGAATTCACGTTGTACTTCAGTTGAAAATTGTCTCATGCGACCTTGTACTTTGGCAAGGTACATGTCTTCAATGTCGTTGAGAGATAAATTCTCAAAGTCCGCTTCAGAGAATGCATAATCTCTTTCGTCTTGCCTTTTGACCACAATATTCTTGAGAAAAGTGTAGTCCCATTTGGACGAAAGATCAACATGTTTGATGGCAACGATATTCTTAGTATTGAACACTTCATGTTGAGACTTCGAACCTGGCAAATTGTAGTAGATTCTTCGGCGTTTCCGCCAATGGTGAATCCCATACATTGCATCACGGTCATACTCTTCCACATTGTTGGAGAACATGTGGTTAACTCTTTCCTCGATGGCTATACATTTAGAGTATATGGCTTCCGGAAATGGAAGTGTCAGTGATGTAGCGTATTTCCTTGAACCATCGCCACCGTGAAGAAGAAATTCCAAGTCTTTGTTGAAGAAATGTCATAATGGAATCCTAGGTGATCCGTTGGCCAATTGTTGGCAGAGGTTTGGACCCGGCTGTAATATGGAGGATTGTCCCGCTTGGTGAAGTCGATGTTTTTCTGGTGAGCCAATCCATGTTGTTAGACATGGCTCGCGCTATATTATCAAGGTGATACTCAACTTCTATAGCACTTTCCGAGCTGTCTTTGAGAAGTTGAAATGCTTCATTCTTGATTCGCTTCAACTCGGATTTCATCATCTTCTTCACACGAATTTTTCTTGTAGTAGTTTCGCATGCTCCAATGTACTACATTCAAGAACCTCTTGACCTTCAGATGGGTAGGGAGTAAAATCAACAAGCTTCGAGAACCATTCAAATTCAGTATCATCCTCGTCGAGCCATGATAAGACGCCATAGGCGCTTTTCTTCTTTCTTTTCTTTGGCCTAGAGGAAGATTATGGTTTCTTGGCTGTGTCAGGAGAGATGGGTTGTTGTTGGGGCTCGTGGATTTCATCGCCACCACCGTGATACTCAAAGTGATCACCGGTTTTCTCGAGTCTGGGGTGGTGTCTCGTAATCCTGAGGTTTTTCAAGAGAAGAGCGAGGAGGAGATCGCCTTGGTGGTGAGGTCCTTCGGGGTGAGGTGGCATTGAGAAGATTCATCGACTTTGAACGCTTAGGTGCGAGTCTTTGTCCTTATCATCGCCATCTCTTGGTCGCTTTGTTGACTTGTCGACTCTTTGCATGAAGTCCCGAAGTTGATAGTCTAATAGAGTCTCAAAAACTTAGCTTCATCCGAGTGAAGGATCCAAATTTTTCGAAATTTGCATCACCAATTTAGCGATTAACTCGGCTTCGAAGGTCGATTCTTTGCTCATTATATTTTAACCAATGCGACGATGTTTGGAGTAAGTTGTCCGGAGAATACTTCTAGTCACACCGGGGATAGTATCGAAGAAACTTGTGAGTATATTCTTCGCCGCCTTTCCAATTCCTTTTGGAAACCTCCTTTGATAAACCTGTTGGATTTGTTCCTCTTCACAACAACTCGCTTATCCCGCTCAAGAAAGTTGATTCGTCACGAAGTTGATTCAAATTTTTGGTTACATCCTTCTTCTTCGACTTGCTTGACAGCTTTAACAATCCTTGTTTTAGCCCGATAACCAAGAGTCCTGGCTTCTTCACCGATTTTGATGTGATCCTGGTTGTACTTTTTGATGGTGGTGGTGAAGAGTGAGAAGATGAATCCGATGATGAAGAGATATGAGGAGATTCAGGGTCCTTTGGTGGCTCGGTTTCCTCCTTTGAACGTGTGACTATCTAGAAGAAACTTATCATACTCAACATCTTCTTCATTTCCGCACTTAGCATTTTCATCGCCTTTATCTTTCTTGGATTTTTCGCCGTTCTTCAATGTTGTAATCAATAGAATCTTCCACACGCTTTTGTTGTTGCTCAAGAGTGGTGGCACCAGATCCCTTATCGGGTTGATTAACCGCATCAGGACCTAGTGAAGGTTGTACTCCACCACTCGATCCTCCGGGGCCACCCATTTGATCCTTAGCAAATTCTTTTGCAACGTGTTGGAGTCTAATGAATTTGAAAATTTTCCTGTATGTTGCATCTTGTTGCTCTTCACCTGATTCTTCTTCTTCTTGTTGCTCAATGACCTGAGTCTTCCCTTTGCCTGTTCACCGGTGGATGGGAGGTTTAGGTACCGCTAGTGTCATCTTTAGCAGCTTGAGTAGAAAATCTCTTCATTTGATGCAGTATTCTCCGAGTCCTCGCCGTCATAGCTTTATTTGCGGTTCAGACTTGGGAATGAGAATAGGAATAGCTTCCTTGGCGGGAACTTTCCTCTTACTTGGAGGATTCCTCTTGGGAACTTCCTCTCGACTCTCGCTTGCAAAGACTTCCTCCACTTCCTCTCTCGGTTTTCCCGGTAGGTGTACCGTAAGATTTATCATCTAGAAAACCAAATTTGTTCTCTTCCACAACTTTCGTGATACCTTTTGTAAGAGTTGAGTCGTTTGAGTTCATCTGAGAGAAGGTGATCCGCAACACAAAGACCTTGTTTCTTGGTAGTTGACTCCTTAAATCGACTGTTAGAGTGGTTCGCACAACATGTCAAGATTGTCGGGGTCATTGATTCTTTGGGGATATCCGGTTATATCCAAGTGCTCTCGGATCAACAGCTTTGTATATCCGATATAAGGAATCTTTGAGCCAAGCTTTTTGAGGAATGTCATCATGTCATCCCATATTAGAGCTTCAATTTCGATGTGCTTCATGTTGATGAGGGCCCAAAAGATTTGCAGCCCATGAGCTTGGGATGCTCATAGCCACTGCCACCACCGAAACAGATTTTGTGATAATGATATAAAGGGTTCTCCAAGCTGAGGAATGTTCTTAGATCCACGTGAATTCTTATTGATTACCCTGCTTCGTCGTACCCAATATCAATCAAGAATTGCGTAACGCTCTTCGCTTGGTGCGGCCAGAGAATTTAGTTGGTATGATGTCAGGAATGAGGAGAACAACCCTTAAATCTGCAGGAGTGATGGTAATTTGCTTGTGATTGAGCCACCATCACAAAGATTTTGACCTTTGACCATCTGCATTGTATTCCGAATTGTCGTATGTAGATCTCCGAACAAGGGCGTAGTTGGTGAGCATGTTTCGATAGGGATGATTCTTCGAATATCCACCGCAATGAGACAAGAGGATTCGAGCAGTGAGAGTTTCAAAGTCAACTCTAAGATTGTTCTTTCCAATCTTCATTGGATAGCCATGAGGGAAGATATCAGCAATGGTGAGAACATTTGGTGCATCCACATTCATTTGAGCTTCCATGTCGTGATCTGAAACACATTTAGCCAAAAGAACCAACATATCGAAAGACATTGTGTTAGTCAACAGATGGTTTTATTGTCTAATTATTGAATGTGATGTGTCAATGATTGTTACGAGTCCAAAATCACTTGTTAGTCCAATAGTCTAATGAAGTCGTGATAAGTTTCATGAGTTAGTTAACTTTAAGTTTTAAAGTTTATGTTATCACTTATTTTTCACAACATATTAAACGTTTAAGCTTATTAGTGACATTTATTGGTTTCGTGACGTTATGATTTATTTATTTACAAGTTTGCACGCGTAACAATTCACAATGAAGGTTTGATCAAGGCTTAGGCGTAGAAATGGTAGCTTATACGTAAACAGAGTTATAATGCGTAAACACAAGCTTATGCGTAGGATCCCGACTTACGCGTAAGAAATATTACGCCGTAGGAACGGGACCTTATGCGTAAAGCTTACGCGAGGCGATATAAAACCTTACGTAAGGCTTACCGTAAGAGTAGACCTTATGCGTAGAGGTCATCAAGTACGCGATATCCTTCACAGATACGCCGTAGTCCCTTTGTAGAACCTTACGCGGAAACGCTACGCGTAAGATTTCTCTTACGCATAACATGCTACGCGTAAGGTGATCCTTATGCGTAAATGGTTAACAACCTTGATTATGAGTTTTACGAGTAGCAAACTCAAATAAGATTATCATAACATCAATATTTACACATTCATTCATTCTAAAACAAATCATGGCATGAAAACTTATCAAACATTTTACGCCAGAAAGTCTTACGCGTAAGACTAAACCCTAAAGTTCATGAATTACGCGTATGAAATCTAGCCATAGGATTGGCACCAAAGTTTTTCTCGTAAGTATAGAAGCCTATAGAGTTTTTTATCCAAGTTTTAACATCAAACAAGTCATGAATCAAAAATACCCAAACCGTATGAATATAAACCCTAAATTCCAATTAATGAATCATTAGAGTTTCGGTAGTTTCGGTTTAGTTATGATTAATTCAACTTGAAAACAACCTATTATAACAATCTTTATCACCAAAAACGTTCACAAATGAAAACGCCCAAACCCACGCATAAACCCTAATTTCTAAAATCCATCAATTCGTATCTCGGGTGCATTTTGAGGATTAAAATGATATCATTGATGTTATAAAAACGTTTTGACACTATCTTTTTAACCATAAACACACAATCTTGATCATGTGTTCTAACACTTATGCGTAGACCACAAAAATCACAATAACTCAAGATTTAACCGTTGGATTTATGAAAAATTCAAAACCATTGTTTAAAAACTTGTTATAAACACAGAAACACTTACAGATTGATGATCGAAACTTCAGATTAGCTCTGTTCAATTTTAGGCTTGGATTAGTTAGTTGTGTGTAATAAATGTGAAGTGAAAGTTAGGTGGAGAGTATATTAGAAAATACTTTAAGATTTTGACACTTTTAGTCCCTCCACCTTTTCCATTTTCATCCAAAGCCTTTTAACTTCCATTTTGGTTACCTAACGAAGAATACTAGGAAATAACTTTGACGACACTCCCCTCGACTTAAGAAATAATGAAAGGTTATAAATTTTAGTCCGAGGAGTGTCAGGAACCGTAAATGTGACCACCAATTTAAAGAGACAACCAGGATAAGGTAACATGCAAGTACACGGTTATTTTGAAACAGTTAAGTATTAAATTTTCTCCCTCAACACTTGATCGAAAAATATGAATTTTGAAAGATAGAGTGTTGACGGAAGAAATGTACTTGCCATGTTAAGAGAAAAGTAGATAGAAGAATATTTTTGTTGTTTTATCTCGATTATATATTTTTGTATTTTGTTTTTGAAAAATATTTACAAAAGAGATTTTGGTGTTTGACTGGTTTTAAGACTGTTTTAAGAGTTCATCCAGTTCCTCTTGAGTCAAACACCGCATACCAATCCGGTGGACCAAATCATTAAACCTAGCGGAGGCAAGGCTTTGGTGAGTAGATCGCCAATTGGTATTCTCGTACCAAGTATAATTCAACTGCACTCGCTCCACGTGGTCCTTGATGAAATGATATCTAAGATCGATGTGCTTTGATTTCGAATGTTGAACTGAGTTGCACGAGATCGCAATAACACTCCGATTGTCCCAGTACATCGGGATTCTGTCAAATACGTAACCATAGTCTTTGAGTTGTGTTCTCATCCAAATGACTTGAGCACAACATGGCTACATATTCTCGCCGTTGAGGACAGCGATGTATAATCCTCGCTTCTTCGATTGCCATGACACCGCTTTATCACCAAGAAGTTGTAGAGCTCCGAAGTACTTTTACGTGAATCTAAGCATCCCTGCGTGGTCAACGCCCAAAAAGCTATTAGTTCAAAACCAGAATCCTTCGGATACCGGATTCCCAAATTAATGGTTCCCTTGATGTATCAGAGGATTCTTTTAGCCTCGAGAGGTGGGTTTCAGCTTGGTCTCGACCGATAACGGAGCAAAGATATACGGCAAAGACAATGTCGTCCTGCTAGCTGTTAGATACATGAGAGATCCAATGATACTTCGGTATTTTGTAGGGTCCACCAATTTCCCATGTAAATCAGCGTCTTGCTTCTTGGTATGAGCCATTGGTGTCACAGTTTTGCATTCCAAATTTTTGTAACAATTCAAGGGCATATTTGGACTGACTCAAGAAAATACCACAGGGTGATTGATGAACTTGTAATCCTAGAAAGAACGTAAGTTCACCCATCATGGACATTTCAAAATTTTTCTTCATTAGTTTTGCAAAAGCGATTGAGTACTTTTTATGTGTAGACCCAAAAATGATGTCATCCACGTAAATTTGAACAATTAAGATATGTGCCCCGTGATATTGTATGAAAAGAGTAGGGTCGACCGAACCTTTGGTGAAATTATTGGCAATGAGGAAATATGATAGCTTATCGTACTCATGCCCGAGGAGCTTGTTTGAGACCATACAGAGCTTTGTTCAGTTTGTAGACATGATTCGGGAACTCTGGATCGACATAGACCATTTCTTTCAGTTGTCCATTTAGAAACGCAGTTTTGACATCCATTCGAAAGACCGCCATATTCATATGAGCCGCGAACGCGAGAAATATCCGAACTGCCTCAAGACGAGCAACCGGAGCAAATGATTCTTCAAAGTCAATACCCTCTTCCTATCGATAACCCTTAGCCACCAGACGGACTTGTTTCGATTACATTCCCTTCAAAGATCCAATTTGTTTTTCCAAATCCATTTGAGACCAATGACGAGACCCCTCGATGGTATTTTAACCAGTTCCCATACTTCAAGACGTTTGAATTGGTTTAGTTCTTCTTGCATGGATTTAATCCAGTTGTATTTTGTCATTGCGCCTTTAATGTTTTTAGGTTCGATTGGCAGCGTGAATGCATAAATGCAATGTTCACCATCGAGTGAAGACGCGTTGTCTCGTGAACGACCGTTGATTCGGGTTGCCAATAATATTTTCCAGGATGGTCTTTTGTCCATCGATGTGTAGAGGGTTGATGTTGGTATACATTGTGCAGATTTTGAGAATTCAAATGGCTTATTGAAGATTCCGCGACATCCGTGCGCAGCCTCATTAGCAAACGGGTTAAAGAACGATTTGGATCAAAATCGCAGTGGGGGTACTTCATGAAGAACATCATCACCGGTTCATCATTGTTGGAAGCGGTTTGTTCAACCTGCTGTGTTGGAGTCAACCGGTGGTGCTTCTTCAATTGTGGTTGTTGTAGCAGTGTGTATCGTTTAAGATTAGTATCGTTGAGCAATGGAAACAACGGATACACCGAGCACGCTCATCAATATCGCCATGAACAAAGGAGCAAAGAGTCTTTCCATTTGTTGACGAGTAAGTCGGGGCTTTGTTCACCGATGATGGGGTTTGGGGAAATTTAAGCGGTTGTGACCGGTTCCAAGTCGTTATACTCGAAGCCATGTCCGTAAGTTCATCAAAATGAGCATGTATCATTTCCATAACCTCCTTTGTTCGACGATTCCGATTCGAAACCTTTAGAATTATCACAATATCCAATAAAGACTCCAATGTCCGCTTTGGCTTTGAGCTTTCCAAAGTCATCACGATCATTATTCGGATAGCAAAGAGATCCAAATACATGAAAGTGTTTGAGATTTGGTTTTCTATTGTGGACAAGCTCAAAAGGTGTTTTGTTGTGGCGCTTTTGTAATCATAGAACGGTTTTGAGTATATCATGCAAGAGATACAACTTCGCCCACAAGTAACTGGGAGTTTAGCATTAATTAACATTGTTCTTGTAGCTTCCACTAACGCTCGTTTCGTCTTTAACAACTCCGCTTTGTTCGTGTGTTCGTGCAATAGATGTCTCGATGTCAATTCCCACTTTCTCATAAAATTCACGAAGAGTTTTGTTAACAAATTCAGCCTTTGTCCGCTCTTATTTGTCCTGACGTGTTTTGAAATGAACCTCAGATTTGTGAGAAAGGTGATGATCATCTGTGGAGCTTGGTCTTTGCTTCTAAGAAAATAGACCCAAGTCCAGCGTGAATAGTCATCAACAATTACTAAGATGTAGCGCTTGCCATTAATCGCTTGCACGCCAAGATCGGGCCACACAAATCCATGTGAAGAAGATGAAGCACATGCTCGAGTCGTGTTCCACCTTTGAAGGAAAATGAGCACGAGTGCTTTTCCCTTGTTCACAAGCCGAGCAAAGGTGATCTTTAGAATACCGAATCGTGGAGTCCTTCAACTAGTTTGTGTCGAGCAAGATTGGTTATAGTTTGAAAGTTTAAGATGTGAGAGACGACTCGTGCTATAGCCGTGATTTTGTTGATGTTGCCTTTGAAAGTAAGCAGATGGGAGATGAAGCAACCATGTCTTGCATAGAGATAGTGTACAGATTTGAATTACGCGAGCCGCACATAAGGTCGTTTCCTTGTAGATCACTTAATGAAACAAGATTTCTCCCCTGAAAGCAACCTCCAAATCTCCATCACGAATCCGACCTCATCGAAAACAGATTGTGATCGAGGCCTTCCACATAATAAACCCTGCTAATTTCGATGTTCCCATTGATATAGTCTCCGTAGCCCATGATGGTTGCGAAGTGATCATTCCCGACCGACAAAGCCAATGAACTTTGCAATAAAGTTTGATAACAGTTTAAGATTGCCTCATGTGTCGGGAACATCCGCTATCAACAATCCAGAGAATGATCTCAGATCACCCGTGACATAACACATGCATCTAATAACGTGATGGAATAGAAGTAGATGTGGAACCCGAAATGTTAGAGGGTTCCGGAGCAGTTATATTAGACATACACACATCAATAACTTTAGGCATCCATTTAAATCCTAGTGTGTTATATATCCATTTCTGCCATCTCCAACTAGTATTTCTTTAGTCTTAGTGAATGCACTAGGTGGTACTACATTCCTAGGAGGGGAAATTGGAGCTACAGGACGAGCAATGCGCTTTCTAGAATCTAAAGAGGGTGGTTTACCAAGCAATGCACTTAGAAAGATTAGTGGGCCTAGAGGTATTCCGATTCTTAGGATTCCGTAAACGAGAGATGATAGCTTTAGCAACACATTTGTCATGACAATCAGAATTCAAACTTTTACGACAAATAACACAAGGTGCATCGATCAATATCAAAAGTACTTAAAGGTTTAGCATTCGTTACATCACTATTTCTATTACATTTGCCAGACGCAATATTTATAGTGGAAGCAACATGAGTCTTATTCATAGTCCTAGGGTGTTCTTCTACTTCAGGATTCTTTATTGTTCTTTTCTTACGTCGCAACTTCCTATTCTTCCTTGTATTGCTCCTAGGCTGTGAAGTGCGGACGCTTGGAAAAGAGGCAACTATTCCTGCTTTCAGAGAAGGAAGCACGCTAGCAACTTGTGATTTGGCAGGAGGGATTCTAGGTTCACGATTACTAAGTGTTACTGGGGCTATTCTCTTAATCACAAGAGGCGAAGTTGTTCATACTTTCCTAACATTTCTCTTAACTTAAAGATAGTGTGAATCGATCTTGATTTTCGACCTAAGATTTCCAAAGAAAATGCATAACTTCTTTAGTGTGTGCAAGATAATGATCAAGTTCTTTAGATGCTTCATCACGAGTCTGTTTGAGTAAATCAAATATGACACCATATTCCTTTTAACTTTTGCAAGTTCTTGTTCATATTTTGAGATTTGACATTTAAAAGACATGTTTTGATCATCCAGTTGCTCAATTTTTTGATCGAAGATTTTTCACGCGAATCGGGCGATTTTGTGTTGATAAGCAAGTTGTTGATCGTGAATATCTTTTTGACACCAATTAAGACGACGCTTTGCATTAGAAAGCTCGTTTGACAATCGTTCATTATCAACTTTTAAAGACTCGATCAAGCACATTATCGTGTTCTCAACATTTACCACGAATCAACAAGATCGCAGAGATATAATCAAGCATATGACAAAGAATTCAATAACACAAAGATTATGGACATCAGACAGATGACATCTTCCAAGAGTCGATCAACATCTTTTCTCAACATTTTCTTTTACGTTTAGTATTAGAAATAGATGTTTCGCTTCTAAAACGACCTTCATCAATCCAAGTTCCTTATGAAAGTCCCGTTCCCAAGACAATGCACAATTTTTCAAATTTTTAACATTTGGTAAAAGATTTTTCTGAAAAATGTCTCTTTGTTCTCGCGCCAGAGGCGATTGAAAATGTTGAACTTTGATTTTCGAATGATATTCTATCTCATGTTGTAAAGTTTTGAGGTCAGCCATGAAAAGGTCAAAATATCTGAGAATTTTGCGATTTTCATGTTTTGAGTTTACTTCACTGATGGAAGGTAAAGGACCATAAGTTTGTGCATAATTTGGTTTGGGATTTACATTAGAAGACTCACCGCTTTTATGATAATCCTTGGTGTGTTAGAAGAATCCGTTGGGGTGACGAAAGTGACCGCTTTTGAATAGTTAAAAGGTTTGTTGTAAACAACAGGTTCTAATTTTGATCGACTCCGCCTTCCGTGATCTAATTCCTCTTGACGATGATATTCAACAACACTCATAATGTAATTATCAATTTTATATTCTGACCGAAACTTCAGGATTTGGTTTGAATGCTTTGGTTGAAAGCTTAGGTTTGTAATCAGGAAGATTCGGTCCATATCCATTTGGATTGGGTTTTAAAGTAAACTTTTCAATAGTCGGACCGACTCACCATGTTTGTAAACAACAGTTTTAAACTCTTTAAGTTTGTTTTGCAAGCCGATAATTTCTTCAAGATGATCATCTATTCGCTTCGTTGAATGCTTTTTGTATGCAGAGAACTGTTTTTGACAAGTTAATAACTCAGCCTTAGCTTTTTGATTTTCCAAGGTGAGAGCGCTAATTTGCTTTTTATGTTCATGTTTCAGCTTGTTCTATTTCGCATAACAAAGCATTCTTCAAGCGCTAGATTACGATCTGCTCTCTAAATATTTTTCGCTTTGATGAGATTTAGCAAAAGCGGCTTCAAACCCTTTTCACGTTTCTTGAGTTTTGAAAAGTTGAGTTGCTTTTGTGAACATTCAAAATCCTTGGTTAACAAAGTGCATTTTACTTTTCAAGTCCTGATTTATTGCACGACATTCTTCCACTATGGATTGTTGGTTTTTAAGCAACAGATCAACATCCGACGAGGCAAAAGTTCGGTGTGTTCAACGTGAGTCACAACATGATCATTATTTAGATCCTCAAGTATAACCACGGAGTCAATTTGATTATCAAGGGAAACCATAAGGTCATCTTGATCGTCAAATATAACTACGGGTCTAGTTGAAAATCGTCGGAATGAGATGTGGACGACTCATTTTGAACATTCTGAGCCTTGCCGGATTCAGATGTTGGCGGAGATATTAGATCAAAGATAAATATGGTTTGTTGGTGCACTGAGACAAGCCATCGCTGTCATACACTTTGGGCCATCAACATAACAATTGCATTGGCCCGCAAGTCCTCCATATCATCATCCGAGTCTCAAGATCCGCCATAAAACTCGTTCCTTGTCCGTGAGAGTTCCACCACTTCATCCTTAAGAGCCAAAAGTAAAGCCTCCTTGTGATAAGCACTGCCCCTAGTCCTCGGCTTTGGGCATGCATTATCCAGGTGTCCCTTCTCATTGCAATTGTAGCATCGAAGACCATTCAACCCATTCGAGCATTTCCCTGCTCCACCACTTGAGCTCGTTGTTATTCCTACCCACAAAGATTAAACCCTTGACCACCGCCCATCTGACGACCATAACCACGATTCTGAACTTCAACACGCCCATTGTTCACAAATGTACCGATTCCGTGTGTTAGATGAGGAACAAATACGATTGTTGGATTTGTTGGTATAACGGCCAAAAGCATTAGCTATCATAACAAATCCTTGTTGCAATGCTTCGAACGGATCGGATTCCTCATTAGCTTCACTGAAAAATGCTTGAGCATTGTTGTTGTTTTATGGAACCAATTGAGTTTGCTGTGAAGGATCATTTGGTGTGATTGTAGCAGTTGGTTGAGTTGCTGGTTGAGGAGAATAACTGTTTTGAGCATACAAAGCAAGTTGTTGATTTTTCGGGTGTGACGGTGAAGCAATTTGAGAACGGAGAATCCTTTCCCTATCAACTTCCTTTTCATAAGGCTTCAAGTAATCGTACAACAATCCTTATGTAGAATGATGCATGTTCTTCGCTTGACGGAGAAAAATGACATACTTCTCCCATTCAGGACCAAGACTACTCAGGGACTTAGTATTAACTCGCAATTCTTGGCATGATGATGTTGTGTTTATCCAAATCATTTATGATGTCCGAGAATCGATGATGATAAGACTCTAGTGTCTCTCCGTGTTCAATCATGAAGTGTTCATAAGCCAAGTAAATTTTGGATTCCATATCCTCCTGATTGAGTGCAGATCCTTCCATAAGAAGATGAATATGTTCCCACATCGCTTGTGCAGTCTTTTGAGCATCAACACTTCGAAGAATTGGGTTTGGTAATCCTAAAAGGATATATTGCATTGCAAGTTCATCAGCTTCATATTGTAGAAGTTCTTCTCAAGATTCAGTGTCTGCAACCGTAGCAATGTTTGATTGTTCATCTCTTGGTGGATTAGCATTTGGATCTCTGGGTACAATGACAATAGGCATCTGAAATGGACCTTCCAAGATAAACTTCTTTAAGAACTTTGCATGTGGCTTCTTCAAATCACAAAACCTAAAGAACCTAATCACCCATTGATCGTAGTTTCCTGGAGTGAGCATTGGAGGTCTATCAAGTGATCTAGCCTCATGAATTGATTGTTGGCTGCTTAAAGCTTCACACATCTTTGCAAACCAAGTGGGTTCCTTCATAGTGTTCCTTGATGGATGTTGATTGAAATCATTTGTGTAGGGTTGAACTTGAAGACTTGGTGGTGTTTGAACCATTTGTGGTTGTGGAATTGCTGCAAGTTGTGGAGTATATTGTTGATTAAATTGTTGTTGATAAATTGCTTGTTGTTGATTCCATTGTTGATGTTGTGGACTTAATTGTTGTTGACGTTGAGTATAAGTGTCAGGGAAATAGTTAGAGTATGGTGGTTGTGACATGGTGAAACACTTGTGTTATAAAATGGATCTTTGTAGTCGAATGAACCTTTGTTGATGAAGTATCCTTAGGCGTAGAAATCACAATAAACCAAGTAGCACTTATGCGTAATAAACACCAAAGTTACGCTGTAAAAGTTACGCGTAGGTTTAGCTTACGCGTAAGTAAGGAGAAAAGCACTAAAGTTATGCGTAAACAAGAAGTTAGGCGTAGGATTACCTTATGCGTAAGACAAAGCTTAGGCGTAAGATGAATCTTATGCGTAGGGTTCTACGCTGCAGTTTAAGCTTATGCGTAAGTTTAGGTTTTAGCCCAAGTGATCTTTTACACTATCACAGGCAAAAGATATCCCAAGTCGACGATTTTCGTGCTTATCCAAGCAAGAAAACACGGAGTAAACCACGAAACTGAAGATCAAACCAAGGAGTGAGTTACACGTAGAACTAGGGTTTTGATATGCGTAGTTCTACTCGTAAAATGACTTTTGCCCAAAGATGTTTCTAAACCCGATTTTTGTGATGAAATAGCTTCAATATCACCAAAATAACACAAAAGTGTAAAATTTGATGATCCAAAGCGCCAAAAACAGCTTATGCGAGAACGAAACCCTCGTTAAAAAACAAGCTTAAAAACTATGATCCACGTGTAAAGGTTGAAACTTTTGCCAAAAACGCTTATTTTAACACCTTAAAACATTGAAAGTACAAGAATCTTGGATTAAAAAGTGAAAAAATGCTTTTTTAAGCAAACCAAAGTATTAACCACGAACCGTATGTTCTACGCGTAGGACCAAAAAACCCACTTCAAGAACAATACGTTCACCCAACTATTTGGCGATTGATACCACTGTTAGGTCACTAGTTTTACAACACAAGCATCAATAGAAAGAGTAGAGAGGAGAAAAGAGGCGGATGAACAATATCACACACACACACACGTATAAATGGTGAAGGGTTAGGCGTAGAGTGTGAATGAGAGATAATTGAACAACCAACCCTCAAGTGAGGGTTTACAAGAGTATTTATAGGAGGGAAGCTAGGGCAACACTCCTAGTTCCCATCCTTTTCCTTATTGGGCTAGGCCTAGGCTTATGGGCCTTCTACATAAGCCTAAGGCTAATAACAAACATAAAGGCCATATTAAGCTAACTATTACATATGAATCACTAACACTTGATTTAGATTTAGGAGTGATTCCAACAGCAACAGATATAAAATGTATCGATTTAGGGCTTAAATGACCCCCTAAAAACGTATGTTTTAAATCCTTATCGAATATCCCTACACTTGGAATTCGCTTGTCCTCAAGCAAATGTGCTTTTGGCCAATCAATTTATAAGTTAGGGGTCATGTAGCATTGATTTATAATAGTTTACAACAAATACAAGCACCACAATAGTCATAATAAGCACGGAAATTATACACTAACACCTCACAATTGGTGTTTGGATTCTCTCATCTTTCAGGTTTATATGAAATATAACATGTAAGAAAATGAAAGATAAACACTCACTACCTGTCATAGTACATAGATTACCATAGGCTTGAGAATAGATCAAACCTCCACCGCTTTGGCGTAAGCACCTAGGAATAACTATCTAAGAGGTCTTTACAAAAGGTTATAATGTTAGGCTTCGGGTAGGGAAATAAAGGATTTTGTTGGATAAGGGAATATTTAGTGGTGGCAAGTCAAAAATCTTATGTTACAAGCATGTAAGACGCGACATTGCTAAGCCAAGACTCGACTCACTAACACTAAATAAAAACTTGAAACAAAACATAAACATAAACTTAAAAACATAAACATAAAGATAGATGTAGGATGGTAGCCCATATGTTTTTCTCGTTTTTTTTCACTAACTCTTTTTTCTTTCGATTTTTTTTCATACCTTTTTACTCTACCATCCTCTACAATAACATGAACATAAAGGGTTTATAGGAGCATCCCTACATTTGATTTTTTATTTCACTAACACTAATTGACCCGATTTGAAAAGATCAAAACACTTGGAGTACTTAATTACGTAGACAAAGAGAAATTGAATTTAACGTTCCTTTCCGTTACTCCATAAAATACTACTTTAACCCATGAGTCCCATTCGTCGCAAAACTGTATACAAATGATATGACTCGACTTAGTAACCATGCAAGCAACTAGATAATTGAATTAAGGGTTTAACAATGATTACAATAATGTACTAAAGATGAGTGCATACAAGGTGGGCTAAGGCGATTTGGGTGTAACATTTAGGGGTGGATTGTAAACAGTGCTCTTCATTGATATTCCGAAAATCGAAACATCACGAGAAGCGCGAAAAGATAGGCTCTGAGGGGTTAACTAGGGGTATCGTGTACTAAAGATGAGTACATCGCAAGGGTGTGGGGAAAATTACTCAACTGATGTGGATGGCGTAATTAAATTACAGGTTTAAAACAAGGGTTATCCTAATGCCTCTTATCATTTAGTTAATCCTAACTACACGAATGTAGTCTCACTAGTGATCTCGAAATGCATCACAAAATAAGTTCTATAATCTATTATACTACCGGTACACTCACTAAGCATTGAAGATGAATGCTTTTATACCTAAAGATCTAGGGGCGAACCTCACATTTTTTGGGTGGAATTTGAGTGGTAAACGATTTTTGTGCTAGTCATATAATTCCTATCCATGAAACGCTTTATTAAGACTAAATTTTAACTCGTAAATGCCACATAAAAAAATTAATTTTAAGCTAAAATTACCCTAACAAATATTTCTCATAGTTTATTACACAAATTACTAAGGACAAGACAAAATGCAAATGAGTCAATATTTTCTAAGTTCCCGTTTTATTCTCCCTCCCTACACTTAAACTGAACATTGTCTCCAATGTTCCCCGAAAGTATCAAAGTTATGATAAAGGAAGGTAAACAAAAGAGAAAGAAACTAGTACTCCCCTGATTAGCTCGGTAGGATATGTATAAAGTTGCGGTTAAATCCTCCTCCAAGAAAAATGAATAGGTAATAAGTGCTTCCAATACGTATTTCTTCTTCTTGTCTAATATAACCTACACACTTATAAGAAAACAAAACGAAACCTCGCGTAAAATCGGCGGTAAAACTATATATATAAAAACTATACTAGAAAGCGAATAAGATATAATTCTTGTGTCATGGATGTTTGCAGATTTTCTAGAAAATTAAGAATTGAAAGTTTCCAAAAATAACTAGTTATATAGAAAACGAAACTGATAATCTGTTTCCACATTGCCTGACGCCGTCGGGCTTTAGTCCCAGCGCCATCAGGTTATCCTGAAAGAAAGGGTCTGGTGCGTTTTTCTGGAAAAATTACCTCATTAAAACCTGGAAAAATTCCTGCAAAACATCTATTATGACTCGATACAAGCATTTGACTCTAACAAACACACAAATATATACAATTTTAATTATTATTAATTTCATGTTCATGCATGATCTTAAAAACATATGTGATCGTCCTTACACTTATCTTTTTGTAAAATACCTTTATATGCAATTAAGACCAGGTTAAAAACAAAATAAAGCATTTTCACAGAATGGACATGAGAATAAACAACAATGAAAAAGATATATAAACACACAAACAAAATTGAAAAACAAAACAAGCAAACAATTAATCATGGGTTGCCTCCCAATAAGCGCTTTTCTTTATTTATGAGTCTTGTAGCTAGACTCGAAGTCGTTCCCTACGTCCCGCATATCTTAAATGCCCATTCGAATGTTTTGACTTGTCCTTCATCACGAATATATTTGGGGCCTAGCTTTAGACAAACGGTGTAGTAAACCTTATCCTCACAGTCAACCTCAAAAGCTGGTATATTATCCACATCTAACTCTTCAATGCCCTTAAAATTTTTATTTTTGCAAGGCATTATATATTTCACACATTCGGTTCAATTTGAAGACTTTTCTATCCCTTCCTCTTGGTCATAAATCATCATGGATTCCTCAATAAATGGTTTTCCAAGTATTACTTCTCCTAAGAATCCATCAATGATACCTCTAACATTTTCTAAGATCATGAAATCACACATATATGTGAAATTAACTACAAAGACATGCAATCCTCTAGCTCTCCTAACAAAGTAACTCAATTTCTTAGGGTAAAAGGGATCCTTCTTAGGTCCTAGCTTTTCACTCATGATCCAATTGTAATAGAGCCCATACATGATGTTCATAGGAGCCTTATAGTCAATGTAAGTGTGATCCCTATATAAGTAGCTAATCATGCATGGTATCTTAATGTTCCTCGGGTCGTCCTTTTTTATGCACGGGTTGAAAGGTGGTCGCGGGTTATTAACTACGTTATAATGATAGGTGATTTCTTTTCCATTGGGGTATGAATTAAAATATTCTTTGAGTTCCTCTTCCTCATTACCCTTCATAATTTCTAGCACCCAATAATCTCCTTCCTCAAGCTCATCATCCGAGTCATCACTCATGGTGGAATCGCTATCTAATGTACTAGTGGTCTCCTCAAGTGCTTTCTCGAGTGCATTTTCAATTATCCTATTCAATTTCCTAAATTCCCCAATTTCACTATATATTCGAGCGCGGAGTTGGTTGGCATATGTTCGATAAAGTGGTGAGTAGTTTGGTGGTGGATGATATGGTGGATTATCACCTTCCATGATGAAAAGTGATAAGGTTACGAACAAAAACACAAAGAAGGGGGATAGACTAAAAGAAAGCTAAGAAAAAAGAAAAAAAAAAAGCTCACTTGATAGGAATCAAGCGAGTAGACCTTATTTCTTATCAACAACGTCATAAAATTTAAGTACCTCAGATATCACTGAATCAGGAGTGTTAGGCATGATGTTGATGTTAATGAAATTTAACAAAATCGGTAAGAGACCGTGAAATATTGTTAACTAGAACGTGTTATGATAACAGTTGGATCGATTCAATGATTAGTGATTGTATGTTAAAAGGGATACTAGAGTGTTTGGATTAGGTGAATTGTAGTTTAATTGTGATTTGGAAAAGTTTGAATCAAATTACAGTCCAACAAATTTTTTAAGTGGTGTCTCAGAGACAAAACTCAAGATTTGTCTTCAAATAGCTCAAATCGCAACCTCTCAAATCGCAGACTCTCAAATCGCAGTTGTAGTCAAACCGCAGCAATCAAACCGCAAAAAACCCAAAACACAACCTTCAAACCGCATGTATCAAACCGCAGAACCAAATCGCAACCCTCAAAACGCAGTCGACTCAAATCACAACCTGTCAACTCGTAGAGGCCTCAAACCGCAATAACACAAACCGCAAGAGCAAAATTACAAACCGCAGGTTACTTTCGTGAAGTACAAGTGTCACTATCGTCCTGTTTTGTCTTTTGGCTGAAGTTCAAATTGCAGTTTTTGTCCTATTATCAAACCGCAACAGATTAATATTAAAATAATCAAATCGCAGCTTGAGTTCCTTCAAATCGCAACCAAGAAGCTGTCAAACCGCAACAAATCAAGTTCGTGAGTCAAATCCCAACGAAGAACCAAGGTATTTTTCACCTAAAACCACCTAAAAATCACCCTTTTGAACGTTTTTGCTTGGTTTATTTTGCACAACTTGATCCTAGAAGGTTATAACTACCCTAAAAACACTTACTTTAACACCACAAACGTGAGAATCAAAGAGAGCCAAAGATAAGACCAAAAACCTTCAAAAACCAACTTTTTAATCTAAAACACCAAGAAAACGCACATACAATCTAGCTAATCAAACCATGAGATCTGATACCAATTGTAAGATTATTGATATCATAACATCATATGAGATTTGTGTGAAAATCGTGAGGTAGAGAGAGAAAGAGATGAGAGAATGTGATGCTAGAGAGAGAAACAAAATATGGAAGGTTAGATTCCAAATGAAAATCAAACCCTCTCCCATGTGGGGAGAGGGCTATTTATACAACTTACTTACGCCCTCCTTCGGGCTGTGGATCAGGCATACAGTGGGTAAAGACCCGTCCTTCTTCCACGGTGTTACTTACGCTAATCTATAACTACTAAATAACCTTAAGTCTACGAGCTAACATATGCTAGACTATACTTGGGGTGACCGACTCTTCTATATGGATTTACTAAATCCTAACACTAGTCTCACTCACTTGGAGCAGAGTAACATCAACAACAAGATCCTCTTCCATGTTATTGGCATCAACAGATGCGCTTCCTACTTCCCCTAAATGCTTATCCTGAGTCAATTGGAACATATTTACATCAACATCAGGATCCTCAAACCTGTTATTGACATCAACTAGTGCTCTTCCTAATTTCTCAAACCGCTCGAGTCACTTTCGAATAGATTAACCTCAATATTAGCAGGCTCCTTAATAGTATTGTCCTCATCCATAAGTACTAAAGCACGATTACTATTATGAACAGGTTGGCTGGCAAATGATGTGTCTAGGGTGGAAAATACAGGCTCAATGTTTGGGAAATTGCTAGATTCACCAATATAATTGAGGTCCATAGGTGTAAGTTGCATAAAAGGATCTAGTTCAGACTCATTATCAAGATCATCTAAAACAAATCGTCTACAACAAGATTGAATAGCAACACTAGCAACTTTTCTACTATTTTCATCCATCTCCCAAAAAACAATCTTAATAGATTGTGGGGACATTTAAGACAGTTCTAATATTGTCTTACCTATTTCCAAATACACATCTATCAACTTATGGTATTTGACAAGGTCTTTCAACAACTCAAGATTAGCAGCTTCAAGAGAACTAAACAATCCATCATCCAATGTACTACAAGGCTTAACAAAGTTGTAATAATTGGTTTGTCCATTATCATAACCGATTTCAATCATGAGAGCATCTATTTCATCAACAGATACCTAATTGATTTCAACATAATTAACCTGGCATTCCTTACCTCCATTATATATTCTACCTGGCCAGTATTTGAATGTAATTTTATGATAGAACCTCATGCTAAAGGAACCTGGTCGATCTGCTGTATAAAAAATATAAAAAAACGCTGTTACGATAAACTTACCTAAAAGGGGAATAACTTAAACAATCGTACTAATATATAGGTGTATACGATTATAACAAAAAATGAAAAAAAAACACTTATCATATATCCTAATTGTAGAGTTTTCCTCCTTCTCATGGCCATCAAAGAAATGAGGTTCTCTAATTTGCCATAAAGTAAATCCAAGGTTGCTGCTTGTTATTTTCTTTACTTAGATTATTGGATTTCATGATTGACAATGCATTAGGGTTTTCTGGGTAGGCTTCCAAAACAAGTTTGGGGATGACCAATGAGTACACAGCTTAGTTATATTAGACATTATGGCGGGAAATTGGATTAGACATATGCTACATAGTACATCAAAGTAATAAGACGATTCTACCCTCAACACAAAACGGATAACGGGATTTTATGGAACATAACAGGACTTTGACCTGGGCATTAATGGTCAAGGGACTGGTTTAGCCTCAAAATCTCATACTTTGGACTACAGACGATAAAAATGGCAAATTTTGTCCCAACGGAATGTTTCTGGACAAGTTTAAAAACCAACAGTGTATTTTAGTCTTAAAATTTTTTATCCAACTTGAATTAAATTTAACCATTAAGTTTTAAATTGGCACATTTACAAACCAACAGAAATGGTTTTGAAATAGTATTCAACAAAATACAAACATTGACATATAAGAAGAACAAATATTACTAAAATTACCACTCAACCACTACACATTTGAACTTGCCTTGATATTGAATAGACGTTGACTAAACCTTCAAACCTTCCCAAACCAAATTCTAGAGAAGGACCTAACAACAAATGTGAGATACCTAAAACGTAACTAATACACCAAAATCAAAATCAGACAAAAATACCAAACATTTAATGTATGCTTTGTACAATTAAACTTCTAGGTTTGTTTTGCAATATTGATACATTGGCTACACTATTCAGATGCACTAAAATAACATGTGTAGATAAAGACTAAGGTTACATAACTCATTCAACCTAATTTTATAATCTCCTGTTTTATCTTTCAATATAATAATATGGTACCAATATTTAAGTATGAATAATAAGAATCAAAGAATGGAGAATTGACTATTACATATATATCACGTTGACTTTGGCGAAGGTAGACTTCCACCATCCAAACCTAACAAACGTTAACAATTTAAGGGCAATTACTTTGTACGAAGTGTGAAAAATCGACCATAAGCACAACCTTGACACCTTAGGCTAAACCGGTTCTGATGAGGTATGTCCTCCTCCGGATACTTCGGAGGAGACAATCACTATTAACTCCAAATGTTTCTAAGACAAAACCAATCCATGATGAGGCAATGCCCGTCAGAGGATAATGAGAGCAAAGTGCCGCTAGGAGGTATAGTGATGAAGCAAAGGTTCCGCCAGAAGCATAGTGATGGAGCAGTGTCCGCCAGAGGCATAGTGATGAAGAAGTGCTCAGAAGTATATTGATGAAGCAAAGGTTCCGCTTAGGAGGCATAATGACGGAAAGGTTCGCATCGGAGCTAGTACACTAGCAACTGACATACAAGTACAATGATGTACGAATAAGCACAGAGGCTCTGGTCCACGACTAGTACTTGTGGCATAACGAAAACTTGGACCCAGAGGACTATGCTCGGTACTCATCAGCAACTTACATGCCGCACATAAATGACAAACCCGCCCCCACAAAGACTCATGTCGTGGAGCACACCTGTGTAGTATAAAAGGAGATGTTCACACACATGAACACACACACTTTACTCCTCACTCACCTCTCTTACTATCTCTCTCTAGTTTCTCTCACTAGAACTTATGCCAAGTATATACTTACTCTCACACCTGAGCTTGGTCTCTGATTAAAAACCCGGCGAGCTAATCTGTTCTTTCTTATTTCAGCCTAGAGACGAAGGAGTAATCGCAAGACCTCCACAGAGCAAACTATAGGACCTCCTAAGGATCAGGGTCAAGAGCACTTACGAAATTTGCTCAAACATTGGCGCCATCCGTGGGACCCTTATACCAATCTACTAAGTTCTAGGCAATGGACGGTTGTATTAAGGATTCTCATCCGGAAGAAGGGAAAAACTTGAACACCGATACAAGTGGACTAGGAGGACTTCTCCGAAGACCCTCCATCCTAGCCGAGCCAGTTCATGAAGGACCTTCTCCGACATTCGTGAAGCAAAAAACATTGAGGTGTTAAGGACTGTGATCAAGGAACTTGGAAATATGGGTAAAGAGAAAACAATTCCTCGCAGACACTTGTGCGGAGGATTAGGAGGTGCCGGACGGAGGAGTGTCGTGAAAGTCCATATGTGGAGATAAGAGGATACTCCTCCAATGGATCAAGGCCTGGCAAAGCGCCATTCATCCTGGCACTCCACTTGGTAATCTCACATATCAGTTTCAGATACTTGTAAGTGCTTGAACCCTTTGTTTTTACGCATTCTCAAACTACCATGCGAAGTTAAAAAGCACACAAGTCGTTACGTTGGTAGTGTAACTGTTAATATTGCCTTAGTCTCTTTCAAACAATGCATATGATCATTTTCGTAATATATATTTGGGTCTCATACCTAAAACACACGTCATGCATGAAAGGGCACTGTGTTAGGCTTTCTAGTAGCATTTATAGTTTGCACCGATTGGCAAGATGATGTCATTTGGTGGTTAGGAGTATCTCTTCCTTAATAGTCACTTGGCTTGAATTAAACTTTTAAATTATACCATGGTATTGCATCGTAAGCTAAAGTCTAAACATAAATGTTCTTTTGAAAATGATTTACATATGGGTGGTCGAATACCCAACTTTAGGGATATGATCCGTAAAGAGCTAGTATGCAATGGTATGGAAGTATGCACTCAATACCTTAACACGATGGGCCTCCGAGAAGCCGCCTCTTCAAACATCCTCGGTCATTGATAGGTGAATGTCTTATATTACCTCTCAAGGGAGAGCTCATAACCGCCTATAGAGCATTAGCACCTGAATGTTAGATACTTAACTTTAAGCTAACGCCTTACTACATGTATCGAATCTGGAAGAGTTATATTTCTTACTCCCAAAAACTCCGACATCGAAGCTCTGTAACTTTCCCCGTGTGTAGTTTTTAGTCACGAATAATAGCTTAAAAATCTCTTGAGCACGCTCGCGCCATCGTGAGTAATATGAGCGCACTCATCCTTTGGGCGTAATGAATGAGAACTACGTGCTTCCTCGCTGAGTAGTCCTACTATAGCCGAGGCATCGTAACCTCCTAGAAGAGGAGATAGAGGCTATTCGCTTCTTTTCTAGGTTGGGATCTCTAACTATGCCCCAGCTAAAGACTATTGCCTTTATGTCATAAATAATGGGAGGAAGCAGAGTAGCTAAAACAACCTTTGTCTAGGTTATGTGATTGGACTTGTTATCAAGAAACAATCAAATAACATCGGATGGCTCGCTACCTCCAAATGTAAAAGGGTAACTCCTACTAATGTGTTCCCCATGGTGAATCTGTACCATCGGTGGTTAGGCTGAGCAACCTTTGCTAATTGACTCCGTAGTAGAAGGTCGGGAACACCCACCCTTCCTTTCGCCAGATAGGCTACCAGTGATGACTAGCTACATCGGTAGCGGAATGTACACACACTGTAACTACATTCCTGAGTTGACAAGTTAAGCAACTCAAAGGACTTAGGTCCATGATACATCACAAGCACGCGGTGCCCGTGGAGGACTCGCACCTGTAGACCTATAATAATAAAAACATATGGTTAGTACTATACGAAAGGACGATTTCATGGAGGGACTCCTCCTAAACATATTAAGGATGAGCAATCTTGGCTTATTCTATGAGCTTGTGATGATCTACATAGGGGATTGACATCCAGAATGATGGTGCAATCTTTGATCTGGCTAAAACTTCAACTAGATCAGTAGCCTCCTCCGGTGGTGAAACAACCTCCTGAGTGATGGTAAAATAATGAATGTAATAGTTAGTAACTTGCTCATAACCTCCTCTGGAGTAGAGGAACAATGTCTTCTCCGAAGTAACGATGCAATCTTTGGTTGAGAAATCTATCCTGTTAGCTCATGGTCTCCTCTCAAGTAGAGGAACAATGTCTCCCTCAGAGTGATGTTATAAACTTTGGTTGAGTAACCAATCCGGTTAGCTCATGGTCTCCTCCGAAGTAGAGGAACAATGTCTCCCTCGGAGTGATGTTATAAACTTCGGTTGAGTAACCAATCCGGTTAGCTCATGGTCTCCTCCGAAGTAGAGGAACAATTTCTCCTTTGGAGTGATGTTACAAACTTTGGTTGAGTAACCAATCTGGTTAGCTCATGTTCTCCTCCGAAGTAGAGAAACAATGTCTCCTTCGGAGTGATGTTAAAAACTTTGGTTTAGTAACCTATATGTTTAGCTCATGGTCTCTTCCGTAGTAGAGGAACAGTGTCTCCTCCGTAGTGATGCCACAAACTTTAGTTGAGTGACATATTTGGTCAGCTCATGGTCTCCTTTGGAGTAAAGGAATGACGTCTCTCCCGGAGTGATGGTATAACCTTTGGTTGAGGAACATCTACTTATCTCTAGTAATTACTCTCTGGCAAGTAGCTACACCGAAGGGAGAGGGTAGCATGAGGATATCCAAGTGCTACATATATTAAAAGCATCGTTACAAGGTGCTACATTGGTATGCGTTGCATATAAGCAAATGTTACGTTAAAATATAAACGTAATACAAAGATATCGATCTAAGTGTTACATCTAAACATGGGAATGAGTATGTCGGTACACTTAACCCACAACATATAAGGGTGAATGCATTATATCAACTAGACACTCTGTCAGAGCTGCCTGATCCTGCAGATGCCTGCACTGCGAATCGCTCCATTGACAAACGTGTCACGATATGTGTTGTGTATTCATCTAAGTGTTGGAACACATAAACAACACAATTCTAATATTGTTTTGCATCTGCAGCCACTGCATCCGCGAATCGCCGCATCTAGCCATCTGCATCGGGCAGCGCTGCATCCGCAGCCCACTGCATCCGCAGCCCCCATCGCATCGCGATCCGCAGCCATCGCATCCGCAGCCAATCGCATCCGCAGCCACCGTGATCCGCACCTGACCTGCAGTTGCTCCATCGACAAACGTGTGTTGATCGAAATATGTGTTATGTATTTATCTAAGTGTGGGAACACATCAACAATATCAACGACACAATTCTAATATTAATGTTCTGTAGCTATAATTGTTAAAATTTATGAGTGGCTAACGGATGTTACTCCGAAACCCCGCCAATGCAGTCCAAGTGCTATTCGTGATGTTGTAAACACTGCACATATGAAACACCAAGGCATCCAAAAACACGTAAATACCAAGATAGCACGACAAATATATGCATAAAGATCCACTGCTCCGGTGGGATACCACTGTCACAAAATCATAAAGTTTTACATCTCTGAATGAAACTAACAAAAGGAAAGAAGTAGAAAGTAAACTACCTACTTATTACATAACACTACTTGTTACAAACCGAATATCAAACTCCCAAGAGAGCATCCGGCTCCGAGTTGTTTCTTCTCTGTTTCTCGCCAAAGATAAGGACTCGATCAACGATAATCTTGCATGCCTTTTGATCCTTGAAGAGTTCTTTATTCAAAAGCCTAATGCTTACAACATGAGCTTTATCCCATGCTACCCTCATATATTTGGGAGGATTGTTGTTTAAAACTTCATCATAAGGATATGGCGTGTAGTAGGGACCAGGAACAAGGGAAAGAAGTTCCTTGTCAATTGTGTCTCTAGTTGTATCTCCGAATTTGGCACGAGAATAAAACCCAACGTTCTCATTATCATCTTTGTTAGTGAGGTCATCTTTATCTGACCCAACAACATAAAAAATTCTCACCTACAACAATATCATGATGATGCGTGTCTTCATTAGTGCCATGCTGATGAAAATTCTTCTAAACACCATGAAGCTGAGCACCTATATCTGTACCATTATCTTGAGTGGTTGCTCTGGTATTCTAGGGGTCAGTGCTCCCTTCCGCACTATGGTTGTCATCTTCAACATTTGTTAACTCAACCCTACCCTGGATTTCTTGTCCACCCTCCCCTTTTTTTGGTTGCATCGGTAGATACCTCTGGTTGAGTAGAGGCTTTTCGCTTAGCCGTGTTCTTAGCCTTTGCAACCACCACAGGGTCAGCCCGGGTGGCAATGATTTCCTCTATGATAGGCTCAAGAATAGTTGTTCCCTCTGGAGCAGGTGGTGTGGTTCGATCAACAACTCGTAAAATATTAGTGTTTTAATCATGTGATTCCTCCCTTACATCGGTACCATCCCAAGAGGGCATAAGCATGAAGTCATAGATACTCATAATTACAAATGTTGGTGAATAAATCTCTGATCAAAACCCTCACGTCGTGGTGCTAGCAAAATAAAACTCCGATCAAGGCAGCCCCACCCGAACCTCCAATTGAGACTTTGGGGTCCTCCGATCGGGTAGCACCCTCTCCGTTTGAAACCCTTTCCGAACGACACACTCTTCCAAAAGAAATCTTCGATCAAAAGCCTATGATGATTCTGCACAAACATGCAGGTACACAAGGCAAAAACCAAATTTGTTCTAGCTTATCCTAAAATATTCTCACACTTTGTCTATTAATTGTATGAGAATCATGCAAAACAATTCACATCGATACAATTAATAATATACGTAGCTATCCCCACCACGCAAACTTTGTCTATAAGTTTTTGTACGTCTTATAGGACATTTGTTGACTAAGCTTTTAACTATACCAATTCCCAAAACAAAGTGATTCAAAAAATGCTAAGATAAGTATTGGCAAAATAAAGAGAAATAAAAACTTCCGATGGAGATCTTGGTGGAGTCCTCCGTCTGAAACCCACAAGCGCATCATGTCAATATATCATTTTTTCTATTGTATATGTGACTAGTGGGAATGTCAATTTTTAAAAATAAAGATTTTGAAAAAGGTAAAAATAAAATGTTAAAGTGTCATTTTCATGACATAGCTGCTACTTACATGTAGCCAATGGGAATGCTAGTCTTTAAAAAACAAAGTCATACTACAACACTATGTCAATTCATGCGTAATACACTAAAAGCAAGAGTACCAAAATAACAATAAAAAAGAGATGTAAAACGTCTTTTACGAGGGGCAGAGTTAGCCACAAGAATTGTTGCTGGTTAAATATTTAACGAGAGGCCAGATTAGGAAGGAGAAGTGAGTACCTTCTATGGTGGTCTTGAACACCTCCGATGGAGATCCTGGTTACCTCCGATGGAGATCCTGGTTACCTCGAAACCCACAACAACTTATTCAATCAAAACCTTTGTTCGAAGGGACCAAAGCTCCTCCGATGAAAATATTCTATCGAAATACTTGGTCAAAATAATTTAACTCCCTTCCGGTCGAAACAACAAAGAGTCAGCCGATGGAGACCGTGTTTACTTCTGATGGGGACCTCGCGACGAAACCTCAATCACAAAGAAACTAACTGAACTCTTCGATTGCGATGACCAATATCGAAACCCACTTACTAAACCTCCGATCGAGACCTTGAAACTCCTCCGATGGAGACCTTTTCCAAGTACCGCCGGTGGAGATCCTCTCCTTCACCTCTGAACGAGAATACCTCCGGACTCCGGTGGAGATCCTCTCCTTCACCTCCGAACAAGAACTCCTCCGGTGGAGATCCACTCTTGACAAACTCAGAACTAAGCCGCCATAAATACCTTAGTATGATATAAGCTTGTGTTGTCAAAACTGTATTTTCCATAAATACCTAGTCCTACCTAAGATGGACATATTTTTAAAATCATACATCTAAATGGGAACTAACTTTTATCTTCAAGAAATGGAAAAAGGTAAAAATAAGAGTGACCTTGGTATTTATAGTATTTTGGTAAAGCCAAAGCTTATGAGACTTTGATGATCTGGGCCAATAAGTCCATGATATATTCTTTGCTCCATACATCATTAGTCACACAAAGCCGGGAAAGTGACGCGTAAAAAAAAAAAAAAAAAAGTTGTGGGAATAAAAATGAAAAGTGTGGAGGAAAATGCTATGTGTAAAGGGTTTGAAAACACAAGCCCCCAACTTTCCAAAATAGGTAGTTGGGCTCTTATCGGGCCTCCGAATGAAACCCTTTGATTTTTGCTCGCGACTAAATCTCCGAACGAAATCCTTTGGTTTGTGAATAGAACTCCGAACAAAACCGTTGGGTTTTTGCTCGTGATTAAATCTCCGAACAAAATCTTGTGGTTTGTGATAAAAACTCCGATTGAAACCTAGGATTGTGGTACTAGCCAAGTAATTGCTCCGATTGAAACACTAATCGTGATACCCAAACCCAAAAAAATCCGAATGAAACCCTTCAGTTTGTGATGTTAGATCTGAACGAGGTACTCGAAAGGTGTAGGAAAAGAACTATAACTTTAACCTCCGAACGAGATACTCAACAAGATACTCAACTTGTGAGACACATTTTCAGAGTCTAGTATCAACTCTTTGGCAATACATTAATACTAGACTGGGGACATGATGAGGTACATGGTCCAAAACTATTGGTAGGATCGAAAAGTCTCTTAGCCTTCGAATGAAACACTCAGACGGAAGAGCAGCTTTTCTAATTAAGCTCGAAAATTCATCATAGAGGTACAATATCGGTTCGACCCAAACGACTGACAACATATGGAACATCATTTTGGAAAATAGATTCGGATCTAGTCTCGACTACAAAGATATGGCGTACAATCCACCACCAAAATGGGGTGTGAATTACCAACTGGGAATCGCCAACCGAATCAATATTCTTCCCGTGACACCCCCAACACTTGTACAGTCAATAGGAGAAAGTCTCTAGTCAATCTCATGACCGTCTTCATTTAATGACTCACTAGACCCTGCCACGGAACTCCTCTTGGTCAATCTCCCCTTTTTGTTGCACGGAAGGCTCTTGTGACTTTGTAGAGGCTTTTCGCTTGGTCGATGCCTTTGCCTTTGCAATCACTTAGGGATCAGATCTAGTGGCAATGATCTCCTTTAGAGTAGGCGCAGGGATAGCCATGTCTCCTAAGACAGGTAGAGTAAGATGGTTAGTGACCCAATCTTATATCGAACTTTGAAATTTAATGGTATTCTTGGAAACTCTTTCATCCTCGATCAAGACATTCGAATAGATAGACAAAATTCTCGAGAGTACCAACTATTTGGCAATTTTGGCCTCCGAACCAGACAAGCTTTTTTCTTTGAAGTCTAGTACCAACTCTTTGACAATACATTGATACTAGACTGGGGGACATGATGAGGTATGTCCTCCTCCGGATACTTCGGAGGAGACAATCACTATTAACTCCAAATGTTTCTAAGACAAAACCAATCCATGATGAGGCAATGCCTGCTCAGGAGGATAATGAGGAGCAGTGCCTGCTTAGGAGGTATAGTGATGAAGCAGTGTCTGCTCAGGAAGCATAGTGATGGAGCAGTGCGCTCCGGAGGCATAGTGATGAAGCAGTGCACCGCTTTCAGAAGTATATTGATGAAGCAATACAGTGTCTTTAGGAGGCATAATGACGAGCAGTGCTCGCCGGAGCTAGTACACTAGCAGCTGACATACAAGTACAATGATGTACGAATAAGCACAGAGGCTCTGGTCCACGACTAGTACTTGTGGCATAACGACAACTTGGACCCAGAGGACTATGCCTGGTACTCATCAGCAACTTACATGCTGCACATAAATGACAAACCCGTCCCCCACAGATACTCATGTCGTGGAGCACACTGCGAGTAGTATAAAGGGAGATGTTCACACACAATAACACACACACTTTACTCCTCACTCACCTCTCTTACTATCTCTCTCTAGTTTCTCTCACTAGAACTTATGCCAAACATATACTTACTCTCACACCGGAGCTTGGTCTCGGATTAAAAATCCGGGCGAGCCTAACGGTGTTCTTTTCTTATTTCAGCCTAGAGACGAAGGAGTAACTGCAAGACCTCCACAGGAGCAGCTATAGGACCTCCTAAGGATCAGGGCTGAAGAGCACTTACGAAAATTTGCTCAAACAGGTTCAAATCTCAAACAAGCCAAATTTTGGCCACACAATCCTACCGGGTGGTGGCACAAGTGCTACAATGAAGTATATATTATTCGAAATAAAAGTGCTACAATACACTACTCTAGTTTAGTAGTATATATTATTCGAAATAAGTTGCAAAAACAAGATATATTCATATCTTGGATGTATTTTTGTGCTTCTTATTATGCTCATGTGGTGGTGGTGTGTTGATTGAGATTCTTAGCTTATGGCAATTGGCAAGTGGATGGTGGTAGTATCATCGGCTGTGGTTTCGTGTCGATGCTATATCAACTTTTATATATTAATTGCCACATGAAAGCTTCGCCAACCACTATTTTTTTCTATCAACAAAACTAATAATTGATCTAATATGCTACTTTTAAATGACATAAAGTTTTAATGGATGTGAAAACAGCATCATTTGCAATATGCCACGTGTACGGATGGATGTAGTAGAATTCATGTTTTTATTCCAATTGGTCCATTTGGAAGACTTGGATTTACGAGATAAATATGTGTCACGTGCGTGTATGCGACTGCACGAAGACGTCGTTTGTAAAATGTGGTCGTGATTATTAACCTTTTCATTATTGCACCAATGCACTATAACTAATCATGTACAGTATTATTTGTTACAGACAAATATATATATATATATATATATATATATATATATATATATATATATATATATTTATTTTTTTAAACGGCATCACGTTTGAAATTCGATCTTCAAGTAAACCATCCAACAGGCAGGCCCTAGGACCTGAATCATTAGAAGAGAATCGCGAAAGAAAATCCTAAAACTCATGGCTTCGCACTAAGAGGAAAATCCAATTTTTTATGTCATTTGCGAGACTCGAATCTGAGTAAAACCCCTCCCCAAGCTCAAAAAATAACTCAGGTGGCCAACTGAGCTGAACAACTTTGTTATTCTATTATGAATAAATTTCTATAACTGCATATACTGTTTTAAGATATAGAGTAAATTTTATAATAACGTACCATCTAAAATGCATGCGCATTAACTAAAACTTCGAAAACACATACGTGGTTTATGTGAGAAAGTTTTAAGTTAGACATTATTCATGATCAAATTAAAATGACTAAAATATACTTGTATTTGAATAATGGTACTTTAGTCATTTCAATTTTGGCTGAAACCATACCAAAACCAAAAGTCATTCAGAGAGACCTCACCTAGTCACCTATTAAAGTACTCCGTAATAAAAATCACGCGTCTATGCGTGCAGTAATAAACCTTAAAACGTCTATTGCAATTTACACACTAAACAATATTATGGTCATGTTCACCTACTAAATTAAAGCTCAACTGTTTCATACGATTAGAATGTAAAGTAAGTCTAACTTCGCTATCTCGACCTAAATATTGCTATTATGGTTATGTTTTATATGATTAGAAGCTGAATGGTATGGTTGTGTCGATAATAATAACCTTCTCATTAATGTCGATAGTGAACTTGTTAAATTGAGACAGATGGTGAACAACAATGGACTAAAATGTGATGACATTTTGTGACATCTCTAATAATAAATGGTGAATGGACCCATTGGTTGGATGAGTGGTTGATTTTCATTTGACAATGGTACATAAATGATTGTGATGGCTAATTATTATGCCATAGCATATCCAAAAGGATCATCCTACTCACCAAAGAGTGGCAAACAATTTCACATAGTCATATCTCTAGTTTATTGCAATGTTCAATAGTTAGTGATACTCATAAACGTTTGATAGTTATAGATGTTATAAAAACGGCCTATGCCCTATGTATGTTAGTAATTTGATACTCGATTCCTTCAAACTTTATCTATATCGTTGGATTCCAAGTTACCATTAATATTTAATGTTGAACGACTACTTTTTTTTGGCTTTAATGCCCAAATATTTGTAGCAAAATGATATTTTAGTCATAGTATTTTTGTGAGCAATTTTTGCTAGTTATTCCAATATATGTAGTAAAGAAAACTTCTCAAAGAGATGCTTGAAATGTTAGGTGGAATTTTTTAGATATTCCAATTTTTGCTCTTATGTTAATGTTTTGACTTCCAACTTTAAGAGATACTGTACTTGAAATGTTAGGTGAAAAAAATATCGAAATGTAGAAATATAAACGTGATGGCCCAAAACTTCACATCTCGTATACAGGGTAATGGGCTGGCCTTTTAGTCACACAAAACTAGCTACAAAACTTTATAAACAAGAAAACTGTGTTATAGTCAACAAGGATTGCTGCGAGCCGCCGTGTTGCGGCGGGACAACCTACTTTTCCTAGTTTGTACCAATATAAGGCATAATATAGGCTTAGAATTAACCGTATGAAAACCCAAATCAATACAAAAGTAAATCGGTGGTAATCGATAACACCAGTCATGATATATACAAATGAATAGAAGCGAAGGAAATCGAACCTTAAAAGCACACATATAGCATCAAAACGCCGTATCTTAATAATCAAATTATGAGACAACAAAGAAGCTCTAACATCCCATTTAGAAAGATTTTGCGTAAACTAAACCTTCGACCACAAAGGTGTCAATTATAGTATCTATTCATGCCAACTGGTTCCGTTTCGAAGGATCTTTATGTATAATCTTCTGTTATGTCAAGAATTCTGTAACAAAAGAAGGTGACACACCTGCATTTATAAGACCATAAGACCGTTGGTGGGTGTTCAAAATTATACTCGTCGAACTTCCGTGGTCTAAACCAAGAAAAAAGCCACAGAAGTTTCCAACAGGTTGTCCACAAAATAATTTGAAAGACCAACATAATTTTTCGATAATCATAGTGAATAGTGTTCTGCAAAGGAAATAACTTACAGTTCTGCTGGCCTGAAACCACCTCGGAGACATGACTCAATTCAAGGTGCGTTTTTCTTTGAAGAAAACCGTATGAAAATAGAATCATCCTGAAACATTAGGTATACTGTTATTAGATGGAGAAAGCGTCAGCTATATATGTGGCGAAAGTTTATCCAAATAGCTAAAAATTTGTACCCTTATCCGGCCTTTTACAAATGCCGCAACAGCGGTTTGAAAAGCATTATTATAGTGTAATTCAACAATCATATTGTAACAAACCAACCACGTAAAAACTCATGAATATAACTACCTCGGCCAAGCAAACACATCGTCTGTCATGAATAGATTCGGAAGCAGGAATCTTGCAGCAGATACACCTGCAGTGTCGTAAGCAACAATCTTATTAGTGAACCGTTTCATGTACCGTTGCTCATCAGTCTTGGATATATGATCCAGTGACATTTTATTGTTGCAAACTGCAAGCGACTTCCGTTTGTTGTTTCAAGACACACATACATTATCTGGCCTTTCATTCATACCAGTAATAGTAGCAGTCCATTGTTTCCTAGGCTTGTCTGCAACCAAAACAAATACATTCCAATTAGCACACAGTCAAGCAAAGATCTTATGTCACAGAATAATACCAATTTGGTTTAATTTAGCCCTGGTTTTCACCCATAACATCTGATATAATGCATACTGTCATGAACCAAAATTAAAAGGTTTTCAGCCGTTCCTCGTACCAAAACAAAGCGCGACAAAGGCTGGAAAAGCCGTAACAATTTCCCATATATGTATACTCTGAAGGTGGCCCTAGTATACTCAAGGGGCCCTATAAGTGTATTGAAAAACAAAAGACACATAAGTTAAAAGCAAAGATTCGTACGGCATTAGGTCAGGGATTGGGTGGAAACAGGTTAGGCTTGATTTTGGAAGATCCTTATCCAGGCGTTAGTTACCCATGAGCTAACAAATGTACAAACAGATTGAAGAGGGCAGTAAAAAATAATTGGGTTGCCACATGCTTATTTTTGGCACTGACCCCCGATCGCAGAATTTCGAATGACCCTTACCAGTTACCGACTGCCCCGCCTCACCCTACGATTTTTCAGATCGCTACTCTGCTTCCTACCTCACATGCTCCATTTGGATAAAGTTTAGCTACTTTCCTACATTTAACCAAAAATCAAAGATTAGCATGGCAACAAATATGCAAAATCTGAAACACACCAATTTTAGTAACATCAAGATACTTGGTTCGCCCATCATTCGTTTGCATCTGTTGTTAGCAATTTCCGGAAAATCTAATCCCATCATTCTACATATAGTCCCTTTGCACTATCCAAACATCACAATATAAATTTACTACAAATTGATGAAGAATGACATATTTTACCATAAAAAAAATCAGAATAAAACCTCGTGAATCCAATACGCATAATCAAGAGCGGACTGAATTGCCGCTTGTGATGCTCCATTCTTTGCTACGCATCAACTCTGTCTTCAATTACATAAGTAAATTGGTATGGTCCTACATATTCAAGACATGTCCAGGAACAATAAACGATAATAGATAAAGTCATGTAAGCAAATGAAACTAAACGAAATAGAGATTAAAACTTACAAAATTATCTCATGTGCATATGACAGCGCGAGTTCACCTAACGAATCTTTCACCTCCATACTTGAACCTGAAACACGACAACTAACATTAAGTTCAGGAACCTGAACGTATATGTCACAATCAATAACACATTTCATAACTAATAATAGACAAACATGTTTTAAAAATTACGTCTGCTAACTTTAAAATTGAATGTGACATGTTTAACATCTATTTTAACTCATAAAAACAAACAAATATAATCCTTTTTTTCAGTAAGTTTTTGTGTTGAGAATACAATTTCCAATAAATGAAAGGAAAAGAATGCGCTAGTCTCGTAAAATACTCTTGCTAGAATTAATTACTACGTGGGACCAATGGATATAAATGAAAGGAAAAGAATGCGCTGACCTCCATCCTTGAACCAACCAATGAATAGAAACACATACCTTCATCGTTGAACCAACCAAACCCCCATTCTTTGAATCGTATGAAACACCACAATGTACCGTAACACCTTTCCCCAACGCCTTTGCCCACACCTCAACCGTCTCATTGTTCGCTTTAAACCCCTGCCACATTTCATGACCGACGATTCACATAGAAAAGAAACTTTAAACATAATTATAGAAAAACCGAAAGTTAAAACTGGTTTCAAGTTGACGAAAACAAACTTACTACAGTGCTTAGTCCGTCAATACTTGTATAAAAGATCGTGCCAGCACTAATTCCACCTAGTTTGTCCACCAATTACAAAGAGACATAAGCCTAAAGAATCATATCCGATAAACATAAGCCCAATTCCAAAAGTTCAGATAGTACAAAACCAAACAAAAAAATACCTTGAACCGATGTCATCTCGTTGTCGACTTTCGATTCAAATTCAGAGACAAAGCCCTTTGAACTCCTCATCTTCCCTGTTACAAAAGATCATATTATACCCGAAAATTACAAAACAATTAATCCAAAACTGAGAAACAATAAAACTGATACAAAGAATGATAAGCAACGGTGGCCATCTCTTTTTCAACATTGGCTCGCATCTCACGCAAAGCATCAGCCTCTTCTTCCATCTCTTTCAATACCTAAATCCAAATTCTAATTTATTAAAAATCATAAACAAATTACATATAAAAAATTAATTAGACGATCATTAAGAGAAAGTGTAATTACATCAACTGTCCGGTCACCTCCATCTTTCTTTCACGGAGTATTGAATAATTGTGTTTGCAAAAGCGTAATCCACAAAACCTATCTCCGAAAAATTGCGTATTGATGTCTCTGTTTTTGGATAAGAAGAGAGTTAGGCGGGCAGATGTCTAGTCGTTAATACCAAAAGAAGAAGGAAAAAAAAGGGACTAACAATTTGGAAAACGATGATCAAGTCTAATTAGGTCTAATAATCATGTGCGCATCAAACGCTTACATAATTAAAGAGGGAATAAAGAACAATACCTTAAATCAATTTGAAGAATTAGGGTTTGTTTAATTGTTTCTTGTGAAAAATTTCACAACTTCGATGGTATTCACTCATCATTAATAATTAGATTTTCACACCGTTAATATGTATAGCATTTTCTTCATCATCTAGCTTCGGATAAGAAAAAAAAGGCTGTAAAGAGTGTCGGTGGATTCTAGATATCGCTTCGCTTTGATATTGTATCTATCGTCTTCTACATATGACAGCGGTAAGTCGGTAACTCCAGCAACCTTTGGGCCAAACCAAGCGAAGAAGCCCAAAAAAAATTCTTTAGCCCTAAACGACATACCTGGGCACCGTTTTGTGTCCACAAATTATATATATAGTAATTCAATGAACAATTCTCGGCTAAAAATAGCTCATTGTGATCCTGTGCTTATGATGATGCCTCGTGGTGCTTTGCTTCATTATCTTTATGTGTGAGAGGATGTAGACTACGCCATAATGAAATTTTGTAAGCAATTCATTGTGGTGGAAATGTAGTCGTAAGTCATGGGATATCCTCTTGAGAATAGGGGTGAGCGAAAAAACCGAAAAGACCGGATAAATCGAAATCGAAAATAACTGAACCGAACTAATAACCGAACCGAATTTGCTAAAACCGAACTGAACCGAACTACTAATTCGGTTCTCGGGTTGGATATGAGTTTGACAGTTTGAACCTAAAACCAATTCATATATATATATATATATATATATATATATATATATATATATATATATATATATATATATATATATATATAGAATCTAGATCAAATAAGATCAATCTTAAAGTTGTTAAAATGAGATCAATCTAAAATTTGACAAGTGACACTCTTCTTATAACAAAAATAATTTTTTATTAGCTACAACTAAAAATGTTAAAGTTTTGATAGATTTCTTTTAAAATTTACGAAACCTAGGTGATACACTTTGATTAGAAGTGTAATGTGTATCAGGTGTTTGTATGTGTATCGATTTTGGAATATTTATTAGTGTAATATGTATCAGGTGTATCACTAATTCAAACTCATGTATCATTTGGTCATTAGTTTCTAAAGGGTTAATTTGTATTAAAATATTATATTTTTGTGTATTATTGCTAAAATTGTTATTTATATATGTTTTAGTGATTTTTTAGACTTGATCTTATTTTTACAACTTTAAGTATGATCTCACATTAACCCTCCCCTATATATATATATATATATATATATATATATATATATATATATATATATATATATATATATATATATATATATATATATATATATATATATATATATATATATATATATATATATATATATATATATATATTTATATATTTTTATGTATATTTATATATAAATAAATACTATCAAAAGGTTATTATAATAAAATAAAACGATTTTTATGCTTGAAATATATTTTTTTGCTAAATATCTATGTAATTATTAATTTTTAAAAAAAAAATAGTGAAATTCGGGTTATTCGGGTCAACCCAAGAACCGAACCAAATTAGAATTCAACCGAACCGAACCGAAAACTGAACTTGAATTTGGTTCGGTTCGATTCTCCGATTGACCTAAATTTTTTTAACCGAATTAACCGAATCGAACTGACCGAATAACCCGATAACCGAACCGATCAACACCCCTACTTGAGCATGGTGAATTCTAGCAAGCTGCTTAGGCATTGCTATTGGCAGTGTTGGATATTTTTTAGTTGTTATATATAGAAGTTGTATGGTAGTATTTCATTATTTCTTTTGTAGTATGCAATTTTGGTTAGTCTTGGGCATGTCCAAATTATCTAATTTTGGCAATGTTTGTACATAATGTTTTTGAGATTAATATATTTCATCATTTACATAAAATAAAAAAATAAATAAATAAAAAAAAAAAAAAAAAAAAAAAAAAAAACTCTCGTCTAAAACAAAGCAAAAAATTATAACGTTTGGGAGTTACTTTGATGATTCAATATTACAATGAGTAGCATTTTCGTTGTTAAAATAAAAATAAAATGAAAAACATTGCATTTCTAATATGCTTAGAGCTGGGGGTGTCGCGATGTGAAAGGCTAGCGCCAAGCTAGCAGCCGAAGAAGATGAACAGCGCAACGTCCCATATTTCGCGCCGTTGGAACCAGCCAGCACCGTTTGATTTTTTTTCCTTCACTTTTTTGTCTAAAAATTCGAACGTCAGTAAAAAAAATGGGATGTTTGGCAACGGTATTATTACGGTTTGAAGACAATAAAAACAAGAAAAATTTTCAATTTTAACCCCATAAAATACCTATAAATACCTCCTTATTATTTCATACTTCACACACATCTCCAAGATATTTTATAACATACTATTTTCTACTTTTCTCATTTTTTTCCAAACAAAATGAATCCCAATTCACCATAGATTAACAATATGCTAAACGACCCGTCGAACCAAATGACGGGCTCGTCTTCAAATCCGGCCAACAACCCCGACTCGTCTTCGAATCCATACACTCAATCCTCTTACTTGCCTACCTTCTCAAACCCATATATGAATCTCGAAGAACAATTTCTATTTAGTTAATGGAAATTGCAACAATATAATCAATTTTCTCAACAACAACAACCAAACCAAGGCTCCGCTTCTCAACCAAATTCCGACCATGCATCCTTATATCCACAAGACGAAGACGAAGATGAAGACGAATACAAATATGAAGAAGGGGTGGTCTCGACCCCGACGTTGAAAAAAACGAAGACGAAGACGAAGGGGAAGACGAAGAAAACCACCGAAACGCAAGCTACACAAGGTGGTACTCGAGCTCGTAATGTGTGGACCCAAAAAGAGGAGTTGATTTTTGCGGAGTGTTTCATTCAAATATCCGAGGATCCAAAAAGAGGTGCGAGTCAATCAAAGGAAACGTTTTGGTATAGAGTTTTCGACGTAGACAATATGGAAGCCGAGAAACATAAGTGGACTATTCGTACCAAGAACATGTTGACGGGAAAGTGGACTCCAATGAATAAAGATATTACCAAGTGGAATTCGTTAGTGAATGAAACAAGTGTTATGAGTGGGGAAAGTGATAAAGATTTTATGGCGAGGGTGCATACGTTGTATAAAATAGTGACGGGTTTAGACTTTAAAAACATGAGCGCTTGGAGCTTTTTGAGAGACAAGCACAAGTGAAAAAATCTCGAATCGACATTGGCAAGGCGAAATCGTCTTCGGGTTACGGAGGAGGAACCCGAGCATTTTGGACCAGACGCGTTGCCACGGCCAGACGGTATGTACCGGATTTCTAAGAGTCAATGTTCGTCAAACTCGACCGCTAGTTCCAGTTCAAACCCGACAATGCTTCAAGAAATGATGCAACAACAATATGAGTTAGATCGCAAGGAAAAAATGGATGTTATCAAACAAGAATCACTCGAGAGAGTTAATTTATATGAATCTCAAAAAATTACTGAGGAGATGCGAGTGCTACAAATGAACACAAGCAAGATGGATTCGGTCGACGCGGCCATCGTCAAAGCCCAAAAAGCACGAATCCGGCAAAAGTATCTAATCGAAGAATAAATAGTTCACTTTATATATCTTTAATTTTAATGTCTTTTTTTAAATGTTTTTATTCGTATTTTTTTTATTTCCATTTGACGTATTATGTTTTTATCTTTGTGTAATTTTTTTTCCTTTTTTTTTTATGTAATGTGTTTTTTTATTTAATTAAGTTTATTTTAGGTAATATTATGTATGTTTTATTTTAGGTAATATTATGTATGTTTTATTTTATGTAAATGAAAAGAAAAATAAAAAAAATAAAAAAAATTGTCCAATGGCATCACATTTTTCTTTTGATGGTAACGGCACAAAATGTGGTGCCAAAGGATTTCTGGTGTCGTTCAGTGTTTTACTGACGTGACAGTACTTTTAGAGTGGTGAGTACCCACTGCCACGTCAGCAAAACCCTTTATGGCACCACATTCTGGCCGTTACCCTTGGCACCGAAAAATGTGGTGCCATAGGACTTTTTATTTTTATTTTATTTTTACTTTTTTTTTACATAAAATAAAATATACACAATATTAACTAAAAAAACTTCATTGAATTAAAAAAACACATTACACTAATAATAAAATGTTGCATAAAAATAAAAAACATAATACGTAAACAAGAAATAAAAATTAAAACTAGTAATTAACGTTTCATACATGCTCCACAAGGTCTTGTCGAAGATCGTCGTGCACTTGTCTATCTCGAAGTTCTTTATTTTTTCTAACATGTAAATCACATCTTTCGGTCCAAGTCTCTGGAATGTTCGGCCTTGGATCAACGAACATATCTCTTAAATTCACTTCGAAACCTTTGTCTTCCAATATCATGTTATGTAACATTATACAACAATACATGATTCTTTTCAATGCGTTGATTTCATAAGCACGTGTTGGTTGTCGTATAATTTCCCAAATACCTTGTAGGACTCCGAAAGCTCATTCAATATCTTTTCTAGAACTTTCTTGAACTCTTTTAAATTTCAACGTTTTTTCATTCCTTGCAACAGTAAATGTTTTAACAAACACGGACCATGCTGGATAAATGTCGTAGGCTAAATAGTAACCTTTATTGTATGTGTGTCCGTTTACTACAAATGGACATTCCGGAGCTCTACCGGCAAGTTCATATCAAATAACGGGGAACCATATAACACATTAAGATCATTATTTACCTCCGCAACCGCTTCTAACATAAGAGTTGGGTATTTATGATCACGTCTTTTGAATTGAGCTTGTAAGGCCTTTGGGCAATTTCTCCATTCATAATGCATACAATCAATACTCCTTAACATTCCCGGGATTCCATGTTTTTTTTCGTGCAATGCATATATTTTTTCAACATCCGTTGAAGTGGACTTTCTTAAATACTTTTCAACATATAAAATATGAATGCATTTAGTAAAGTGCTCTAAACATTGTCGTGAACTACGTTTACCAATTTCCATGTACTCATCAAATGCATCAGGCGCAATGTCGTACGACAGTTGGCGTATGGCGGATGTGTACTTCAAAAGAGGACCAATACTTTCACGACCGACAACATCGTAACGTTGTCTAAATGCACGATCATAAGAGGAGACTTCAACCAATCCGTCCAAGATAAGTTTGAGTTGCCTCTGTTGCGCAGCCAAGAAAACGAAGAAGAACGAACATAATCGAAAATGTAACTTTTCCTCAACGGATGAGAGTTGAAAGAAACACTATTCCGGTATCTCCAAAGCCACCAAAAGACCGAAGAGGCTATAACGTTGAACCTATGTTTCTTAACTTTGGACGCATGCCATTCTGAAACCCAAACTCTAAAAGACTCCAAAAAAGAGGCATGGACAAAAGGGATATCACACCATCTATAAATAAGCTTCCACAAATCAATAGCAATATTGCAATCGAAGAAGATATGATTACCAGATTCAACATTAGCGTTGCAAGAAGAACAAGAAAGAGCCGGAATATCCATACCACGCAAAGAGAGATTCAACCTATGAGGAAGCCGATCCAACAACAATCTCCACATAAAAATATTAACCTTACGAGGAATGGTTTTATCCCACGTAGTAGAAATATCAAGCGAAGGGAGAGTCTTTTGGTTGATAATATTACGAGCATCCTTGACATTAAAACCACCTTTAGAGCCGAGACTCCAAAAACATGTGTCTTTGGAAACTTCAATATTAACTTGACCAATCTCATTTAACATGTCCCGGAGATAAGCAAGATTTCGGACACCAAGATTGGTCCTAGACCAATTACAATGCCATTGCCCATTATTGATACGGTCAATGATGAGACAATCTTTATCTTGATCAAGGCGGTAAAGACGATTATACCTGATAAAGAGAGGAGCCTCACCAACCCAAATGTCCTTCCAAAAGCGAATACGAGTACCATAACCAGCTTTGAAGCAAAAAGAATTAGACATGATAATTTCCTTTATGTGAAGGAAATTAGAGGATCCAACAATAATCGCCCATGTACCCTTGAAACTACAACCATTATTATCGAAACCACCTTCATGACCATGGAAGGCTTTAATGACCAGCGCCCAAAGATCATTAGGAGAAGAGAGAAACCTCCATCGCCACTTTTGGAGAAGATCAAGGTTAAAAGCTTTAAGGCTACTAATGTTTAAGCCTCCTTTATCGAGAGAGTTTAAAATGATTGGCCACTTGATCCATGCCATTTTCTTGTTATCTTGAGTACCTCCCCAAAGAAATTGGAGCGAATTCTTTCCAAATCATAAAGGATCGCTTCAGGAGCTCTAAAAATCGAAAAATAGTAGATGCCAAGACTACCAAGAACAGACTTGATAAGAGTCATACGCCCCCTATAGAAAGGAGATTGGCTTTCCACTTCGAAAGTCTTGTGCGAAAGCGATCCACTAACATCTTCCAACTAGCAATAGATTTCATGTTGGAACAAATAGGAAGACCAAGGTAGTTAACAGGGAAATTACCAGCAATACATCCCGCATTACCAGCCATATTAGACACCTCGTCTCCATTGACCCCTATACCGTAGATATTGGATTTATGGATATTAAGCTTGAGCCTCGAAGCAAGATAAAAAATATGGAGGATTCGAATGATGGTATCCCTGTCTCTAGGGTTCCATTCAGTAGTAATAATCACGTCATCTGCAAAAAAAAAGGTGGGAAATATTGATAGAAGAGTTATAAATATTGATACCACTAATCATACCATTACCCACATCATCAACGAAAGCATTATGAAGACCTTCCATGACCAGAATGAAGAGAAAAGGAGATAGAGGATCTCCTTGTCGAAGACCACGGTTGATGGAGAATTCAGAAGTAGGGCTACCATTGACAAGAATAGAAGCTCTTGAAGAAGCAAGACAAGTATTAATCCGAGAGCACCATTTATGTCCAAATCCGAGACTATGAAGAACGTGATCCAAATACTTCCAACTTATAGAGTCAAAAGCTTTTTCAAAATCCACTTTAAAAACGAGAAGCTGCTTTTTTCTTTGTTTGTACCATTCAATGATTTCGCTGAGAATGATTGGGCCATCAAGGATTTGACGACCAGCTATAAAAGCAGATTGTTCTTTGCTAACAATCTTATCAATCACCTTGGATAACCGGTTAGCAAGGATCTTGGAAATGGTCTTATAATGGATGCCAATAAGTAATATGGGACGGAAATCAGTGATGAGAGTAGGATTGCTAACTTTTGGAAACAAAGTGAAGAATGAAGAATTAGCACCGTAAGGCATAACACTAGAGGCAAAGAAGGAAGTAATGAAATCAAACAAGTCCTTGTGTATAATATCCCAATACTTCTTCACAAAAGCGAAAGAAAAGCCATCGGGACCAGGAGCTTTACTACTACCACAATCCCAAACAGCCTCTTTAAGTTCCTCAATAGTCACCTGTCTTTCAAGATAATTCATGTCCAAATTATTAAGGGTGTGAGAATGAGGAAGGTTAGGAAACAAAACCTCGGAATCTTGAGCTTGGAATTTATCTTTGTAGAATTGGAAAAAAGCGTCTTTAATCAGGTTAGGGTCCGTAAGCCAGCTGCTTTCCAACATAATGCCATTGATCATCTGATTACGTCTTTTTTGATTGATCAACCCATGAAAGAAATTAGAGTTTTCATCTCCTTCAATATCCCATTTGATCCTAGCTTTTTGAATGAGATTCATAGAAGCTAACTTATCAATGTTTTCAAGCTCATGAAGGAGATTAAGACGATTCTCGGTGTCAGAATACGTAGCGGAGCCCTCGTCAATTTTCTTTTCAATGGAGCTAATTTCTTCAAGAACAACAGCTTTTCTGGTCCTATCCATCGTCTTGTTGTTATTGTTCAAATGCCGAATCTTAGCTTTAAGGATACGAAACTTTTCATGACATTTGAGACTGATCCCAATATTATTAGAATCAAGCAGACCCCCATCAGATTTAATGAGATCATCAAAACCATCTCTCAAGAGCCAAGAATTGTAAAGTTTGAACGGGGAAGGACCAAAATCCATTTTGTCGACGTGGAGAAGAATAGGATTGTGATCCGACCGAATCCTATCAAGCGATGTAATTCGAATGTCTGGAAGCATATTCAACACATCATCAGAAATAAGGAAACGATCAAGTTTTCTGAGCTTGGTACCGGCTTTGTTCATCCAAGTAAAACAACGACCTCCCATGGGGAGATCAACCAAACCTGTATCATCAATGAAAGAATTAAAATGATCAGCTTCAATATTATTAAAAATAGAACCAACCCTTTCTTGCTCGTTCCTGACAGCATTCATGTCTCCAAACATAATGTAGGAGCCATTGTGATGATGAATAAAATCTTGAAGCCTATTCCATAAAGTAAGCTTAGAAGCCTAGTCTTGAGGCCCATATATGTTCACCATGTAGCAATTTCCCACTGTGTTTTTCCAACTCCCTTTGATAATAATAAATGAATCGTCGCACCAAATAGACTCCTTAGTAAAATGATTGGGATCCCACATAGAGATGAGACCTCCAGAGCGACCACGAGCCATACTACAAGCATAGTCAAAAGCAAAATTGCCCCACATCGTTTTGAGACGGAATAACTCAAGACGAGTCATTTTAGATTCTTGAACACCGAGAAAATGAACATTGTGTTTAATGCAAAGGTCTTTAATCCACATGCGTTGCCTTTTTCCTCGTTCCACAGCTGTTTATAGACAGAATATTCATTTATCTGCCAAGTGTATCCCGATTCCATTGATCAATTTCTTAAGAGATCTTCTACAACCGCTAACATCATAACCAAGAGAGTTTCCAACATCAATAATTTGATTCAGCTCGTGAATGAGTGACACACCTTTTATATCTTTCTTCCTAAATCTATCAAATGAAGTTGAACATTTACTGGAGGGGGAAGAATTCTTTTTCATGAACTCGAAACCAGGGGGCCGGCTTAAATTTGAGGACTCGGCGTTGCATTCAGGATTTGGCACATTTGTATTGACATCCTCCTTTAATGCCTGTTGGGGAATGGTCTTGTGCGCCTCTTCACATTCATTATTTTCTCCATTTGGATCCTTTTTTTGTTCATAGACAGGTTCAACAATATTTTGGAGATTGGTTTGAATATGATCCAAATCATCAACAGATTGATCATCAATGGACCCCGATGTAATATCCAAATCCATTTCCTTTCCATTAGATGAGTTGTCAATATGATCATCATTTATTTTGGTATTCCACGATCCAATTTCCTGAATGGTTGCCTCAAATAGCTCGTTATTGATTTCGACTTGAACATTTTCAGAAATAAAGCGACGAGATTTTGTGGAAATACAAACCCTACCCGAGCTCAAAAAAGTAGAGTCCTCATTATCAAAGAAAAGAAATATCCGTAAACTACATGCAATCTTTTTGTACGCATTAGAACCCCATGCACAAAGAGGTAGTCCGCTAATTTCAATCCATAGAATACGTTCATCAACTATAAAGTTAGTTGAGGGTGCTCTTTTTACCGAGTACAATCTTTTTAGGCTTTCGTTTTCTTGAAATGTGGTGCAGGTTGAAGATGAAGGAAATTGAATCCAAATCCAATACCACCAACATGATGGATATTCAAGTCTGAGAAACCTTCGTTCCTACATATGGTATACATGTTGCTCATGGATTCAATATCTTTGAGTTTCACAAGGAGAATCGAATCAGTATTGACCACATTAATAAGGTCTTGGTCACTCAAAGCAATAATGCGTTTTGGATTGGTAGGAGTGGGTTTGGGGTTTAGTTTCGGTTGCGCAACTTTGGTTTCAGGAGTGGTATTTTTAGTGGTGCTCAAGGAAGGGAAGGCTTTTTGATTGGAGGGTTGTGGTGGTTTAGATTGTGAATTAGGGTTAGGGTTCATGCGTTGGTTTAAGGCAAGAGTGATATATAGGTAAAAACTACCAATCCAAATGTTTGACAATGATTGCACAAACAAATTAGGGTTAGAAATTCCAAGAAATCGAATGAAACCAAAACGTTTACCTCCTTTAGAGAGTTTGTTTGCAATGAACGCGTAAGCTAATCGGCCAAAAGGAGCACAAACAGTCCATAAACCTTTCGATGTTAATGCCGGAGGCATGTTTGTCACGTAAAAAGATGTAGATACCTTTTCAAGATCCTTTTGATAAGGGTTTCCAATCGATTTGGTGCTCTTGTTTCTGGTGGTCCAAGTCCACCCATTGCGATCCGTTGTTGTAGAAAATTTTCCCATGGAAAAGGTTGATCCCTATCCCCCCCCCCCTCCTCACAAAAAAGGAAGAGAGACCAGACGAAGAAGGGAATGGGAGTGACGTAGATGAGGTGAAGGTGGTGGTGGGTTAACGGCGGGTTATGGCGGCAGGAGAAGGTGGCGGCAGGGAATATCAGTGGTGAATAATTGGGTTTTACTACTCCGTATAAAACAAAACAAATTGAAGTCAATCTTTTAAGGTTGGCTTATTTGGCTTATACTCGAATAAGCTTCTAACAAGTAACAACGCTTGCATCAGAGATGCTTATAGTCACTAGATTTTCATCATACTACTCGAATAAGCTTCTAACAACGCTTGCATCAGAGATGATTATAATCACTAGATTTTCATCATGTGATTGGCAAATAACTTCTCAATACATTTTGTTGGCAATATTTTCATCATTCTTTGCTTATTTATAGTATACTAACTGATCCCAGAATTACCATCTTGCAAAACCTTATCATAATCATCATTATTAGCATCCATGCAATCAAACCAAGCATGAAATTCATGATAACTTTTGTCGTAGATGATATCTTTATCAGGATCTTCATTATAATTAGAGTGAATTACATAAATCGTCCTTGTGGTTTGGTCAAAATAACGGATTTTGTCCCTATACTTTTTTTTCAGTGCGTTTCGTCCCTGTGGTTTACAAATCTTACGGATCTTGTCCCTATACTTTTTTCGTTAGTCCTAAGTATTTGGCGTAGTTAGTCCTTCGTTAATAAATTTTGCATCGCTAGTCCTTTTTTAAAATATAGTTTTCCTCGCTAGTCCCTCCGTTAATAATAGTTTTCACCGCTTTGTCCGCTTTATCCGCTTCGCTTTTTATCCGCTTCCCCCCCCCTGCTTTTCCTCGCTTTACGCATTTTATCCCTTTTCGCCTCTGCTTTTATATGCTTTCTGCTTTTTATTGTCCGGCTTTATCCGCTTTTGTCCGCTTTTATCCGCTTCAACCGCTTTTAACATTTTTATTCATTTTCGCGCTTTTTACGCTTTTGTCAGTTTTTCCGCCCGCTGTTTTACGTTTTTGTGCTTTTTCTTACATTGTCCGCTTTTATCCGCTGCTCGCTTTTTATCCGCTTCCGCTTTCGCTTCCGTTTTCTTTCGCTTTTTTAAAGTTTTTGTCCATTTTTCTTACGCTTTGTCCGCTTTCTTACGCTTTTATCGGTTTTCATTCGTTTTGTCCGTTTTCCTACATTTTTGTCCGCTTTTCTTATGTTTGTCGCTTTCTTTCGCTTTGTCCGCTTTTTCAAAAAATTTTCAAATATTTTTAAATATGTCCGCTTTTTTCAATATTTTCGAAATCTTTTAAGATTTATAAAAAAATATTTGAAAAAATTATTTTTGAAATTTTTTCAATATGTCCGTTTTTTAAATATTTGAAAAATATTTTGTTCAAAAATTTTTTGAAATTCTTTTATTCAATTTTTTAATTTGATATTTTTTCAATTTTTTGAAATATTTTTTCAATTTTTTTGGAAAAATTTTCAATATGTTAAGTAGTACAAAACGAAAGAAAAACGGACAAAATGTAACAAAAACGGATAAAAACGGACAAAATGTAAGAAAAATGACAAAAAACGCTAAACAATAAAAACGAAAAAAGGGACAAAAACGTAAAAACTGCAGAAAAACTAATAAAAATGTAAAAACCGGATAAAAAATCGCCAAAAACGGATAAAACCGGACAAAATCGCGTAAAAAATGCAATGAAAGCATATAAAAACGACAAAAGGGATAAAAACGTAAAAACCGGAAAAACTAAAAAAACGGGAAACTAATAAAAACGAACGAAAAAGGATAAAACGACAACACGGGTGAAAACTATTATTAACTGAGGGACTAACTGAAAACTATATTTTAAAAAATAAGGACTAACGGTGCAAAATTTATTAACGGCGACTAATCAAGCCATAACACTTAACGGACTGCACTAACGAAAAAAAAGTATAGGGACGAAATCCGTAAGATTTGTAAACCACGGGACTACGTAAACGCGACAAAAAGATATGGACAAAATCTGCTATTTTCAATTCAAAACCACAGCGACGCATTTATGTAATTCACTCTTATAATTATCTACCGCTTCCATTAAGCAACCAAACAAAAATAAAAGCAGATTCTTTTCATTTTTTATTTTTAATGATATTATTATTTTTCCAAGGATAAATAGCGTCAGCGTTTCGACGAGTGGCAGTCTAAAAAGCTACCAACTTAGCCACCCGCGCCCCGGCGATCGACCGCTTTTAATACCATGTCAGACATTGTAAACTCCGTAGGTATAATTGTATTATTGACGATTATTTATTCTCTAATAATTTGTTGTCAATCAATGGTATCTATATCTTGACCAATTATTAAACCCGAAAAGGGTATTTAGATATGAAACTCGATATATCTTCGTTGTTCAGTTCTTGATCCTTTTTATAGTTTTAGACAGCTCTAGATAAACTCCATGTTATTTACGATCCGTAAGTGAACACTTTCATGGCAGCGACATAATGATGTTACAAATTATATGAATAACAACAACAATACTGCATTACTACACCTATACAATACATTGACGTATATCATTCAACTTAACACACTTGGTGTGCTCAATTCACTACTAGTACTATGCCATTTAGCCGTAACCGAGATTGGTGACGCCGTGACCTGTCCTTTTAACAAACCCGAGTGTTCGGTCTCTGGGGAGTTCGGTGGTAACTCCGACTTTATAGTGTTGACATCATCACCACTTTCCTCAACTTGAATCCCCTTCAAAACCTCCAACACCTCAACCATGGTAGGCCTCGTTTCTGAATCAAATTGTAAACACCGGAACGCTAATTCAGCTACTGATGTCGTCATCCCGTTCGTATCTGCGTCAGAACCTAGAAACGGGTCGATTAGCTCATCTAGAGCGCATCTTTGGATACGGTTCATAGCCATGTTAGCTAAACTAATTTCCTCACGGGACCTACTTATATCGATAGCCGGCATTGATGATATTAACTCAATTAGGACCACCCCAAAACTATAAACATCACTTTTATCTGTTAACTGATAACACTGATGATATTCAGGATCCACATAACCCGGGGTTCCTTGAGGTGCAGTCGAGACGTGTGTCACGTCATTAGGTAATAACCTTGATAACCCGAAATCAGCTACTTTGACACAATAATTGTCATCTAAAAGAATGTTGTTAGTTTTCACATCTCGATGTATGATTTCAGATGCGTGAAGGTAAACCAATGCACTAGCAGTTTCTATAGCGATTTTCATACGTGTTTGCCACATCAGTGGGCTTGGTTTGGCCCGGTCACCATGAAGGTGGTCAGCAACTGTGCCATTGGATATATATTCATATACTAAAAGGAGTTCACGGCTCTTACGAGAAGTGCACCCGTAGAGTGACACAAGGTTTTGATGGCGTAATCGTGTGAGTATCTCAACCTCGTTCATGAATTGTTGGACTCGTTTGTAATTGTGCTCGTAAAGTCGTTTCACTGCTACCTCCCGACCGTCACGTAGTTTACCTAGTAAAAAAAATTAATGAATACTAAGTTTAGAAAATACTACTAGTTTTTTTTTTAATACAGCATATAATCTGCTTAGACCATCTTACCATAATAAACTGTTCCAAAACCGCCATCACCTAGTTCCTTGGAAGAGTCGAAATGGTTGGTGGCATCTTCAAGTTCGGCATATGAGAAAACCGAGACACCAAAGTAAACACTTGCGTCTTCGAGGTCTCGGGATTTGTCCTTTGATGAAAAATATGCAAATGCTCTGCTTTTGTAGACACGACGGGTAATGAAAATGGCAGCAGCAAGTACAAGAATGACCGTGGTTCCAAGCACAACTATTAGTTCATAAGAACATAATAACTAATAAGTTTCAAATAGTATAGATGGTAAAGTGAACAGGTTGGGTCAATTAAGTAATGAGTCTAAATAGGCAACTAGGTGGGTTAGCTTGGCTTGCAAAGTGTATTATTCTTGATTCTTGAATAAAAGGAAAAGACATGTTATTGGGTCAACCCAAGCCAGCAACATGTTATGACCCATAAATCCTACTTCTCGCTTTTAATTTTAACTTTAACTCAGCTGAATGACTTGAATCCATTAGGAAGTGTTGTTTTGCCCAAACGGACCCAAAAAGGTTAACATCAAAATGCCCCAAATTTACCTATGGAAATCAAATTTACAAGAGAATAGTACCTGCGATAATGATCAGTTTATGGCTATTTTTATCTGCAAAGCAAAACAAGTAGCAGTTAGCACAATAATAAGGAGTACATGTTTGGACATTGTTGTCTTTAAAATTTCCAATACCAAACACACAATAAGCGCAGACACATACACATAGAAAAAGTGATTAATGTATGATATGCAAAAACATTTGGCCTTACCAGGAGGTCCCTCACAGAATTTTTTACGACTACTGGAATCACTTAAGCTCGATAATTCTGAAGATAACATTATAAACAGATAGTTTTGTTCATATTTAGTTTGATTATGGGGCAAGGGTAGAAGGGTGCAGTTCTGTGGGGTACCCATAGGGACTTCAATGCCCAATTTATAACACCGCTTGTAACCATCATCATTATAATATGGTAATTTCTTGCATTTGAGCAAAGTTATGTTCAGGTGGTCTTGATAATAAATGAGGTTATCTGGAATAGATGGTCTATTGAGAACATCACAGTTTTGATGTGTTTTTTTCTCCAAAGACATGTCCAAATCTTTAGAGCTACTATCAGAAATATTTTTTACTTTTGAGATTAGAATATCGTTGAGATGTTCTGGAGGAGTATTGCTTTGAGGATCTGTGAAATTGTAAGTAAACGAGCCCTGATTTTTGCATGTGAAAGAAGGCGAAAATGGAAGCTGTGAACTTGAGGACTTAGAAAGATGAAAGAAAATAAAAAAGAAAACAAGAAACATATTGATGAATGATGAAATATCAAAGTGAAAAAAGGTTTTATATAACAAGAGTTTTTATCAGATTTAACACGTCAGTTGACTTGAAGTCTTTCTAAGGTTCAAAAAGTGATTTTTCCACACTGATTGATTGACTAACACCAACTATCAAGACTAGAATGTCTATAAGCATACTGGACAGAGCCTTGGGTTTAAAAGGCAAGATATATGGGCTTCTTAGAAGACATAAGTAACCCGGAGAATAACCAATCTTATCTGGCCCGAAAGTTAACTGGTTTATTCTTGCGTAAAAAATAAAAGACCAGATACACGACTATTGACATTTTTATTGCTGATGCGTGAAAAAATAAATAAAAATCTACCTTCTTTCAACTTATGCGCTAACTATTGGTAACTTCAACCTATTTACGTAAATTTGGTTTATATTTATTTTCAAATGGGTCGAAAGAGTAAAATCTGCACAAGTGTATAAAAAATAATTTATCCTCCAAAAAAAGTATAATTAAAATAAACTTTCTAGTATTGTTCTTTATAATAACAGTTTTAGTACATAATTATATATATATGAAGAAAAAAAAAAGTGTTTTAGGGTCTAAGTCTACCCTGTCTGTTTTGACCCATATTTATATGATCCATTTTTATCCATACCCAACTAACACTTCTTGTCACCTCTCAGATTTTAGTTACATTAAACTACACAAGTAAACCTAACATATAAACTGCAGAACACAAAAAAGGCTGATGTCGATTCAGAAATTGGGATGCAACTAAGTCAAAGTCAAACTAGAACACTCCAGCATTTGTTTTTAACCACATTCATACAGCAACAAGTCTAGTGCTCCAAAATGGACCAGCAAGCAGCCCTACATGCCCAACTGACTGTCATTTGTTTTCAAAGTGTTCACACGATGAAGTCAAGTTGCAAATAGTAAGCATGCTAAATTGACATATGTGTCTCCATCCATCATACTATTAATTTAAACTAATCAACAAAAAATTTCCCAACAAAAAATCTTTAGGTTAACAATAATCCTCCTTCATTAAAACATGCTACATACTAATATTACACTTATAAGGTGTAATCTGGAATGCTCATGTGCATGGTTCGTGTTATGATGTGATGTTATTGCGAAAGTCAAGCCGACCAAAGGCAGTAATTATGAAATGAGCCTACCAGAAATGTGAATGTCGACTAATTTGGAAAAGTCTTAAGGATTATAATATAACACTTTTTAAATGGTCCGCCTTACATAAAACGCCAAATCACTCATAGATACGACTTTCGCAAAGGGTCCTACTATTAATACGGGGGCTATTCCATAGCCTGTCCCTTTTTCAGGGGAATATTCCCCTTTGTCCCCCCCCCACTTTTTCCAAGTCATAAACACGTTTTTCTGGGTTTTGTTCAGTATTTACGCTTTTAAGCGTTTGGCTTATTAAACTTTATATTTACAGTTCCGCATTTTCAGGTTTATAGCTTTTTGATAAAAAAAAAAAATGTAGCTACCGTATGAATAAAAACATAGCCACCGTATCAATAACTCACCCCTTCGCAAATTCATAACTATATAGATATTGTACCACATTGCCTATGGATAATTAAGACAGAGACCCCCTTTTAGTTAATGAAACATGTTCCAACTGCACAGCTTTATGACCTTCATGTCATGGGCATGGCCATGATAGAAACTGATAGCACCTTATATACAGACTTGAAACCTAATGCTATTTTATAGGACACTTGGTGGGTGTTTGGGATTGCTTATTAAACTGTGTTATATGCTTATTATGTTTACTTAATACAAAAAATAAACAATTAATAAGCAACAGCCAATAAGTTAAAGTATCGAATGCCAAAATAGTAAGTGACAATTGGTAGTTTTTTTATTTACATTTTGTCATTAACTTGAAGTAGACGCCAAAAGATAAAAAGTTGCTAATGCACAAAGCCACGTACTACAACTATCCAACTTGCTCATATATTTATATCCATGTATTATAATATCTAAAATCTATATAAATATATCTTGTTATCAACTTGCATTGCATTATGAACTTATTAATAAAGGTTATGGGGTAATGAAAGCTACTTCACATAATTCACATACGACTATCCATTTCCTATCACATATTCAGCCATCCTTTCCTTTTTCCAAGTTCAAGCTTTGTGTGCTTTAAAAATTCGAATCTCGATCTTACAGACAGTCAGACAGACATGTATACGTGTAGATTTTTGTAACTGAATAATAGCCTATAGCAAGAGTCTAACATGTGTTCTATAAATAAATGAAAAAGATTATATACAATAGTGTTGCTACCTACCATGTTAGACCGAGCTATAGTTTGTTTCTGAATCCGTTGTTGTAGATTCCAAATTTAGTATAATAGTTCAACCAAGTTTTGATAAATATACAAGAAAACTCAATAAATAAAACATAAATATCCTAAGAATATACATTATAAAATTCTACTTAACTTATTTAATTAAAAGAAACTCTAATGAAAACACATTTCCATCACTCTTATCCGGTTACACAACATACAGTCATATCATTTCCACCAGAATTATTCTAGAAATCATTCTGTACATTGCAATAATACAATCATACAAGCATGTAGGCCGTTCATTTAAAACATGATGTTCTCAAAAGGTGTAAATCGGTGGGAATACCCGGATCCCATGCATCTTTTGATGACAACCGGACCCTTCCCCAATGATGTAAAACATGATGTTAGCCTAGCTTAGTAGCTAAAAAGGTAAAACGGAAAGAAGAAAACAATTTACAACTTAGCATAAACTACTACAACTGAAACATAGCTAGTGTGTTATTAAGGTCGATCTGTGAATTTTCAATTTTCGAGAGTAAAGGGTTAGTAGTAATGCTATATGAATCTAACACACTGCTACGTTTTTGTCACACGCGTATATATTATCACCGCAACAATAACAAGAATACCAATCATCTAGGTGCGGGGAGATAAGCTATAAACAGTCACACCCTTACTCTCACTAGAAAGCTTAGTAGCCAACTGGCATTATAGTAGTAGCAAAAAACTATATAGCCGTTAATATGCTAAAAACAGAAAGACTTACTACCAGGTTTGCAACTCACTGAGTGAGGCCTGTCAGTACAAAAACAGACAAACCGTAAAGCAGTCACATTGAACCCACACCTCCCCCCACTTTTTATACATTCACCACAATCCGTTGCCCGCCACCTCAGCTCAAACCCTCGTTCCATCACCTCACCATAATTTGTACCATTCACGCGCCACCCTTCACCACCACCCACCTCCACCGGCGCTTCCACAACCACACCACATCTCCCTGTCATGTTCCTCAAATTCGTATCATTTTTAAGCATAGCATACTTTATAGTATCCTTCTCACATGACCCGATCGACCCTACCCGATAAATATCCAAACCCGATGAAATATTACTGGAGCAGTTCGACATCAGTACGAGGTTTTGAGTTGTATGGTTATTAATTGAGAACCGCCAATTTGTCGTGAAATTTCGGATATCCAAATTTTCGCAGTTCTGACTACTTTTAGTCAGAACTGCTGTATTCTGAAGTCTAACTTTCTTTTTTGCGTACTTAATATCCATAACTCTGTATTCATTTTGTAACATGTTAAAAACAGTTGAACCATTACTGTTACATTGAACCTCAAATCCAGGGTAGCCACATATAGGATCATGCACATTTTTTATGATAAATGGGTATGAAATATTAAGACCATCACTACAATTTTTGGGTAGACATAAGTTATAATATGGATCCAAAGATAAAATCTGTTTGAGGAATAAGAATAAGGTGAGGAAAATGGGGTTTATTGTGGTTCTTTGTTTGAGTTTTTTCATTGGGTATTCTTTTATGAAATGTGTGTTTTTGTGAATGATGATCGGAAAAACTAAATATACTAAAAAACAAATTAAGATAAGAATAGGATGGTTGTGTGTTTTGATTTGACTTAGGTGATGATAATAATAATGATGGAGTTTGGGATTTGAGATATATATTTGAATATGACAAATATTGTATTGGTATTTGAGGGTGTTTGAATATTCTAAGATGTGTATACGATGGGACATTTTCAAGATCGGGATCCTACTCAGGATCTCTACTCATGATCATTTTTGGTTTTGTAAGATTGTGATCGTAAGATTAGATCGGGATTTTAAAATCTTACTTTAATGTTCTTTCTTAATAGTTTTTGTAATATCATATAAATTATTATACATTATAAACACAAAATATTATAAATATTTCATAAAAATGTTGTCCTAAATTATGATTATAAAATGTTTAAAAAGATTAACATGTTGTTTTTTGAATTCTAAAAAAAACAACTCATAAATTAGTTGTTTTTTAATTTGTAATCCGAGAAAAGTAAGATTGGATTGGATTAAATCTTAAGATCGTATGGTGAAGATCATGATCCTATAAGATCTTAAGTTTGCAAAGATCCTATGTAAGATCCTGGTCGTTTTTACATTGCAATATCATAAAATCGTAAAATCATAAGATCAGAATCAGAATCCTGACAACTATAATGTGTGAGGGTTGAATATTGATATGATGGCATGAAAATGAATGCAAAGCACTTTTTAGATTAATTTGATTTAGTATGCTAGGATTGCTAGCTTAATTAATTTTTTACAAAGTAATTGCAAAATCCTTTACCTTATTTTGTTTAAAGTTTTGACAAAATAAAATAATTGAAATACTCTGAATTTAACTTTTTATTTAAATAAGGCATTTCAAACAGAGCGAAAAATTAAACAAAAGTTAACAACAATATAAATAAGGCTGTTGATGATGGAAAGCAAGATGTAGACATTCACACACTTATCTCAGAGGTAAGAGATTGTTTTGAGACATACCTCTAACAAAATTGTGTGTAGGTATATATATGAGCAAAATATGAGTGTTCGCGTTTGTATGTGAGTGTATGATTATGTAAGTACTCCTAATATATTAGCAAAAATCAGGATACATATATAAAGAATATAAGCATATATAAGAAAAAAACATATAAGAGCATGTTTTTGTAAGTACAAAAGTAACTAAACATATAAGAATATTTAGACATATTAACATGTATAAGTTTATGAACTAAAGAAGTGCGGTAAAACTCCTAGGTTTATATAGCTATGACTCTTTTTACCAAAACTAAAGACAAATATGTAAACATGAAAATTGCCTACAAACTAGCTATGAATCTCTATACCTGAACACATGTGTAAATATGTACATGTGAGGCCGGTAAATCATCTAGAAAGCGTGACAAAAACTATCTATGAATCTTTATATATTGCACGCCTATAAATTCTAGAAGGAAAACTAAACAATGTTGTCTTAAATTTATTTGTAACCAATCTTTATTTAAGTGGCTTTGATCTAGTGTTATGTGGTGACCCATTAACTAATATGTTGTGAGTTCATATCTCATTAGAGACATTTATGAGATTTGATGGGTGATATAGCTGGTATACAGCGGCAGATATAGGAATCCGTCACATGATGAGCACAAAAACAAAAAGGAAAAATCGATGTGAGTTTATATGGTCTGGTCGAGTTATTAAATTGGATATTTATAGTTTTCTTTGATTTTCTTGATTGGTTCGGGTCATGTTAAATTTTTTAATAAAAAATCAATTTTACCTTAACAAAGAACTAATTTAGTAGCCATAAGTAAATTATAATACCACAATATGTAGTTTGTATTAAAGAAATAAAATAAAAATTAATTAATTTGATAATTCCTTGGAAATATAAACATTAGAAATGACTAGCCGGATACCCGCGCATAGCGGCGGCGATAAGTATAGTTATATGTATTTGCTTACCCGTTTAGTGAATTCGTTTCACAACACTTCGAATGTATATGTGTTAGTTGTAAGTGTTTGTTTGGGTTACCGTAACTTTCCCGTAGCTTTCCCGCTACATCATTATTCCGCATATAGAAATAGCCTCATAATCTCTTACGCGTCAAACACTACCCCAAAAGTATATGATTTTGACGAATCAAGATTATATTGATTGAAATAAATGAAATAAAGGTTAAAGTAGTAAAAATTTGAATTAAAATAAAATAAACCCATTAAAAAAAACTAAAAACTCATAAAAATATATCAAAATGGATATTGAATTAAAGAAAGATAAAATTTTAGAAAATATGATGAAATTAGATTATAAAAAAAAATAAGTAAATAAAAAGATATTTTAATTTGAAAATAAAGATGAATTTTTAGTTGAGAAGTAGCATAATAGCCATTTTATAATTGGGCTCCTTATCTTAATTTTTAGTGGTTTGGAATTAGGCTGGAGTTTGTTATAAGTTAGAACTGAGTTTGTTAAGAAGTGACACGTGTCATCTCACGACGGATTGGGCTCCTTATCTTAATTTTTGGTTAGGAGTTAGGCTTGAAATTCTTTCCATAATAAGCAAGTAAAAAAATCTGAATTTTTAAGCCTTCTAATTTTAGAAGGCCTAAATGCATTATAAAGTAGTATAGATAATGCTAGACCCGCTCTTCTACCCACAAACTTACACGTCTCCTTCTCTAATACATTCTACCTCGTTAAAACCTCTGCAACTTTAGAAAGTCCATTGAAACTCTCATTGTTGTTCCTTAAACTTTATTTATCTTTAAATTTTGTTTATTTATCTTTATGTAAAAAACTACTCCCTCCGTCCCATATTGACCGTCCACTTTGACTTTTTTAGGTCTTTTATTTTCACATTTGACTTTAAATATTTTTGTTTGTGTTATATAAAACTTGATGCAAACTATATGAATAGATTGAATTTTAAATGCATTTTCATAGATATAATTTTTATTAAACATTATATAATACAAACAAAAATATTTAAAGTCAAAGTTGAGTTTGAAAGACTTAAAAAGTCAAAACAGGACAATTAATATGAGACGGAGGTAGTATATAGAAGCACAAAATGAGTATTTTTTACGCTAAGCCAATATATCACAAGCTATATAAGTACATACCTTGTTTAGCTGCTTCTAGTGGTCGTCCATCTGTGTAATAATTGCCGTTAAAAAAAAAGAAGAAAAAAAACTATAATAACTAGGGCTAAGCATCGGGCCTAATACCGATCCGACCTGATCCGTCCCGAAAAAGGTAAAAACCCTATCTCGAAACTGAACCGAATGGCACTCAGGTCGGTTCGGTTTTTATCAGTTGGTTTCGGTTTCGGTCGGTTTTTCCCAAAACTGCGCTTATTTCTTTAGTTTTTGTCCCGACTGACCTGACCTCATACCGCTGACTATTCCTAAAACCTAGAACCGACAACCAACCCGATGGTTGTCGGTTCGATTCAACTGCTTCGTCGATTTTCGTGAATTGGTCGGTTTGCTCGACCCAGGGTGGTGGCAACGGGGCGGGGTGGCGGCTTGGCCCGGCCGGCTACACCGCCGCCACCTATGCTTGGGCTCGGCGGGCTATTCATGCAACGGGATAGAAGCTCGAAGCGGGCTACATAAAAAATCGAACGTTGGGCATAAAAAATCGAACGTTGGGCATGTGTAACCGTTGGGCAACGGTTTTAAAAAAAAAAAAACTATTTCCTATATATAACCCATTATATTACATAATTTTTACCACAACAAAATATTTTATATCCTTTATCTTTTAATCAACTTTTATACCAATTTCTACAAAATTTATCATGGATCCAAGAAAATCAAAAAATGGTTCTTCATCATCCAAAGGAAGTGGACGCGGTTCCAGATTTCGTCCACGAATTCAATCACAACCCGCTCCGTACATTCCACAAATGAGTCCACAACCCCAATATTATCAACCTCAAATAAACGATCCAAATATACTAGCGGTCACTATTGCCCAAAAACGTGAGATCGCGGAGAAATACGGATGGCCTTGTGATTTTTAGAAATGTGTTTTAGTATGTTTTTTAATTAAAGCGTTTTTTAGGATGTAATTTTCTTTTAAGTATTTTGTAATTTTCTTTTAAGTAATAATAATAATATTATGTGTTTTTATTATATTGTTTGATATAATTTTAAATATAAAAAGGTAAAAAAAAAAAAAAAAAAAAAAATGGTGAGGGGTAGGGATACATGGTTGCCACTAAAAATCTATGGTGAGGGGTGGTGTGGGGATGAGATGAGTTGGAAGAATGTTATTGGTGGATAGTGAGGGATGGTGAGGGATGGTTGCCACCACCCTAATAATAACCAACTTTTATGGTAAAATGACAAAAATAGGAAAACTTACAACATGACACCTGGTGGGGCCTATCAGTACAAAAACAAATTAGCCGGAGAGCCGTTGCATTAAACCCACACCTCCCGCCACTTCTTTCACATTCACCACAATCCGGCGCCACCCCCCACGTTAGCTCAAACCCTCGTTTCATCACCTCACCATAATTCGTACCATTCACGCTCCACCCTTCACCACCGCTAACCTCCACCGGCGCCTCCACAACCGCATCACATTTTCCCGTCATGTTTCTTATATTCGTATCATTTTCGAGCATAGCATACTCTATAGTATTCTTCTGACATGTCCCGATCGACCTGACTCGATAAGTATCCAAACCCGATGAAGAAATACCGGAGCAGTTTGACATTAATACGAGGTTTTGAGTTGTATTCTTATCAATTGAGAACCGCAAATCTGTCGTGACATTCCGGATATCCAAATTTTCGCAGTTCTGACTACTTTTAGTCAGAACTGCTGTATTCTGAAGTCTAACTTTCTTTTTCGCGTACTTAATATTCATAACTCTGTATTCATTTTGTGACATGTTAATAACAGCTGAACCATTGTTACATTGAACCTCAAATCCAGGGTGGCCACATATAGGATCATGCCGATCTTTAAGAACGAATGGATATGAAATATTAAGACCATCACCACAATGTTTGGGTACACATAAGGTATAATTTGGATCCAAACATAAAATTTGTTTGAAAAATGTAAAAATAATGAAGAAAATGGGGTTTATTGAGGTTTTTTGTTTGAGTTTTTTCATTGGTGTTTTTCTGTGTGGGATGTGTTGTTTTTGTGAATGATAGATATCATTCGTTTAATATGGAAATAATAAGATAAGAATAGGATGGTTGTGTATTTTGATTTGACTTAGGTGATGATAACAATAGTTTGGGACTCGAGATATAGCTGAATGTGACAAATTTTGTATTGGGATTTGAGGATGTTGAATATTCTACGATGTGTATAGGAGGGTTGAATATTGATTATGATGGTATGAAGAATGAATGCAAAACACTTTTTGGATTAATTTAATTCAGGGTGTGTTTAGTTTTTCTTTTAATAGGATTGTAGGCTCAAAACTTTTAATATCTTTTAATTAAAAGACTTATTAAAACTACATTCTCGTCATAATCTTTAAAGTTCTAACAAAATAAAATAATTGAACTACTCTAAATTTAACGTTAATCTTTCACTTTAGACATGAGCATAAAGTAAAATAAAGGCAAGTTTTGCAATCTACTCTTGTTCATTTAACGAAAGTTCAAAAACTTTAAGAGTAAATGCTATGTGCGTTCAAGTATAGGGCTATATCCTTTAATAATTTTATAGTTATTGACGATAATGTTTGTTGGTTGATGCATCTCGCCTCAAATACAAAGTGCTTAAAGTTATATACTTCAAAATGATTATGTAGCTCGCTTGAAATATGCATACTAGGAAACATGACCATAGTCCCATCCATCCTTCTAGAACCAACGCACTTAAAGACTGGCCTCAAAGTTGCAGCCGATTGAATTGAGTTCCTGTTAGAAAAATCCTAGACCCCAACCGTCAACCGTTATGTTACTTCTATGGAATTTATAGCCCTTTATGTGGTAGCATCGTCCAATTATGTCTTTGTCTAAACAAACTGCTCGGTCTTAATCTTTACTCATATTCGCAGCTTAGATGGTCGGGCTACACTATTTAACAAAAATAATATAATCAAACGAAGATGTTAAACATTGTCGGCGCTAATTTCCTTCGATTATTCACTAAAACATTGGCTACAACTTTGTCAGCATTTAAGACGAATCTCGAATTAAGCAACGTATGTAGTTCGTATCAACAAAAAATTTGTTATACACAACAAATATTTGTCTTAGGCTATTTTTACAGTCTAAATCATATATCTTTCAAATCCAATCTCACATATGTGTTAAATGAGACTTGAACATATAATTTTTTAGTTGACGGACAGCCAAAAGATTTGGTTTTTTTAATCTTTTTAATATTTACAAGAGATGTCTTCATATCATAAATTTACTTTTTGCATAAGTGCTTTTTAAAGCATATAATTTACGTAAATTGAAAGTTATTAGTTCAATTCAAACTTCATCTTCCTTTTGTCAAGTTTGTAGTCATTGTTACTATAGCCATCCATTATCGCCGTGTATGGGTTAAGTTAATTATTACAACTTTATCGTGACAAATGAGGACCTTTTACTCTAACACTTAAAGATAACTAATATAAGATTGGGGGAATTGCATATATATTTTTGCAAAACATAAAAAATGCATATATATCCAACTTAAACTTTTAATTGCATATATATCCTCCAAAAGCTTAACAATTGCATATATATCCAATCTAAACTTAGAATTACATATATATCTTTCGTAAACTTTAAATATATCATATATATCCAAATAAATATTTAATTTAAATTTGCAACTCTCGAATACATAACAATTATAATTATATAAAAAATATTTCTTAAATATATTTTTTCTTTATTTATAAACTTGTTGGTAGTAGTATATACGCTTTCATTGCAAACACATTTTGTCTCTGTGTATATTATTTAACAACCATGATATATTTGATAGTTTATTTCATGTATTTGTATTAGATATGAGATAAGGTGAATTTTTTCGTCAGGTTAAACATTTTTTTGATATATTGTTTTTGGTCGTTCATTTGAAGCCCGGGACATTGTACCCTTAAAACAAATGTGTTTGTTGCCATTTTAAAATTATAATTATCATAATTTAGAGTTTAAAGTTATATTAAATAATTATTTTGATATATATGATATATTAGAGGTTTAGAAGGGTATATATGCAATTACAAAGGCTTAGAAAGGTTATATATGCAATTATTAAGTTAAGTTGGATATATATGCAATTTCTAAGCTTTTGAAAGGATATATATGCAATTATAAATACATTCCAAATGAGATGTTCCAACACGAGTTTGTCTCGGGGTTTTTTTTTAAGAGTTTTGCTAACGTAGCTTTATAAGTTATGTTGAAAAAGTAAAAACATGCGTAAATAGTGGTACACAAAATTGGTTCAGAGTTAAATGCAGTGAGTGTGCAATTATTATTAAAAGCAAAAACAGTTAATGCATGTCTGAATACTTTAAACATGTCTTTAGGGCTACGGTTAGCCATGTTTAAAAAAAAATTATTTACGCTAATCTCTACAACTTGTGATCTTGTTGTCGGATCGGTTAGTAAGGGTTGCCAGATGATCGGTTTTTTTTCCCTTACAATGTCTAACATTAACAATGTGGTTCGTAATATTATTTTGCAGTTTATCTATACTACTTATAATAGAGGAATGAATCTCTCTCCTCAAGGTCTTAAAATTAAGACTTACAAAATACAAAGCCTATTGTACAATACATAATGCACTATTAATGATCTTTCTCATCAATCTTAATTTTAAGACTTACAAGTCTTAAAGCTTAATGTACAAAATACAAAGCACTATTAATGTGGTCAAGATATTTAATGTAGTTAATTAATTAACTGGTCAATAAATACAATTAATGCAGTTATTAAAACACCCCTTACACAAGAAAAACAAATTATCAAACATATTGTACAACCAACATTAAAATGTCACTAATACAAATAATAAAGAACATTATACAAATATTCAAACCCGAACGGGCAACTGTCCAAATGGGCCCGAGCCCGAACTGGTACGATCCAAACGGGCACGCGCCAAACGGGGTCGAGCCCGAGTGGGCACAGGCTCGAGCCCTAACGGCACGAAGCTAAACGAAATTCTTGAAATCCGTAAATTTATTATCAAAAAGAAAATAATAAACTAAAATACATGATTCACAGGAAAATTTTATTTCAGGGTACCCGCCGCAACGCAAGGAACCCGCATTAAATGTCACTAATACAAATAATAAAGCACGTTATAGAGATATTCGCGAACGGTCAACGGGCAAATGGGCTTAAGCCCGAATCGGTGCCGCCAACGGCTCCAAACCAAACGGGCATGGGCCAAATAGGCACTGCACGAAGCGAAATTCTTGATATCCAGTAAATTTATTGTCAAAAAAAACATAATAAACTAAAATACATGATTTACCGGAAAATTTTATTTCAGGGTACCCGCCGCCGCAACGCGCGAATACCCTGCTAGTCATTTCTTATTACTTGGATGCAAAGTCAAACTAGTTTTGATTTTTTTTGTTTGTTTTTTTTCATCATGACAAACTACAAATTTCTAATTAAGAACTCTGGTAAAATTTGGATTTCTCTCTTCATCTTTGGTTTTCTATCCAATGATCCAGGACATGAAGAATATTTTGTTTTTGTTTTTATTGCTTGATTTTATAATTTTCTTAAGATTTTATTTAGCTATTCTACATATGGAACATTACTAACCATCTTGGTCATTACTTATTTCACGGACATGCATCTTTTAATTTTGAGTAAATTAACGATTCATTCTGTTGTCAAAAAATAACACGTTCAGTCCCAATTTTAAAATAAATGCATCATACGTCCCCGAACTAACCATCTTGGTCATTACTTATTTCACGGACATGCATCTTTTAATTTTGAGTAAATTAACGATTTATTCTGTTGTCAAAAAATAACACGTTCAGTCCCAATTTTAAAATAAATGCATCATACGTCCCCGATGTTTTCATTTTGCTTTCCTTGTGGTCCTTTTGACTAACAGACTTCAAGGCTAGTTAGATGTCTCACGTGCTTTTCACGTGAGAGCAGTTTGATCTTTTCCGGCCTTTGTCTTTATTATTAATATTTTTTTTTCTTTTCTATCATGAAAAGTGAAAACACACACCCATTTTGTCACTGTTATAAACTCGACCAACAACAAATTTTGAGTGTTTTCCCAAAACTTGACTGTCACATTCACGTGTCAGATGTCGTTAAAAAAGCATTTAAGTGTCAGATTGTTTCTCTTTCTCATAAAAAAAAAAAACAATATTATCACGAACCTATAGCAATACCACAATATTTCTTATAGTTGAATCAAGATCCGGATATATTCATCTAAACTAGACCTTTTCATTATCACAACAACTAAAACATCAGAGTTTCATATGAAAAAAATATGACTATAATGAACAAGAACAACCAACTGATCATTAATACAAGATCTTCAAATCACCTCTATGCTTGCTTCATTCTCACACTTTCTCACTTCACTATCAAACTTACACCTCATGCTTCTTTAAAACTGATTAAAATTTTGCCCTTTGTCAAATTGCTACACATATAACATGTCCATTATTTATTTAAACAACCTGCTATCTCTCAATCTTGTTGCCAATCATCAAACCTCAAACACCATTCTGCTATACCCAAATAACCACAAAAGATTAAGGCGTTTTTGACCAACAATGGCGACACAACCACCATATCTTTAGGTGTAGGTGGCTTCAAACTCATCCCTCATAACTTGTGTTGGGTTTTGATGGTGGGTATTGATGCTTCAAATTCATAAAAAAAATCCATAATCAAACACCATCCCTAAAAACCCACCCTAAAACCTCGCATATACAACTTCACTCCCATACATCATCCACCACCACCAGATTTTTCGGCAGCCACTAAAAATGACAACCATCAATCACCAAAACAACATCTCTCAAAATATCTACAAAATCGTTTTCAAAACTCTTCATCTGTTCCATCTTTAAATGCCAGCTAACCTTGCATAAAGGTTATTAAAGGATTTAAGGGTTGTATTTCTATTTGTTCGGAGATTCAAAGAATGAGCGAATGTTAGGTAAGATTTATAGATATGAAGTTGTGTTTGTGTACGTATAATGAAAAACAAGAACAAAAATCTAATGTTTGATGTTTGGTTTTAGTCAGATTTGTTTTCATGACTGATTTTTCACAAAGAAAAGAATGAAATGAGATTGATAGTTTGACTCATGGATAATTTATGAGATTTATGGGATTTATGGTTTGGTTTAGATGAGAAAAACAAATAAAATGAAAGAAAAAAAATATATGCTTGAGCCAAGAAATGACGTTTTTGCCCTCACGTAAAAGACACGTGAGGCGTCTAGCTAGCTTTACCTAATGTCTGTTAGTTAAAAAGACCACTGGGGAAGAAAATGAGACGTTGATGAGGAATGTGTTAAAGCCGAATTATGTATTCCATTAACAAGATATTGGTACATATATAGTAATACAAAGACTATTCTAGAAGTCGGGCTTGATCCCTTTACAAAATATCATTAACACTCCCCCGCAGTTTGAGAGGGAGGACACCGATGCTCAAGATGGTACGAATCTCTTCAAACAAAATCGAAGGAAAATCCTTAGTAAAATTATCCGCATACTGATAACGTGACAAGACATGAAGAACCCAAACTTGACAAATAGCAACCAAATCATGAACAAAGTGTATATCTATCTATGTATGCTTCATTCATTGATGTTGAACTGGATTAGTAGACAAATAAAAAACACTAACATTATCATAATAAACAAGCGTAGCGAAAGACAAAGGTGTATGTAGCTTACGTAACAAATTTCTCAACCATCAAGTCTCAAAGAACATCATTGGTACACCACGATACTTTGCCTCAGCACTAGATCGAGAAATCGTTGGTTAACGCTTAGAGGACCAAGAGCATTGTTGCTAAGAAATATACAATAACCTAAAGTCGATCGCCGAGTAGTAGGGCAACCAACCCAAACCGCATTTGAATAAGCAACCAAAGATGTAGTAGAAGATGAAAATAACTGTAAGCCATGATCTAAAGTACCACGAACATATATCAAAATCTATTTGAGAGTTGAGAAATGAGGCTCCCGAGGATCATGCATATAAATACAAACCTGTTGCACTGCATAAGAACTATCTGGCGAGTAAAAGTAAGATACTGAAGAGAACCCGCAAGATTCCGATATAATGTCGGATCAGATGCTGGATCACCATCATCTCCTAATTTAGAATCAATATCAACATGGTCTGACTGAGGTTGCAATTAACCTTATGAGCCCGCTCAAGAGTCTCAGTAGCATACTTGCGTTGAGATAAGAACATCCCAGAAGAATCACGTGTAACAGATATACCCATAAAATAATTAAGTGAATGAAGATCTGTCATAGAAAACTCCTGATGCAATGAATCAATAATCTGCTGTAACAAAATCTCAAAGGAACCAGTGAGAACAATATCATCAACATACAATAATAAATAAGCAGTGTCAGTCCCGCATATGTAAATAAATAATGATGAGTCATAGCGACTGTGAGTAAACCTAACTTGATTAATATAAGTTGAAAATCACCGAAACCAAGCCCTAGGGTCTGCTTGAGCCCATAAAGAGATCTCTGTAATAAATAAACATAGTCAGGATGTGCAAAATACCGAAACCATGGATGTGTAAGAAGGCATTCTTGACATCAAGCTGATGAACAGGCCAATGCAGAGAAGTAGCCAAACTAAGAACAATCTGAATAGTCCTCGGTTTGACAACCGGACTAAAAGTCTCATGATGATATCAAATAACAACAGTTTATTAGCATCATTTGTCCTATGTATATTACTTATTTTGTATTAGTTTATATGAGAATTGATACTTAATCGCTTAATTTTGTAAATCTCAGTTGTAAATAAGCATTTGGTGAAAGTTAGCTATTTTGGATGTAAATTGGAGTAAAATGGATCAAATTGGTAAAGTCTCCTGAACTGAAGGAAGATACGCCATATCATTCTAGATAGATACGCTGTACATCAAGACTTAGACGAATGTGAAGACCATTGCCTGAATTTGAAGAATACGCCGTATGGAATTCTTCCATGCACCGTATATGAAACCTTGGTTAGCACAAATATCTGACTTATCTGCTCAAGATACGCCTCATAAATACTTTGACATGCGCCGTATCAACCTGAAGACTTCACCAAGAAATTCCAAGATTACAAGACACATACGCCGTATCAAGATTGAAGATCCGCCTTATCATATGACGGTATATGAATATTCCAGAATATAATAATCTTAGACCCCACGCGAAGTTACCTAGATATGGCGTATCAGGTACTCTAGATACACCGTATCATTTCTGTTTCAAGAATGCATAATTACAGGATCGACTGCCACATTACGAGGGAGTGAATTCCACCAGAAGGGCGACGACCAAACCACACAAGACACAACTAGAAGAAGACTTCAAAGGAATTAGTAGGTCATGTTAGTGCTTTAATTCGTAAGTAGATTTCGCTTTATTTGTATTAGTACTCTTTAATCCATCAGAATTGCGTGCCTTGTCTCTAACGTTTGACTCACATTTAATATGCTTTCCCATCGATTATAAGTTTATTTGATGTTTATTTGGATGTTCATGCATTTGTTTTGATTACTTACATAGTTTATCGTTCCCTGTCGACCTTAGGCTCGCACAATTACTTCATTAATATCATTGCATAATTAATGTAAGCCCTAACGGGATAAATAATACATAAACTTAGTAATTATTAAGGTGGTCTAAATTCATGTTTAATTAATCGTGACATGATTAGTTTGTTGAAAGACTTAAATAAAGAATCTAGAGATATAGATGCGTCCACGCAGACACATGGACAACCAACGAGAAAGAACAGGATTAGTACTTATCATATATAACTAAGCAATTAAGCGAATAAAATCTACTTTACTATCGGCCAAGCCTCTTATCTGCTATCTGTATTCTTATCTGTGTACGTGTGTGTCAATCGCCTTATTTACAGTTTTACTTAATCTAAACATTGTGCCAGTCTCACAGGCTGAAAACCCCCTTTGCGTTAGATTAGGTTTAATTAGACTACCTTTAGGATTAAAATATTGATAGATATCTAAGTGTTAACGTTCCACTCTTAGTGATCGACACTCTACTTACCAACTAGGCTACACTGATCAGGTATACTACTCGTTTAAGTCGGCTAAATGTAAATATTAAAACTTGAATTCACAAATATACCTATACTAAATAGTATATGTGAAAACATATACCTTTTCTTTAGCAAAACCGACCCAAATAAACCGGAAACGAGCCGTTAATGCCTAATATTTGTGTTTTTCTTGAGTTTATGCATGTGCAGGTACGAATATCTCAAAACGGACAAAGAAAAGACAAAACAAAAGAAAAACGAGCACGGTAAATAGAAGAGTGCAAAAGAGGAGCCGAAGATTCAGTTTTACGGTTTTTGGATCATGTTGGGCATATTTTCATCACACGCCCTCACCTTACCATTATTACCTATCATACCCTTATCATTTCCCAAATTACCATTTCACCCCTCATCTTCCCCCAAATTACACCTTAAGACCTTGTAATTTTACATTGGGAAAAATGCATAAAAATGCATCATACTTGCCACTTTTTGTCATTGTGTGTAGCGAACTATTTTTTTTATCATTGTGACACCAACCTTTTTGGAGCGTGTTATTGTATGTATTTTCTGACCATTTACCCTTAATTTTTTTAAAATTTGAAGGGTTAAATGGTCATTTTACATGAAAAAATAGTCACAAAATACATACAATAGCACGCTCCAAAAAGGTTGGTGTCACAATGATAAAAAAAAATATTTCGCTACACGCAATGACAAAAAGTGACAAGTATGATGCATTTTTATGCAATTAACCCTTTTACATTTGGCAAAAATGGCCCTTAAGGTTAATTTGTCTTAACATCTGGATACAAGTATTACTCAAATCCAAGACCAAAATAAAACACAAACAAACTTATCACTATCTTATACCACAACCCAACCCAAGCCCAACATCCAATAATACTTATATACCCGGTTTCTACCAATTCCCCATAACCTATTTCCCTTACCCATTTTACTTCTAACCTGTGACAAATCGTAATTTCAGGTCATTTATCAAACCTTGAAAATTTCACTATTCATCTCGAGAAATTACTATTCACCGATTACTATTCATCATTTTACTATTCATCCTTTTTAAAGTCGGTTTGAGACTTTGAGAGATTATTTTAAAATTTTACTATTCACAAAATACTATTCATTGCTGGAGAAAAATCGTTAATCATGATTTATTATTCATCATTTTTCGTAAACTAGGTTTACGAGTATCAAATTCGCGTAACTGTAAGGGTTAAGCTGCGTATTCATGGATCATCATTGAGAACTCATCATATAGACTAGAGTTAGTCTACATATCATCAGTAACATCATTTTCATATTAGTTCATGCATAGGTTGGCATATTTCATTAACGTATATTTATTTATTAAATAAACGTCATCGCACGATCACTTATTTTGGATAATTGATCCGACACGTCCAACAATTGTTTCAAATATATTTTTATACTCATTTTAAAGCTATAAAAATTATATTATTAGTTTACCCGATGATTTGGATTTATTTAGTATATATATATTTACGACGGTTTAAGTAATTTCGATACGATAATTATTTATTCACCCAATACTTGCGAGAAATGCATTTTTTATAATTTTTATGACTTCGATATATTTTATTTCGTTCCATTAAAATTTATTTCTAGCTAACTTTATACATAATAACTAAATATCCTATCTTAATTAACTAAATATCTATCATAAAAATTCATTTTTATACAAAAACTACTAAAATCCTTCACCCTTATCCCCATGGTCGACCACTCCCCCCCCCCCTTAGTCACTATGATGACTTGCAAAATTTTCCTACAATACTACCATTATACCCTTGTGCTAGATATTTGCATTATATACAATTTTCACTAAACTCAAAACACATACAAAATATCTTTAGAAGCAAAATTGAAAGAGAACTCTCTCCTCATCATCCATGTAGATCGACCAAGCTTAGATCAAAAGTAGAATCCATCATAGTTTTCAAGATCAAGTGTTACATAGGGTTATTAGTGATCCATTAAAGGTTTAGAGTTATAATCTTGAAGTTTAACTAAGTTTTCTATCATCAATCCTCATAACCATCACAAGTAAGTTACTAACTATTTTTATAAATTTACTTTGCTTATTATTGAGTGATTTCATGTATTATTTTGAGATATACAAGTATTCATATGTATTAATACCACTTTTTACTTGTTTTTATACTTATTATGGATTTAAAGTATACTATTAGTGTTCTTATGAAACCTATCAATTTTGGTGAAGTCTAGGAACCGATGACACCCTAAGAAGGTGTATGGTAGGTTTAGAATAGCTTCGGTGTTGATTGGAATGGTTTAGAACAAGTTTCAAACTAGAAAAGTCATTTTCGACGAAATATAATTATTGGCTGTCACGTTTTGGAAATTCAGGAAATCTCAGTAGGTTGTGAGATATTTTGGGTTATATTTTCAGAAAATAGACTTAAAAACGAAACCGTGGCCGCTTGAATGGATTAAAACGGGTTTATAACGAAAAAGTTATGCTAATTCTAATTTTAACGACGAAAGCTATTTTTCAGAAAATATACTTGCTGTCAAAGGTTTTTCAAAGGTCAAAAACGAGTTGTAAACCTAAACTAGAAGAGTCGGTTTGTGAAAAATTATATATGTGAGTAAAAAATAGTTCAACTTGTCTATTTTCTAAAATGTCCAACCGTTCGTCAAACGGAGTTATAACGTGTAACTTACGAGCTCTCAAACTTTTCCGAAAACTACACATAAACTATATTTTCTTGATTTATCACTTAACGACTATCATAGGATGTTGTTTCAACATATATACGCGTAAAAGTATTTTATAACTTGACAATATTACATAAACGTGTATTTCGACGATAAACTCTATTTTAAAAAATGCAGAAGTGGTATGGGTTACATGTGGACTTGCATGTACGACATTGTTTCATGACTTACATTAGAACATATCATTCATATTAGGTTGCAGATAGAGATTACACCTAATTTCAGTGTATCCACTTTTGTCATCATAATCATTGCATCAGGTGAGTTTCATAGCCCCACTTTCTATTACTTAATTGTTTTATTAAACTCTTTGGGGGAGATACATGCTCAACAAATTTTATGTAAATCACAATTATTTGCAAACTATATGTTTATCTGAGCTGAATGTTTTATTGGTACTAAGTAACACTATTAGTATAATATTGATCTAACTGACTTGGATAATATCGAACTAACGGACTTGGCATAATATTGAACTAACGGACTTGGTATAATGTTGAACTAACGGACTTGGTACAATCATGAACTAACGGACGTGGCTATTTGAAACTATACTATATTTCGTGCAATGGGTTGTGAACACACAGGTTACAAGTTTTGTATGGGCGGGACTTGCAACTGAGTGGATTTACAATGCCTTTGTGTTATGAATGTTCTTTAAAGGCTTTTCATGATAAACCAAACTCTAGGAACTCACTAAACCTTTGTGTTGACACTTTTAGCATGGTTTATCTCAGGTATTTTGCATATCATCATGGCTTGCATGGAGTCGTTGAGTTGACCCGTCTCACATGGATTTTATGCACTTAACTATCGTTTGATTGTAACAAACTCATGTTGGTACTTTTGGAAATCTTTTGGGACCTATGTTTTGTAAACTTTGATTATTTTACTTAATCAAACGATGTATTTTCAAAACGACACTTTAGGTCGTTCAATATAACTGTAACTGTGATGCTATGGCAGTCATCCCCAAGGTATTCCATTCCGTTGCAAAACAGATAATTTGGGGGTGTGACAGATTGGCATCAGAGCAAAGGTTATAGAGAACTAGGTTGCATCATTGACCCTAGACTATAACTACATATCATAGCATCTCATCATTTCATCATAAGTGCATATTCACTATACCTGCGGTTTCATACATACATTTTACGGGTTATTTACTTTCATTTCAAATCGATTGTCACATTGATGTCCTCAGATACCCATTCCATTATCATTTTCTTCAGACTTCAATATAGAGAATATCTTGACATTCTCTACCACAATATTAACACTAGTCGATTCAAGACTCATCACTGATAACATCGAATGCCGAGACAAAACCTTCAAGGAGGGTGAAGTCGCTCTCACTCCTCTATTTCACCACCAAATTGTCGTGTTAGACATTAATTACACATTAAGTCATTAAATTGTCATACATTTGAAGCACTTACGACACCTCATAACCCATTGTCTAGAAACTGTCAATCATTTTGAAAAAATAACCTTAAACTTATCACCTCATATCATATCTCTTTAGAGCGCTTATTCTTAACATAGGACTTTGCTACGTCTCACCCTTCCTCTTATTTTGAAGAGTTATGGCGCCAAAGAAAGCTCCACTAGCTATGACACAAGCTGCTATCCAAAAGTATATAGAGGATAGTATAGCTAGAGCACTAGAGAAAGAACGAGCAACGGTAGGTCTGCCGCTGCTGAAGGTGCCGCCGACTTGCTACTCGCTACGGGTTACTATTCTTGAAGGCTGCCAGACTTGCTATCACTAGGCTGTCAGGAAGGTATGGAGTTCAAAATTGTACTTACAAAGACTCTAAGAACTGTGATCCCACAAAGTTCAAAGGCACAGAAGGAGCCACTGATATGATCCGTTGGTTTGAGAAGATAGAGTCTGTATTTCTTCTATGCACTATGTCGTACTAAGTCTATGTCTTCCCTAGTATTCGGATCTTTAAGACTTAAGACTATTTACTGTTTGATAAACAACAAGTGTGGAATATTCTCATCTATCGTACTTTATTTTCCTTTCTGATTTGTTATCACTTACAAAATTTTTTACTTCCTTTCACTTTAACTGCCATTTTAACGACATGGTTTAAATCTATTTAAACATTAAGAGTTATAACAACTAAACCGAACGTCACATTATCGTTCCTTAATTATACATAGCCTAGCTAACTATTTCTAATTATGGAGGGATCATTTTATGTTGGGAGCAATTATTTATAAATCTTAGTGCATACAAAATTTTCACATATTTCAAAGTGATACTCATGGGAGATTCTTCCAATATTTTCTCTATCGCGATATTTTATACACTCTTAATCCTAGATAACAGTAACGACACTTCTTCATGTCTTTTCTCCTCGTTATTCATCACAAACCCTAACCCTGAGAAACCAACACGAACTGAATTCAGGGACTGAATTCCTTTTTGGGAGGACGAATGTGACAAATCGTAATTTCAGGTCATTTATCAAACCTTGAAAATTTCACTATTCATCTAGGGAAATTACTATTCACCGATCACTATTCATAATTTTACTATTCATCCTTTTTGAAGTCGGTTTGAGACTTTGAGAGATTATTTTAAAATTTTACTATTTAAGAAACACTATTCATTGCTGGAGAAAAATCGTTAATAATGATTTACTATTCATCATTTTTCGTAAACTAGGTTTACGAGTATCAAATTCGCGTAACTGTAAGGGTTAAGCTGCGTATTCATGGATCATCATTGAGAACTCATCATATAGACTAGAGTTAGTCTACATATCATTAGTAACATCATTTTCATATTAGTTCATGCATAGGTTGGCATATTTCATTAACGTATATTTATTTATTAAATAAACGTCATCGCAAGATCACTTATTTTGGATAATTGATCCGACACGTCCAAAAATTGTTTCAAATATATTTTTATACTCATTTTAAAGCTATAAAAATTATATTATTAGTTTACCCGATGATTTGGATTTATTTAGTATATATATATTTACGACGGTTTACGTAATTTCGATACGATAATTATTTATTCACCCAATATTTGCGAGAAATGCATTTTTTATAATTTTTATGACTTCGATAATTTTTTTTTTCGTTCCATTAAAATTTATTTCTAGCTGACTTTATACATAATAACTAAATATCCTATCTTAATTAACTAAATATCTATCATAAAAATTCATTTTTATACAAAAACTACTAAAATCCTTCACCCTTATCCCCATGGTCGACCACTCCCCCCCCCCCTTAGTCACTATGATGACTTGCAAAATTTTCCTACAATACTACCATTATACCCTTGTGCTAGATATTTGCATTATATATAATTTTCACTAAACTCAAAACACATACAAAATATCTTTAGAAGCAAAATTGAAAGAGAACTCTCTCCTCATCATCCATGTAGATCGACCAAGCTTAGATCAAAAGTAGAATCCATCAATCCTCATAACCATCACAAGTACATAGGGTTATTAGTGATCCATTAAAGGTTTAGAGTTATAATCTTGAAGTTTAACTAAGTTTTCTATCATCAATCCTCATAACCATCACAAGTACGCTACTAACTATTTTCATAAATTTACTTTGCTTATTATTGAGTTATTTCATGTATTTTTTTGAGATATGCAAGTATTCATATGTATTAATACCACTTTTTACTTATTTTTATACTTATTATGGATTTAAAGTATACTATTAGTGTTCTTATGAAACCTATCAATTTTGGTGAAGTCTAGGAACCGATGACACCCTAAGAAGGCGTATGGTAGGTTTAGAATAGCTTCGATGTTGATTGGAATGGTTTAGAACAAGTTTCAAACTAGAAAATTCATTTTCGACGAAATATAATTATTGGCTGTCACGTTTTGGAAATTCTGGAAATCTCAGTAGGTTGTGAGATATTTTGGGTTATATTTTCAGAAAATAGACTTAAAAACGAAACCGTGGCCGCTTGAATGGATTAAAACGGATTTATAACGAAAAAGTTATGCTAATTCTAATTTTAACGACGAAAGCTATTTTTCAGAAAATATACTTGCTGTCAAGGGTTTTTCAAAGGTAAAAAACGAGTTCTAAACCTAAACTAGAAGAGTCGGTTTGTGAAAAATTATATATGTGAGTAAAAAATAGTTCAACTTGTCTATTTTCTAAAATGTCCAACCGTTCGTCAAACGGAGTTATAACGTGTAACTTACGAGCTCTCAAACTTTTCCGAAAACTACACATAGACTATATTTCATTGATTTATCACTTAACGACTATCATAGGATGTTGTTTCAATATACGTAGTATATACGCGTAAAAGTATTTTATAACTTGACAATATTACATAAATGTGTATTTCGACGATAAACTCTATTTTCAAAAATGCAGAAGTGGTATGGGTTACATGCGGACTTGCATGTACGACATTGTTTCATGACTTACATTAGAACATATCATTCATATTAGGTTGCAGATAGAGATTGCACCTCATTTCTGTGTATCCACTTTTTTCATCATAATCATTGCATCAGGTGAGTTTCATAGCCTCACTTTCTATTACTTAATTATTTTATTAAATTCTTTGGGGGAGATACATGCTCAATAAATTTTATGACAATCACAATTATTTGCAAACTATATGTTTATCTGAGCTGAATGTTTTATTGGTACTAAGTAACACTATTAGTATAATATTGATCTAACTGACTTGGATAATATCGAACTAACGGACTTGGCATAATATTGAACTAACGGACTTGGTATAATGTTGAACTAATGGACTTGGTACAATCATGAAATAACGGACGTGGAACTATTTGAAACTATACTATATTTCGTGCAATGGGTTGTGAACACACAGGTTACAAGTTTTGTATGGGCGGGACTTGTAACTGAGTGGATTTACAATGCCTTTGTGTTGTGAATGTTCTTTAAAGGCTTTTCATGATAAACCAAACTCTATGAACTCACTCAACCTTTTTGTTGACACTTTTAGCATGTTTTATCTAAGTTATTTAGCATATCATCATGGCTTGCATGGAGTCTTTGAGTTGATGCGTCTCACTTGGATTTTATGCATTTAACTATCGTTTGATTGTAACAAACTCATGTTGGTACTTTTGGAAATCTTTTGGGACCTATGTTTTGTAAACTTTGATTATCTTACTTAATCAAACGATGTATTTTCAAAACGACACTTTAGGTCGTTCAATATAACTGTAACTGTGATGCTATGGCAGTCATCCCGAAGGTATTCCATTCCGCTGCAAAACAGGTAATTTGGGGGTGTGACATAACCCGGTCAAATAACCCACCCCATAGGTCAAACAATAATCAAGAATACGAATTCAACCCTTCCCGCCCTACACTGTTTATCTTCTTCATCACCTAAAATTCCCACCATGCCCTTTGTAAACTTAGTACTTGGAATCTTGGGAATCTGACATCATCAAGGGAATGCCAGGATGGAAGTTCCCAGCTCTCCCATTGGTTTAAACACCTCACACTTCTGATCAAATGGCTGTTAGATGAAGGGATGATGAGATGGTGAATTGAAGGTCAAGATCAAAGCTTCTGGGAGCTTCTGAAACCCTAATTGATCCCCTCAGCTTCATCTATAAATAGAGACGCTTTCTCACAAATTAGAATGTCCAATTTTCATATATTTAGAAATTTGTAACCATTTCATTTTAGTTGTCAATTCACTGTTTTTATTTAGTTAATCAGTTGTTATTTCAAATTCAGAGTTGTAATTTCAATTTTATTAATTCAGTTTACCTTTTCAATTTAAATATATTGTCATTTACAATTCAAACTTTTATTGTTCCAATTCTGTTTTTAGCCTTCATTTACTATTCTCACAAGCTCATAAAAGTTTATCATAGCTTTTCGTGGGCTTGTGTTTTCAGTTTTGTTTTCAAAAATTCAAAAATCTTTAAAAAGCCAAAAACAGCTTATTGCTATTAGCTTAGTAATAAGCACTTTTCTTGAATCTAGTTCTGTTTATTTTAGCTTAATATTAGTAGTAGTATATATGTCTTTCAAGCTTATAGCTTATTTGGGTCCTAATCTCTAAGAAAATCCAAATAGTCTTAAATAAGGGAGTGTTTGGTTCAGCATTTTTTCTGAGTAAAATAGATGTTTATCAATTGAATTTACTTTAGTGATTTAGTTTTAGCATTAGTAAGGTTAAATTAGTTTATTAGAATTAATTTTGAGTAAGTTTTCCGAGTTTTAAGGTTTTTAATTTAGGAATTTGTTATTAACAGTAATTCAGATCAGTCAAGTATTAAGAAGGGTTTTAATAGCTTATTGAGTCTTAATTCTTCTTCAATTTGAGTCCATTTTGAGTAGCAAAACATACGTAAGTTAGTTTTAGTCTAAAAGAACTGATTCATTTGTATTTTGTTAAAAATCAGAAATGGTCATGTGTTTAGAAAGGTTTCTTGTCTGTCCATTTTCAAGCTAATTGATTAGCTTTTATAAACTTCAAAAAATTTCAAAAAATAAAAATAGAAATTTCAATAGTAGGATTGTTACTGTGTTCAGTTTTAAAAATTACAAAATTCTTTTGTTAGCTTTATTGGTAGCTTAAAGTGTATAGGTCATAACTAATTTATCAAATGGGTCAGAAATATGTTTCAACCCATGGTCTTTTTAGCTTAGTTTGAAAGCCTTAACAAGCTCATCTTGATATGAGCTTTTGCAAATTTAGTCTCTGCCAGCTAGTTTACAAGTTCCATTAATCTCAGCCCTTAGCTTATTGCCTATTAGCTTGTGCTTAAGCCTGAAAGCTGCTCCTCAAGCTGTTTTGGACTGCATTTGATCTGCTTAACTGCTTATTCTTGGTGTTATTTCATTGATTATTATTGTTCCTTTAGCTTATTAGATTCCTGTTAGCTGAATAATGTCCCTAATATAGCTTTTTCCCTATATTAGTAGCTTATAACATCCTTAGGTTTAATGTTCTCCTTAGCTTATTAAAACTACCACAACTTTTATAGTAGTTTGTTCAACGTATTTATGTTCCCATAATTTCCCCTAGATTAAATCCCTATCTCAGTTGCTTATTTCCCATAGTTTAGCTTATGATTGCTTGTTTTAGCTTATTTTGTTTTTCTTTGAACTTAGTTGTTTGTTTAAGTTTTAAACCCCTTCTGTCTTCTTTTGAGTGCTTTTTCCCAGCTTATTTAACATTTTCAAAAAGTTTGTTTTGTAATTGATGATGTACCCTCCGAGTAGCTCGAAGGACACTCCTCCGAGACGTGTCGAAGCCCTTCTATTCGAAGGCCCAAGTTAGGATTCCAAAATATCCATAGGCGTCAAACCATTCGTTATCACGAAGGTTACCTCAGGGAATTCGCCATTCGAAGCCTTAAGCCCTTCGGGGTATGGTCGAAGAAGCCTGGATAGGGGAACATCGACTTGGTCAAACCCACGATCTCCTCTCTCTCTTGGCTTCCCCATCAAGTCGAGCGTGGGTCACTAAACCCTAGCGGTTACCCACAATCACGGGGACGCCCCATGATCTCCGACATTCATGCGGTGCTCTCAACCCTATTTCATTCACAATAAATAGGTTGGACGGGCAATGGATTATGGTATGCTCATTTTCTACTCATCTCTTTACTTACACACACTTATACAACCATAACTCATACTTACTCTCACGCCAGAGGTGGTTCGCAGGGTCATACCCCTGCGTAATCACTTAACGTAGTGTTTCGTATTTCTTATTCTCAGGTGAAAGACAAGTCTTGGCTGGAACATACATCCCTCATACCTTTGATCATCATCGAATCCTGGTAGTGCAATCTATTGTACAATCAGTGGCGCCATCCATGGGACCACTACTATTAGTCCCGTAATCACCCAGTCCTAAAACCCTAACCGACTACACTACTTTTCCGGCATGGAACCAGGAAGAGAAGATACACCTCCACCAGGTTTCTCTACCCTAGTCCCTCTCAACACAACTAACACCGATAATCTCACCCCCATAACGGCCTCAACCTTTACCACACAATCTCGTTTGGAAACTACTACCGTACATCAAGCCTCAACATCCGCTAACCCTATTCCAGATATTAGCCCCGCCTTCATTGAGGCAAACTTTGAGGCCTTAGATTCTTTACTAAGGGCTCATAAGAGGCAGGTTCGCAACACTGAAATGCGAAGAGAGTTGGAATACTCCAGTGAGGAGTATGATGAAGAGATTGAAATTGAGGAGGCCTCGACCTTAGCGGGGCTCGGCCTGAAATGGCTCTCCTTCCATTAGAAGGCCAAATGGAAGGACTGTGGGTTTTGAAGAAGGACCCGGAGGAGATCCGAGAAGAAGGGAAAGAATTCAAGGTGAAAGAAGGAGCGAGAACTCCAACGGAGGAAGCAACCCGGTAGGAAACGGAGGGGTAAACCTACCTCCTCTTCTAGCTGCCCATTTAGGAAGATAAGGGATGGGGGCTCCCGTACCTCCCTCGTATGTCTCGAATGTCGGAGGTCCTCCTCTATACTCAGGCATGAATCAGTTACCCCCTCCGGGAATGAACCCCTACCTACCTGCTCAAACCTACAACACTTACCCTCCGAGTGGTTCACTCCCAACCGAGTTACCAGCAAATTCCCTATGGACACGTTCCTACGCAATCGATGGGTGTAAACCCTTTTACCAACCTTCCACTATTTACCCCGCCTACACACGACCATTTCCTAACCCATATAACCCTACACTGTTTATCCACCTCCATACAACCAAGATTACTACGAAGTCTCGGAGCTTGCACACCTTTCAGTAAAGTGGATCGAAGACTACCCCCACCCGATTGTAAAGATGCCTACTCACATAGGTACCTACGATGGGCGATCCCGATAACTTCCTCCACTTGTTCGGCGCTATCAAGATGCAAAAGTGGGTCATGCCCGTAGCATGCCACATGTTCACTTACACACTCCGAGACTCCGCGAGAATATGGTGGAATGGACATAAATTGGGAAGCATTGTAAGTCTAGACGACCTTAAGGCTAAGTTTCGATCACACTTTAGCCAACATAAGAAGTACACCAAGACCCATCTAGCCATGCACACCATCAAGCAAAGGGACAACGAAAGCACAAGGGCCTTCGTTACGAGGTACACCGATGAAACTTTGCAAATTCTGGGTTTGCACGAAGATCAGAGGATCTCAGGTTTTGTACATGGCCTTCGGACGCGAAGCTTGGTGGAATTCCTATCCACCGATCTTCCCACTACTTACAAGCGCGATGGAGAAGACTTACACTTGGATTGAGTCCAAAGAGGTAGCGACAAAGCGGGGATCCGATAGAGCAAAAGGAAGCTTCGACAAATTCTCTCGAGGGTCCTCCCGGAAGGATCCAAGAACAAGAAGAAGAAGAGACCGCTTCACTCCATACAACAAAGGTTCGAACCATGGACTCTTGGCGCATTTGGTCAAATCTCCCAGGAGATTCTGCTACCGAGAAAGCCGCAAAATCCTTCGATCCACCACCTCGGATGACAGACACGAAGCAAAGCCGAGACATGTCCAAGTACTGCCATTTCCATGAAGACCATGGACACGACACGAACAACTACAGAGAACTAAAGAAGCAGATCGAAGAGGCGGTACGGTCCTGAAAATTAGCACATTTGGTTAAAGGAATCAAAAAGGGAAAGGACAAGTTCTCCGACACCCAACTGGGTGAATGGAAGGGGAACAAGAAGGAGGCTACTCCCACAGAGGCTCCGATACTAATGGTGCATGCGTGCATGATCCAACCTTGAAAAGGAAGGAAGCGGGAGGGGCGGGAAGCGTAGGAGAAATAACCTTCCCTTACATCTTGGGGAAGACACCTACGACTGATCCTGTGGTCATCAAGGTACGAATCTCAAACAGGGAGGTAAATTGAGTGTATATGGATTGTGGAAGCTCCTGCGAGATCATTTATGAGCATTTTTTCCTAAAGCTCAAGTCATCCATACGCTCACGAAGGGTGGACTCGAAAACACCACTAGTAGGGTTCTCCGGCGAACACTCATGGCCCCTGGGAGAAGTACCGTTGGAAATCACCATAGGCGAAGGCTCCTTATCCCGCACGGAAACACTCACCTTCGTTATAGTTAGGTCAGATTCTCCTTATAATTTGTTAATAGGGAGAACAACTATGCAAAAGATGGGCATTGTTATTTCCACCATACATGCTGCTATTAAGTTCCAAACCCCCTTCGGAGTAGGAACTGCTCATTCTAATTATGGGGCGGATAAGGGTGTATATGGTGTCAAAAGGATCAAAGAAGAATCGGAGGAGCCTCCGATAGTAATTCTAAGTCTGCAGATGTGGAGGGCGAGTTGTAGTTAAACCTATCTACCACTGAACAAACGGTGGTAATAGGAAGCGACTCCGGTGAATTTTAAAGCAAAGCTCACGGCTATTGCGGACTAACCTTGATGTTTTGCTTGGAAATATTCGACATGACAGGGGTACCAAGAACATTGCCGATAGACGGACCGGACAAATCCTTCGGGAACGAACACAAACTCAATGAGTACAAACACATTGAGCCGATAAAGCGATGAAAGGAGGAGCATAGCCCCGAAAGAAACGCTGCAACCTGCAAAGAAGTTGACGAACTCACACAAGCAGGCATCCTAAGGGAAGTTAAGTACCAAACTTGGGTAGCCAACCCGGTAATGGTCAAAAGAGCGACCGGAGGGTGGCGTATGCGTTGACTTCATCGACATCAACAAAGCATGCCCTAAGGATTGCTACCCCTTACGAAATTGATCGGAAGGTAGAATCCTTGGCGAGGCTTCGGTTAAAATGCTTCTTAGATGCCTATAAAGGGTATCATCAGATCCAGATGGCAAAGGAGGACGAAGAAAAGACAACCTTCTACACAAGCAAAGGTGTCTCATCGTTACAGAAAGATGCCGCCGGATTAAAGAACGCAGGGGCAACTTACCAACATCTCGTAGATAAAGCCTTCAACAAGCAAATAGGCAGAAATATCGAAGCATACGTTGATGACATGGTTATCAAAAGCAAGACGGAGGAGGACCTACTCCTCGATGTACATGACACCTTTGACCGCCGGGCGATTAACATGAAGTCGAACCCTAAGAAATGCTCCTTCGTGTCGAAGAGGGCAATTCCTAGGGCATTTGATCACTAAGCAGGGGATAAAGGCTAATCTCTCAAAGGTCAAGGAAATTACAGATCTCAAAGCCCCTAAGTGTCTAAAAGATGCGAGCACGAATGGGAAGTGGCGGCTTTAAGCGGTTTTTGTCGAAGGGGGGGGTCCCTACCATTCTTCAAAACACTCAAGGGATGCGTGGATAAGAAAACTTTTCATGGAGTCGGGATCTTTGAAGTCGCCTTTCGAAGATGAACGAGTTCATCGAAATCCTTCCAACACTACGTGCCCCCAATCGAGGCGAAGTGTTGTTCATGTACTTAGCATCCTCAATGGAGAGTATTAGCGCGTCCTTATGGCGAACGAGACAAATGACAGATCCCCATTTACTTTGTTAGCGGGGGTCCACAGGCGAGATCAACTATCCAACATTGGAGAAGTTAATACTAGCCCTAATCTACGCAGCAAGGGGGCTCCGGCGCTATTTCGAGCCCATCCAATCACAGTCTTAACCGAAAAGCCACTCAAAGATTTTGTCGAAACCGAAAAGTCCGGGAGGGTGGCTAAATGGGCTATTGAACTGGGAGAGCACGAAATAGAGTTCAAGGGACGAAACTCTATTAAAGGACAAATTCTCGCAGACTTCTTGGTAGAAACACCTTCCGAGCCTGACGTAGAAAAAGAAGAGCCCAAAACCAACCTCACTCAAGAACAGGATGACTGGAAACTTTATACAGATGGAGCATCCAACTCCGATGGTTCCGGGCGAGGTCTAATCGGTCACTACGGCCGGAAGGAGCATACATATGCTCTTCGTTTGAGTTCGAAGCCACAAACAACGGCGGAGTCGGCGTTGCTAGCAGGCCTCCGATTGGCTAAAGATATGGAAGTAAAAGCTCTCCATTTGCTGTAGACTCCCAGTTGGTAGCAAACCAAGTGACAGGCTCCTATGAAGCTAGGCAGCCCGTCATCAAACATTACTTGGAAAAGACAAAGGAAATGCTGGAAAGCTTCGACTCTTACACCATCCAACATGTTCGTAGGAATTAGAACAAGAAGGCAGATGCACTAAGCAAGCTAGCCTCTATGGACTTTGCTCATCTCACCAAAGAAGTACTTGTTGAAGTCTTACCCGAGAGATCCATAATTCGCAAGGAAGTTGCAGATGTGGTTCACGAGGAAGGAGAGACATGGATGACTCCCATCAGGGAATATTTGATAAGCGGTCTTCTCCCTGAAGATCCCAAGCTAGCAAGGAAGATTCGGGTTAAGTCTCCATAATACCGGCTAATAGGGGAAACCCTATATAGAAGGTCATTTTTATCACCTTGGTTAAGATGTGTGGGACCCAAGCAGGCTACGAGCATTATCGCTGAAGTCCACGAAGGATCCTGTGGCCTACATGCAGGACCCCGCTCAGTTGTCTCAAAAATAATGAAGTTGGGCTATTATTGGCCTTCGATGCACAGGGACGCGACAAAAATCATTCTCAAATGTGAAGCTTGTCAGATACACTCAAACGTTCCAAAGATGCCAAAGCAGGACATGACAAGTGTGACATCCGCATGGCCCTTCTCTCAGTGGGGAATTGACATCGTAGGACCTATGCCTGTGGCTTCTAGAGGAGTCAAATTCTTCGGTGGCAATTGATTACTTCACTAAGTGGGTAGAGGCTAAACCTTTAGCCTCCGTTCTGGGGAGACGGTCGAGAAGTTTATGTGGGAGCACATTGTGTGCGGTCAGTGCCCCACATCATCATATCCAACAATAGAAATCAGTTCGCTGAAGGAGTCTTCTACGACTTCTGTCAAGGGCTTAACATAAAACAGTCCTGGACGTCCGTTTATCATCCACAAGGTAACGAAATGGTGGAGGTTACAAATAGAGACATCGTTAAAGGGATCGAGAAAATGCTGGGACGAACTCACCATGGATGGGTGGACGAACTTCCTCAAGTACTATGGGCTCATCGTACACACCCTAAGTCAAGCAATGGTGAAACCTCCTTCAGCCTAACATACGGAACATAAGCGGTCATCCCTTCGGAGCTAAGTGTACACACGGAGCGTGTGGCAACGTATGATGCCTCCCAAAATGACAGAAGGATCAGGGAAAACCTTGATCCGCTAGAAGAAAGAAGAGAAATAGCCTCCATCCGAGAAGCAATACACAAACATAAGATCGAAGGCTACTATAACAAAAGGGTCAGACCTTCCACTTTCAAGCCTGGGAATATGTGCTACGCCTCAACAAGTGCAAGCAAAGCCGAATACTAGGGAAATGCAGGACTAACTTGGGAAGGACCTTACATGGTAGCTGAGGCCTACGACACGGAGCCTACAAACCGCCACTCTTCTCGGAGAACCCATCGACAGGACATGGAATGGTACGAACCTTCGAAAGTTTTATGTTTAAGAAGTACTTTTAATTTTTTCTTGTAATTAGAAGCTTCTCAAGGGAAAGCAAACATTATTGGTAGTTGTCTTAGTTTTCATTTCAAGAATGATGTAATCCTCCCTACCAATTCAATGATAAATAAGACATTTCCCACAAATCTCTTGCTTCATTTCTTAAACACAAAGATTTGTTCAGCCAAGTCGTTAATGAGTTTCAATGTCGAATAAAATGGCTCAAGGTGTAATACACGCCTTATCTTTTAAGCCAACTTTAACATTCACATTAACTCTCCTAGTAGCTTTTGGCGCTTGTAATAATAAATACAAAGTCATACTACTTAAAGGATTTGAGATTGAGTGGGTCGCGACCCTCTGTCAATGATCAAATTTGGTCATTATATTCTTGGTGTTGTAATTTACACACAATGAGGTTGTTTAACCTTAGGTTGTAAAACTTAAGCGTCGGAAAAATGGCGTACGAGAAGTTAACAAAACAAACACAAATAATAACTAAGTGTGTAGAGGTATTCCCCCTACACCTTACCATTCAAAATGAGGGCTAGTGCCCTTGTACCTGCACGAGGAGCCTAAGCCCCAGTTAAATTGTTTTTGGCCCATGGCCATACATCACAAGTATTCAAATTGTTTAGAGAACAAGACAAGCATTGTCAAATACGATAAATTGTATTAAAGGGTACATGCCACCCTTGAAACCAAATTACTGCCGACATGGCGGCCTTCATTCTGCTTTTGGAGATGGAGTGGGGGATGGTTGGAACTGAGGCAGGCTTAGTAGATATAGTCTTCTTGGTGGGAGTGGTAGGCTTCGTTTTGAGGTTTCTTGGAAAGGAGGTCTTCGAGGGGTGCCATAGGATCCTTGGTAGCCTCAGCAAGGAAGGAGTACTCTGCGGTTGCGAACGCCTTTCCTGCCTCATCATACTCAGCCTTCGAAGTGGGACGGTAGCATTCAATCTTGGAAGGTCCACGGGCTTACTGTTTTGGCGCCTCCTCCAACGCCAAGCACCGTCCATGAAAATGGCGATTTGATGACCTTCCACATCCGAGCTCCCAATTCATCACTGTGGTAGAGCTCCATGGCTATGTAAGGCACCACATTTGAAACGACCTCCATACGATCCTTTTGCGGCATCTTATACGTCATCTGCAAGCCATCGATTTCCTCCCTCAACTTCACTTCTACCTCTCCGAGCCTAACCCTCTCACTTTCCAACCCAACACATTTCGCCTCAAGAACAACATTCTGGCTTGTTAGAGTGATGACCTTGGCTTCTTCCAACTTAAGATTGCCGAGTTCAACTATCAACTAGGCTACCTTTCCACGAAGGTCTTGGACGATGGGGTTCTTCTCAACATTCCCCTCGATCTCGTCACACTTAGCCTCGGCTTGGCCAGTTCGAGCAACTCTCTGGTTCTGGCATTTAAGTGATTATCCAATACCGCCTGCCTCGCAACCCCGTTGTCATGCATGTCACAAAACCTTTCAAAGGACATATTTTCTAGCATACCTTTCCATTGAGGAGGGGTGACATGATCGACAATCCGGTGACATGCCAAAGCATTGGGAAGCTCCTTCGTCTCTGGAAGGCATGCGACCAATACAATGTATAAAGGCTAAGTTAGCTGTGACAATTATGACTTCACATATTTTATAAGGAGAAACTGCTTACCATGCACCTCCACTGATTCATCTGGCAATTCGAAGGATGACTTCACAAACTTTCTGCCTTCAGCACTCTTATGCTTCACAACCCTCGATCCAGAAGCAGGGAGGGGATTCTTCCTTTTGTTGGAAGACTTAACCTTGGTCAGCTGTTCCTTTCTACTTTTCAATCTGTCAGCTATCCCTGTTGAGCCTATAACCGGGACATCCTCATCCGCAGGATCGTCCGAGTCAGCAACATTCTCAACAAGTTGGGACGGACCATCCAACGCAGCTTGAGGGGGTGCCGATGCAATGGGCTCCGGATTTGGAGTGTCTACCTCATTGTTGTTCACGAATGTAGAAGGAGAGCCAACACCATAAGACTCTTCGGCCTTCTCAGCAGGCATGAAGCTCAAGTCTTCATCTAAATCCTGGTACATAAAGTTCCTGAATGATATCTCGCAAAGGAAACAAGAAGAAATAAATATCAGTGCTACATTGGTCCTACTTAAATAGAAGTAGATAAACATACTTTGTCCTTGGTACATGATAACAGGCTTCTTGGGAGACCCTCCCAGCTCTGGGCAATCCCAACCATGTATAATATGGCTTCGGGGAACACTTGCACATCCACATGATATTTAGCCAAAACGTTGATAACAGGGATCCCTTCGCACCTCATATGGCAAGGGGTCATTGTACCATTTCGCATCAAACATATACTCCTTATTCAACAGCTCTGGATAGTTGGGCGTAATAATAGTGTTTTGCACATAGAAAAAGCTACCTTTCCAACCTGTTATGTTGGTATACACCCTCCTAAACAGGTTTGGCACATCCGATTCAGGCCTTTTCGCTAAAGTTAACCAATTGCCCCCAGGATACAAGTTCAAAAATTCTCTTAAAACCTTTAATGTTGTTTCATAGCCGTATGCTTTACACATCACTATGAATGTGGTCAGTTTGGCTAAACCAAAGGGGTTGAACCTAGAGATATGAACCTTGTAGTATTGCATAAACTCTAATATCAGTGGGTGCAGGGGAATCCTAAGGATAGAATGGCTAAATACATGTGTGTATAGCTCTACGAAACCTTGAGGAGCATCAAAAATACCCTGATTAGACTTGGGTAACATCACTTTGTGCTCTGGTGGGATTGGATAATCAGCTAAGTGATCATGTAACTCTTTTGCAGATAATGTACATTTTTGCTGTTTTATGATAAACTTGGAATCCATTTTTTAACAAACAAAAAAGCTACAAGTTAGAGGGAAGGTTTACCTTCTGATTTCGGAGTGGAGGCGATCACAATTTTACTGCGTATAGAAAGTGGCGAAGAGAGTAAAATGTTTTAGGGTTTCAACAACCCCTCCTTAAATATTGTTTTTACCGCTTTACTAGCCGCACCGCGTACCGCTATTTACTCTTATCCGATCTCAATAGTTTTTAAATTTTAAAAATAAGTCTTTTGGTCTCCGGGTAATATGGGAATTTGTAATTCCTGTAGCAGAAGGCCGAAAAGGATTGATTAACATTAAATGCGCTTAGTTAGTTGCATAGTTATCTTCCAACTAATATGATTAGTAGCAGGATGGTATTTTTTCGAAGCATGAAGTCTAAAGCAATGCCTCTTCGCTCATATACATCACTTTCGACTGGGGGCTTGATGATGTACCCTCCGAGTAGCTCGAAGGACCCTCCTCGAGGCGTGTCGAAGCCCTTCTATTCGAAGGCCCAAGTTAGGATTCCAAAATATCCATAGGCGTCAAACCATTCTTTATCACGAAGGTTACCTCGAGGGAATTCGCCATTCGAAGCCCTAAGCCCTTGGGTATGGTGACGAAGAAGCTTGGATAGGGGAACCTCCTGACTTGGTCAAACCCATGATCTCCTTCTCTCTCTTGGCTTCCCCGTCAAGTCTGAGAACGTGGGTCACTAAACCCTAGTGGTTACCCACAATCATGGGACGCCCCCATGATCTCCGACATTCATGCATAAGTGCTCTCAACCCTATTTCATCCACTATAAATAGGTTGGACGGGCAATGGATTATGGTATGCTCATTTTACACTCATCTCTTTACATACACACACTTATACAACCATAACTCATACTTACTCTTACGCCGGAGGTGGTTCGCAGGGTCATACCCCTGCGTAATCACTTAACGTAGTGTTTTGTATTTCTTATTCTCAGGTGAAAGACAAGTCTTGGCTGGAACATACATCCCTCATACCTTTGATCATCATCGAAGCCTGGTAGTGCAATCTATTGTACAATCAGTAATGATATTGATTATTGTAACACACTAACACACAAATATGGTTCGAATTATGACAAGATTTTAGAAAGAGAAAGTAGAGAGATATGAGGCTTTCTAGAGAGAGAAAGTGAAAGAAAACATAGAAGGTTAGATTAAGAGTGAGAAAGATCCAACCCTCTACCTTGGGAGGTAGAGGGTATTTATAGTTACATACTAAACGTCCTCCTTCAGACTGTGGATCAAGCATAAAGTGGGTAAAGACCCGTCCGTCCTCCACGGTGTTGCACTAAACTAAATAACTAACTAAATAACTAGTAAATAACGAAATGTCTACGAGCTAATATATGCTAGACTAGAATTGGGGTGACCGACTCTTCAACATGGATTTTCTAAATCCTAACAATCTCCCCCTAAGGGAGGTCACCCCATGATTTACATTATGACTCCTAGAATTCTATTCTTGACTTCGTTCTTGAGCTCGTAGACTTCAATTCTTCAAATTGTGCATTATTTGTGCTTTACCAGTGATTTATTCAAAGTTCGACTGCTTTGTACTTTTAGTGGAGGTCTTTTGCTGATCCACATTTGGTGATTCTTTTAGCCAGGTTAGAGATCATCAGCCACAACAAATCTCCAGATCATCCTTTTGTTGTATCGCCATGATGTGAAGTTGTGACCTTCGGACCGACATGCTCACATTTTGGATCATGATATCTTCTTATCAGAGTAGCGGAAGCCTTTTGTTGGTTCGTGATATTTGTATCGAGTAGCGAAGCATGGATTGAAAATATCAGAGCCAGCTGATGAAGATATGCACATATCATGATTTTTTTAGATTGTGAGTGCGATGTGTGAGCATGCGGCAATGGATTGACTCCTCAATTCTGATCAGTTGCAAACGTCGAAATGTACCTGCAAACAACAGTTAGCAATAAAACACACGAAAGTGTCTTTAATCACTTTCGTTGAATTGAGGTGCACGGCCCACGGTTCCCCTTTGATCAGTACAAGTACTTCCTGTGATAAGGTATAATTCCGAAGAGTCTCCTTGACGGGGTTTCGGAGTTGTTCTAGCTGTTCTCAAACCAGAACGTATCAAAGAAGACAACACGGAGTGAGTGAACCAGCGAATTGAGATTCACTGATTGATGAAAAATTCATTTGAAAACAATCGCGTATTGCTTAGAAGAAAGAATTTTGCAATACGACGAAGGTTTTATGAGAAAGATCAATTTTCAATCAAAAATACCTTTTGTATTTGAAAGAGAATACACATTCGATGTGATAGAGAAGAGAAGAGATTTGCACATCGAACGGTTTTTCCAAAAGTATTTTTTTTCAATCAGAGATACATTTTGTGTTTGAAGACATTAGTACACATTCGATGTGCTAGAGAAAAGAAGATTTGCACATCGAACGGTTATTCCAAAAGTATTCGTCAATTCATTTCCTGGACCAAGGTTGATTCAAGAGTGAATCGCCCCATCGTTTCTGTCCAGTTGTCACAAGCTTGATCTTTAGAAAAGATCTCACATGTCACCCACCAAGAGCTTGTTTGATGTTGGCTCTAGAACGATTTCCATCTTCATCGTGAATACTTTACATATCACTCGAATGTTCTGGAAATACCACAAGGATAATGCGTAGGACTCTTAATATATATTTACTTTCCACATTGTGTGAAACAGTAAATCTTCATTACTTTTGTATCCTAATGAGATATTGTGGATGATCTCTTGGCTCTAGACTCAATTGTGCATATTTGGTTCCTATGCCGGAGACTAGGGAGAGGGTCTCCTTCTTCAATATCAACAATCTCTAAGAGAAATTCAATAGATTATGTAGGTTCCCCGTGAGAATGAAACAAGTCCTTTTAAGAGGAACTTGAGTAGCTTGGGAATTTAGGTGCAGTGTGTCACTGGGTTCATGACGTCTTTGTCTTCAATACCCGTGTTACCTTAGTAGACACCAGTAGTATATGAATTGAACCCGGTTTCTGCCCTAAGGTTGAATTATTGGAGGGCTATTTCTTTTCACCCTTTTCACATTCAATTCTTTTTCATTCTTCAACCCCTTCAGTGCTTACCGAGACTTCATAACTAGAACCTTGTTGGGTTTATTCCAATTCTAGCTCTATCTCAGTCGGCACTCTTCCCTTATTCTCACTTTTGTCCTTTTTTCATCATACCTAAGGACTTCTACACTATCTAGTGGATTATCCCTGGGTAGATCTCTCCGGTTCTGGCTGGATCGTGGGAACAAATACCTAACCTAACCATCCTTATAACACCATGCATAAAGTAAATTGGTCGGTCTTTTGGTATTGTTCTTTCCTTCATGAAACCAATTGAAAAAAATCATTTGGAAAATCAATCAAGGTACTTGTGATATAAAATCAAAACATTTTGTACCTTAAATGTTTTTGATCATTTAGAAATGCTCCCCCTCAACATGTGCTTATGATTTTTGAAATTTTTTAGCCCATGGAGGCAAGAGTTCTTTGAAATAATTTCTTGATCACAATTTCCTTAGAAAAAGCCATTTGGTTTTCTTTGGTAAATTCTCCCCCTCAATATGTGCGTAGGATATTTGAAATCATTTTATCACATATAGGAAATAGTTCTTTTGAAGTACATCCACGATCACAAAAGCCATTAAGAAACCATTAGAAAATAAATCAACGTACTTTATGTTGAAACATAGAAATCTTTGTACCTTGAAAGTTTATTTTATTTTTTGAAATGCTCCCCCTCAATATGTGCTTCGAGATTTGAAAGCGTTTAACACATATGGGAGAGCAGTATGCACATTTGAATCAAAATGATCACCTTTTATCAAATTTCATTATTAAATCACAAATTCTCCCCCGATCAAAAATATCAAACCCTTTGAGATTTTGGATCCCAAGTGATTTAATATGGTTTAGAAAACATGGGAGAAAATGTGCTTGATTTAAAAGCTCTTCTGGTTTATGGTTAAATGCTCCTCCTCAATCATGTGCATAATGTATTTCAAAATCGTTTGGCTCATGAAGGAAGGAGTACTTTAGAAACAATCACCCTTTAAACCGATTTGAGATTTAAATCACGATCTCTCCCCCGATCAAAAATTTCAAACCAATTGAGATTTTGGATCCCGATTGATTTAAATCTTTTGAAAAATTTTGGGGAAAGACGTGGCTTGATTTAATTTTTTTGAAATTGACTGATGAGGACCAATTATAGACATTAAAGATTGTTAGTGTCAGATATGATAGTTTTTAATAGATCTTTAAGTAAAATAAAACAATTTCACAATCAAACAAGAACATAAAATTTTTTATTTAAAAAGATCTTTGAGTTTTAAAGAAAATCATACCATGACATAACATTAAATCTTTAGATCACCACTTATTATTTGTACAAACCGGAACTTTTATGAAGAAATATCATTTGAAAATATCTAATATGAAATCACTCCCCCCCCTCAATCGATGACCGTAGTCGTTGATTAAGTGACTTAAGTTTTGATAAAGATGAAGTCCGGTTGATTTCCATAATTTAAGTCCAATTTATTTTCAAAACAATATTTTCCATTTTCAAAACAATATTTTCAAAATTGTTTAAAAAATGGTATCATTCACTACTTTTCCTGCACAAGATACGTTAGGTGGTGTAGAAGCTGCTTCTGTTGTTACTGTAAGGCTGGAAGAAAACCATCTGCTGATGCAATGAGACCTCTTACGTTGCATTTTTTCATGCCAACTCTCCATAGAGGTCAAATTAAGCTCCGTTTCTTCATTTGATGATGAAGAAAACCATCTGCTGATGCAGTGAGACCTCTTACGTTGCATTTTTTCATGCCAACTCTCCATAAAGGTCAAATTAAGCTCCTTTTCTTCATTTGTCAACCCAAGATATAGTTACCCTTTCCTTTCGGCATCCAATCATCTTCATTTGTGGGATCCGGATCAGGAACATTCTTATAAACCATCTTATCTGCATACGTTTGTCAACACAAACAGATATATGGTGGTCGACAACACCCAAACATCAATCAACTAGTACAAGTCAATTCAACATATCAATCAGATCATGTAAAGCATGGGAATAATGTGTTTATCAAACTCTAATCATCTAATCCTAACAATCATATCCTAGGCACCTAGTCCTTCAACGTAGGTTAACATGTTTTACATTTAAGTATATAGGATAATTAGATAAGCTTGTTAGATGATATAGATTTGAAAACATTCTTCCCCTCAATCAATGACTAATTTTCTGAAAAGTTTAAAAGCACTGAAGTCATTGATTGAGTTTTCAAATTTTTACGAAAACACTGAATCTGATAGATTTTTAAGCAACTCATTTTCCACAATTTTGAAAACACCAAATATTTTTCTGAAGAATTTATAGAAAGAAAAACATTTGTGTAGGAACAGCAGTCCTTCGACATACTTTCCTCATATTGTATTTAGGATAAGTGCACGAAATTTTTGAAAATTGGTTTAGCGCAGCACTTTCCTTCTTGAAGAGCGGGTTGCTATCTGAAATAATAGCAAGCCATGGTTTAAGCACGGGTTACAGTCTGAAGTAACTATAAACCATATTTTGTGACATGTTTTGAAAAGAAATATTTACACTTCCTGCTCGAACTTCATCTAAAGTCCCGTGCCATTATTGAATGACATTTCTAAGACCGTAGATGTTATCGATACCAGAAGACATGTCTTGAAAAACATTTTTTTTTATTTATTTATTTTTAATTTTCTGATTTTTATGGGTTTTTGTTGATTTTATATTTTTGTATTTTGATTTTTGAAAAATATTTACAGATAGAGTAATAGTTTAAGAAGATGATACAAGTACCAGGATAAGGAAATCGATCAGCACTTTGTAGAAGATAGAAGTCATCATCTTTTAAACTTTCACCACCAAAGCTTTCGAGGCTCTTGAATCGTCGTTAGAACTTGAGCCTTCTGAAAGTGAGACTTTGGTAGCTTCCCCCCAAACCGACAAACTAAGAATAAAGACCATTTCCCCAAGAAATAGAAATGAATAAGAACGGTCTCATTGAATGAGGCTCAAGACCGAAGAACTCGAGAACAGAAGTAACAAGTTGAAACATTGATCGTCTCAGTGGTTATCAAATCCGGAATAACTTGATTAAGTCCGATCACATGAACTTGTTGTGCGTCCCCGATGTACACATTACTCTTCGAGATTGACCAGTTGTCTATTCAGGGGAACAATATATCAACATCTTCATTTTACTAAGTGCATTCCAGTTATCTTCCATATAACCAATCAGCCCATAATGTATACAAGTACCCAACCAGAGTAGAGACAACGACATCACAGTAGCTGGTTGAATCACTGATCTTCTCTCCGGAATAACTGATTAAGATCGATCATGTGAATATATTGTGCGACCCTGATGTACACATATCTCTCCCCTGATGGTTGCGATCTCATCGGAATCATCATTACATTGTGTACTTGAAGCACTAACCGGAAGCACTTTATCATAAATCATATAGAAGATGTAGATCAGCAATATCATCTCACGTTCCAAATATTCTTCTCATATTTCTTCCTACTGAAGGCTGATTTACCACATACCAAAAGTATCCAGAGACCACTTCCCCCCAAATGGTTGGAATAGTACATCCTTCCCCCAAATAGTTAGAATAGCACACCAAAGGCTACGAGTTAAACACTGAGTTTCTCTATGGTTATGACATTTGTCTTTCCCGGGATTACTTCAATAGAGAAGAAGTATTAAGTTAATCACGTGTACTCGTGTGTGTTTAGATGTATGTCTCCTTCCCCCTTGCTGGTTTTGATACCTCAGAATCAGCAACACATTGTATATACCAAATATTCTTGAAATAGAGAAGAACAAAAATTAGCTCAAATGAATCATGTGAGAATCAACTGCTACAGAAACTCTCTCTGACTATCTTTATCAACCCATATGTAGACAATTTAAGGTGACCACTGTTGAAGAAAACAAGATATACCAAACTTGAACCTGAAGTCGAATTCACCACATTTGTATCTTAAGCTCGCACTTAATGATGGAAGAATGGTGTTGAGAATTTATGCTTCAAGCAAATCTCTAAGTACTCACTACTCAAACAAAGTATGAGACATTAACACCTCTTGCAATTATCCACACCGTCATAGCGTGTGACACTGAGTAAAACAACGTAACTCCTAAAAGTGATAGTTAACCAGGTCTTTAACCATCCACCCCGACAGTTGGTAACTAGATAAACCAAGTTTTCAACTCAAATTCTTAAGCCCGTGCAAGTTATCAAATAAGAACACGCCTTTGTGAAAGTCAACTTCAATCTCAAATAAGTGATAAATGATTAACTCCGAAGTAATCAACTTGTGTCAAATGTCCAACACGTGAATAAACATACAATCGGGTGTATATTGACTCACTGAATGAACCGGAACAAATGATTCCTCAACATCAATGCATTCTTCCTAGAGGTATACATGTAGAGACTGATCTGGAAGACTCACCAATAATATCTTTGAGCGGATGAGGTAGTCATTTTCCTTAATGTTCATGTGGTTGGTTTATAGCGTGTACATTGTGAGGAACAGTAATCCGTGAAGATTTGGCAAAGGAATACCAAAGAGCGGATCATTATTTATGAGTGCAACTTCAATATTATGATAGTCATTATCAACGTCTTGAGGAATAACTGGAGATTGGGTTTCTTGAGTAGTCTAAGTTGTACTGCTTAGAAGGTGCATCTTGATCAATGTAGATTGAAGAAGGTGAACTAGTTGAGTCAGCAGGAACCGGAGCAAGAGCTTCAGGAACTGGATGATCAACATTCGTTAGAGGTTGGAAGTACTCATCAAACATATCTTGAAACAAAGAATCCCAGTTATCCTTAGTAAGTGAAGCATTAGGCGTTGGAGGAGAGTCGTATGACCATAATTCAAGCATCCATCAACATGTAGTATATGCACTCTTCTCCCCCTCAAAAATTGCAAATGAAGTTTGCCGTTTTTGATTGAGCGAGTGAATAAGAATATACACCAATGAACGTAGATCCACTTGAAGGTTGAAAGAGCGTGGGAAAAACATGAAGCTTGTTGATGAAGAATGTCGATGAGAATGGTCGTAAACATGAAGATTTCTCTTCTTTTGAAGATAAAGCGCACTGAAGCGTACACCTTTCTTTTCTGTGAGGAACGGGGCCTGAAGTGTTATCTACATACGCCATTATGATGAAGTACGAGGCCTGAACTGATGTGAACAGACGTCATAGCAGATTGAATATCAAGGTTGATTTACTTGAACCTGTGAGTTATGAGATATCAATCCATTTGTTATCCATACTTTAAGCCAGTCCATGTAGTATAGGATCGAAGTATCTGCAACTAAGTAGGGAATACCTGCACTAACATTACAAGCTTGATTGCATATATATTGGTTAGTGACATTAGTATCCAAACCCTTTGGGGTTTCACGGTCAACCTTGATTTTGCCATCGGTAAATAGCTTTCTGGTAGGTATCCACCTAAGTCCAACATCCTTAAACATTCTACCAGACGTTATCCACGTATGGCAAGGTCTAGGATTGTTGATATTCTTATGCACAGTGGAAGACTTATTGGTATTCCTAGACTCCAAAGATTTAGCAGTTGGGATCCATCTAGGTGGAGTTTTAGGTTTGTTTTGCTTCATGACATATTGAACCTTAGCCATGTTAGTAGTCTTAGTGGATTGTACCTTAGCATGTGAGTTAGGAAAATGTTTCTTATTCGGAAAAGACTCAGAATTTCTAATTTCATTTTCTACATTCTTAGCATTCTTCTTCATATAACTACTCTTAGATGCAAGCCAACCCCTAGTCTTTTGAGTATTCCTAGGTAATGGTTTACTACTACTAGCAGTGCCTTGAAATCTCGTGAAATTCATCACCCTAGGTATTGCACCTAAAATTTTGTCTTTTCGAATCTGTGCCTTTTTCCTAGCATCTTCTAGATAATAGTTCTTCCACAAGTCATTCATATCATATGAATTCTGGGTTTTAATGTTTGGTTTTGACACTGTTTTCGAACTAATCCTAGAGGTGCTTGGAGTAGAAGTGGCTATTTGTTGAGGGTTAACGGAGCTAGAAGCCTTATTCTTAGGTAACTCGGTGAGGTGGTGGTTTTGACAAAACTTGTTTCTCATCAACTTGGGAGGCAAACCGTGTTTTTGAAAATTTTGGTCGTTCGGATATAAACGCAGAGGTCGCCTAACAACGGACCGGTTTCTAATGGGATGAGAAACTGGTTTCCCCAAGGTTGATGGTTTTGTAAACTTAGTGTTCACACTTTTCCCTACAGTTTTCCTAAGCTCATTTTTTAAGGCAACAATAGCGAAACTCTTTCCCTGAAGTTGAGCTTTGAGTTCGTCAATTTTTGCTATCAAAGAGTTTGTTTGTTCCATTGACTTAGTTCTAGGTTCTTTGACAGAGTCACTTAGTTCTATGTGATGCTTTCTCAAAGATTCATTTTCCTTTAGTAATTTGGCCACACAAACCGCTAATTCATCATTTCTCATTTGAATATCATCAATAGCATTATCATTAGAATTACTTGTAACCAAATTACTTTTCACATGCATATCAGAAATGTGTTTCTTCAAATTGTTGATAGTCGAGTTTTTGGCATGAAGCTGAGCTTTTAAATTGTTTATTTCAAAAACTTCACGAAATTCAGGAAATTCCGGATTTTTACATGGTTTCTTAGTTTGAAAACTTTCCTCTTTTCTTTGTATTGCAATTTCAAGTGAAATGCAATGTTTTTCAAGTTTTGAGAATTTGTTTGAAAGTTCATCAAAAACCTTTTTATCAACCATATCATTTGTTTTGAAATTATTAGACTCAGCCTCAACCAAGGAACATTTATCAGAATCATGTTCAACATTAAGATCAGTATGTTTAGGTACATTAGCAGATGCACTATGTTGAACATTTAAGGGTACCTCATCACATGACACTGTTCATTAATCTGTCGATATCTGCATCCACATCATGTGTAACAAGAGTCACTGAACTACTGGCTGTTTCAAGCTTATTTGCCTCTGAGCCCATGTATTCAGTACCAACTGATCCATCATCTGGTGCTTTACCCATCTTAACACTACAATATTTTGATTGTGCCCGACATTCATTCCCCTTTCTGATTACTGCATCTACTTCTTGTGTGTTAGGAGTAACTGAACAGCTGGTTACATCATTATTTGTTGTCTTTGACATTCTGGATTCAGCAACACCCGATTCTTCAACTGATACATTACCCAACTCATCACAACTTTCTCTCAACTGCACCAGACTCTCATCTACTTTTTCATCTTTCTGAGTAACATCCTCAATATACTTCTCCACATTATCCATGAGATGGATAAGTGTCTCTATGAACACGCTAATTTCTATTACAGTGTGTCTCTTGAAAGACATTTCAGTCATGTCTTGATCATAATCTGATGTAAATTCCCCACTGATGAATGACTGAAATTGGTTGTGGATCACTTGAAGTGCAACACTGGAACTATCCTTCTGAATCTTTTCTTTATCAAGTTGTTGTTCCAATTGTTCTAAGTTCAACAGTAATGTACCCGTTAATGTGGATAAATCTTGACGGAAAAAGGCAATACATGTTCGTTCCGTTGTTATGGGTAGAAGTAACATGAGGTGAGAGTGAAGTTGTTGATAGGGTATAATGCAACATTCCTTTTGCATGGCATTCTGTAGCATTAGCAGGTGCAATTCATTCTCATTGTACTCAGAACATGAAGATCTCACATCCTCATTGATTAATTCAAACATCTTTAATCGTTCAGTGTAGCATACATTATCATTGTTGTCCACAACATCATACAATTTAAGCACTTCGAAATCGAATCAGGGGGGTGTAAGACATGATGTTGCTGTGTACACGGGATTTTACAAGTATGTGATTTAAACCGAGAAATTGAATCTTTCACGGGATTTTACTAAAATCAAGACCAAACCGTATGAGAGTGAGAAATAGGATGTAGTAAGGGAACTAAGATATGATTTGGTGGTAAAGATAAATATGGTGTTATGGTTGAGTTTGTGATATTCCCTAATTCTTTATTTATACCCCCTGTTCCGCGGATCGAAGGATTTTTCGGAGAATTAGGGTTTGAAAACAAGGGTTTTGTATGTTAGGTTTAGAGACAAATCGCAGGAATAGACAAATCGCTTAAGTTGACAAATCGCAACTTAGCCAAAACACAAGTTGCTTTAAGAAAACACAAGTCGCTTTAAAAAAAAACACAAGTCGCTTTTAAAAAAAAACACACAAGTCGCTTTTGACAAAAACACAAGTTGCTTTTGACAAAAAAACACAAGTCGCTTTTGACAAAAAAACACAAGTCGCTTTTGGAAAAAAACACAAGTCGCTTTTAAAAAAGCACACAAGTCGCTTTTGACAAAAACACAAGTCGCTTTTGACAAAAAAACACAAGTCGCTTTTGACAAAAAAACACAAGTCGCTTTTAAAAAACACAAGTCTCTTTCAGAAAACATAAGTCGCTTTCAGCATTTTGGAGTCAAATCTCTACCAAGAACACTTCTTAAAACCCACGAAATTCACCTAAAATGACCTCAAGACAAATGAAATAACTAAACAACGGATCAAACTAAGCTAAACTCACACACCAAACAACAAAAGTACAAACATTTAACACATTTAACCATAAAAATTCGAACCAACCAAAAAAAACAATAATAACCAATCTTTATGATCTAACCATGGCTCTTGATACCAATTGTAATGATATTGATTATTGTAACACACTAACACAAAAATATGGTTTGAATTATGACAAGATTTTAGAAAGAGAAAGTAGAGAGATGGGAGGCTTTCTAGAGAGAGAAAGTGAAAGAAAACATAGAAGGTTAGATTAAGAGTGAGAAAGCTCCAACCCTCTACCTTGGGAGGTAGAGGGTATTTATAGTTACATACTAAACGTCAACCTTCGGACAGTGGATCAGGCATACAGTGGGTAAAGACCCGTCCGTCCTCCAAGGTGTTACACTAAACAAAATAACTAACTAAATAACTAGTAAATAACGAAATGTCTATGAGCTAACATATGCTAGACTAGAGTTGGGGTGACCGACTCTTCAACATGGATTTTCTAAATCCTAACATGTTTTTTCAAAAATTGTTTATGTTCATCTTATTAATAAGTTAGTTTAGAAAGTTTGCAAAATAAAAATAATTTTCAAAAAGTGCAAGACCAGGGATTGAACCCTGATATGCACCCTTCAAAAGCACCAAACACCCAACACATTAACCAACTTCACCCTAGGGACTTACAGAGTCTAGGGTATGCAGTTTAATTAATAAGGCTTGTACTAGTTTTCCCTTTCAGCTTTTTCAAAGCTTATTACAGCTTATTTTGATTAGCTTGTTCCTGTTTTATAGTTTTCTCTTATTTAGCTTATAAATTTTTACTTTCCTTGAATTTTTGGCATTTTTCTAGTTTCATTTGCTATTTTATATAATTAATTTTATAAACTTTAGTTTTTAATTCATAATAAATAAATAAAAAGTCAAAAAATATCCGGCTTTTTCCTAAAATTTTCTTTTTTCATTTAGCACGTAAGAAAAATAGTTTTGAATTTCTAGGGTTTATATTTCTTAGTTTTTAATTTTAGGGCTCGGGATTTGCCCGAGCGTTATCGTTTTTAAATTTCCTTTGCGTTTTATCCCCCAATTGCTTCGTATTATTGTGTTAGATCCTTATTAAGTTGTTTTTAGCTTATTTTTATCAATTTTAGTGTGAAAACCCATATTTCCCACTTTTTCACTATTCAAATTCACGTAAACGCGACTCGAGCTTAAAACTCCATTCATCATTCGTTGGGAAACGACCTGGGGATACAAACTTAACCGTTTGTATTCATTTGGAATATAATATATAAAAGAACAAATCACTAAACGACACATCAAGTTTTTGGCGCCGCTGCCGGAGAGTGAAATTTTTAATACTTGCGTATTTGTTAGTATTTTGATTTAGGTTTTTAACTTTAGTTTAATCTTTTTCTTTTTATTATTATTTGACTAACTTTGATATATATATTTATGCTTGTATATTTGTTTTTTTTGCATTTTTCTTGTTTTTATTTTTTATTTGATTTATGCATTTTTTTTGTTTTTATTTTTCTGTTTTATGCGTATTTACTGTTTGCTGTAAATTGCTAATCTAAACGATACGGCACATCTAATCTCATAGATATGGCATATCGCGTTTTTATTTTTCGTACATAGTATCTAATTTAATCATTTGGGTACGACGTATCTAATCCCCTAGATACGGTGTATTCTGGTTTTTAATCAGAACCTTTTAAAACCCTAAACCTGATACGACGCATAAGCTTCTGCTTATACAGCGTACTAATTTTTCAACAACATATCCGAATTTTTAAATTATTATCATACGTCGTATCGATTAACATCGATGCTGCGTATCGATTAACATCGATGCTGGGTATCTGTTTTTCTAAGCGTATTCGCTTAAACCCTAAACGTAACAGACATACGGCGTATTAAGCTCTTGCTTATATGGCGTGCTTGATTTTTTAAAGCAGTTTTGATTACATATATACGGCGTATTGATTCTGTCAATACGACGTATAATTTTTTATAAATAAAAGTCTGATTTAAACTTTATTGAACATACGGCGTATTAGTTTTCTGGTACGGCATATTGTCTGCAGATATCAACAACTTTTATTTTTCGTATTCCAATCTCGTTATTAGTTTTCTGTTATTATCTTCGGATTGGTCTACTCTTGGTATCCTTGGTTGTTTTGTTTTTCAGGTAATCATGAAAAACGTTGATGAGATGACCATGGAGGAATATGTGCAATATGAAGCCGACATGGCAAATAAGAATGGTCGGGTTTATCATTGGAAATATGCAAGATACGGTGAAGAAAAATGGTACGATAATTATGATGATACGGACTGCGCAGAGCCATAAGCTACGTAGAAGATGAATATCCAGCCATCAAATATAATTTGGGTGCGAATAATGAAGAACGTTTCTATAGAAAACTAGAAAGGGGTTGAATAGTTTTACCTTTTAAAAACTTAATTATTTCAAAAACTTATTGTGAGATCAATCAATATAGATAAATAATGTGTAAGTAAATAATTAATAATATGCAAGCAATAGATAATATGTAAGTAAAGAAAGAAACAATCAAACCACGACAAGGTTGTTTATAGTGGTTCAGTCTACAAGGACTCTTTTTCATTGTCCTACTCCACTCCCCGAGTCTCCAACTCGAGAGTTATCTTCACTAATCAACAAGCTCCTTTAACAGGCGGAGAAAACCCTTACACGTCGCTTTCACAATATTTCCGACACAAAGCTAGATGTCGAGTTCTTTTACAAGGGTACAACGACTCCCAACACACTATGTATTTTGAGGACTAAAATACTAACCACTCACACTCAGAGGTTTAAGATGGTTTGGTACAACAATGATGTATGAACAATAATGATTCAAACAACAACAAAACAAACAAGACTTCCAACTATTCGTTGAAGCTTGATTACGCCTTGATCTTCTTTGCTACAAAATATTATCACTAAAATGAAGTGAAACTGAGTTAGATGTAATAGAATGAGAGAATGTATGTGTTTTGTGCTAATGAGGGATGAGAAAACAACTTGGGTTGGCTTGCTATTTATAGGCCGAGTGATCAGCAGATCACAGACTGGACGGAACCAAAAAAAGGGTTCCGCCCTTTATAAAATTTGGTTCCGCCAGTCTGACAGTGAAGATCACAAAAAGTCTTTCAAAGATCATCCAAATCTCTCAAAGATTATGTAAGATATGATGAGTGAATATCTAAACAAGATATTCTATAAAATCTTCTAAAGATTTCCAATGTGATGCAAGTCATGATGTAATATGTAGTTTTTCATTTTTAAAATTAACATGATATATAAGTAGATACTTATGTAATGTTTTGTTTAAGTAACTAAACATATTTGATCTAAAAATATTGAGGCACATTATAGTTTAGAAGGTCAACAATGTGAATTGATATGTAGCTAATTAAAAAGTGATAAGATGCAAATGTTTAAATGTTGAAGACTTTATTTAAGAAAAGGTTGTACTAATATCTAACAATCTTGACAAGCTTTAAACTTTGCAAAAATAAAATTTACTTTTGTCGTTAACAAAACAAGGTAAAGATCATAAAATATAAATAACGTTTTCGGATGATATTTGTATTAACAGTCTCCCCCTTTTTGTTGAGTACAAAACATAAATTTTATTTTTACCAAAGATGTAAAGATGTACAAGAAAAATATGAAATTAATTTGAACTTGGGAGAATTAGTTAGTTAAATAAAGTTGACAATTAAAAAGTTATTTTATCTTAAAACTAGTTAGACTTTTGTTTGTCAAATTTTGGTCTACTTTAATTTTGACTTTTAAAAGTCAAAGCATGTTGTTGACTTTTTGAAAGTCAATATTCAAGTTTAATAATATTCTCCCTCTTTTTGTCGAAACAAAAAAGAAGAGGCCAGGCGGAAAATGCAATGAGCCCGAGACAAATGCTCCCCCTTAATTGGGTGCCAGGAGAAAGATACATGGATTATGAAAAGCTACAAAAGAAAGGTTAGTAACATTAATCATGACAAGCATAAAAAATAATTCCAACCAAATGTAATCACTTATAGTAACCAACAACATTATAATAAACATCATTCATTAGTTAAAATTTTTATGATAGAGATGTTGAGACATAAAAAAAATCATAGAAAAATGTTAGGAATTGGAAATTCCATGTTAAAGTGTCGGTCACCCCAATTATGGTCTAGAATATGTTAGCTCGTAGTCGTGTCGTTTGTTACGTTATTTAGTAGTTTATTTGTTAGTTTGTAGCGTAGATTAGTTTAGTGTAACACCGTGGAGGAAGGACGGGTCTTTACCCACTGTATTCCTGATCCACAGCCCGTCAGGAGGGCGTATTATGTATAACTATAAATACCCTCTACCTCCCAAGGTAGAGGGTTGGACCTTTCATTCTAATATAATCTTTTCTCTTTTGTTTACTTTCTCTCTCTAGAAAGGATCCCATCTTTCACTTTCTCTCTCTAAACTCATATTGTACGCCCCATATTTGTGATTGTTTATGTGTTTGTGAAATCCAATATGTTACAAATGGTATCAAGAGCCATGGTTTGATCATTCATCTTTCATGTTTTTGGATTTCTAGTGGTTTTATATGGTTTTTGGGGTTGAAAAGGTTTAGTGGTATTTGCATCATTTGGACCATTTCTAGTGTTAAAGTTTGAATTTTGATTGTACTTTTGTATTTAGAATCATTATAAGTGCATAGGTTTTGATTTGGAAGGCTTGAATCAGTGTGGTTGGGTTGTTTTTGGATTGAAAAGTGGTGTTTTTTTGAATATTTCTACCTAGCAACTTATGGTCATGTTCTTCGTTGAGACTTGTTGTAGGATATTGGATTTCACAAACACACTAATTCAATGATCAAAGAGGCGTATAAAGATGGTTTTAGAGAGAGAAAGTGGGATATTCTAGAAAGAGAAACTCATGGAAGGTTAGATTCCAAATGAACATCCAACCCTCTCCCTTGTGAGGAGAGGGCTATTTATACAAAGAGATACGCCCTCCTACGGGTTGTGGATCAGGCATACAATGGGTAAAGACCCGTCCTTCCTCCACGGTGTTGCACTAGTCTAAGCTACACTAATAACTAACTAATAAATAACACACTAAACGATATGTCTATGTGCTAAAGAAAAAAGTTTTTTTAAGCACAACGACCGGTTTTTCAAAGGTATCCGTCAATTCATAACCTGAACCAGAATTGATTCAAAAAATTGAATCTCCCCATTGTTTCAGTTTAGTTGTCACATGGTTGATCTATTAGATAGATTTCACATGCCACCCACCAGGAGCTTGTTTGTTGTTGGCTCCAGAAGGCTTTCCATCTTCATTGTGAATATGTTAGCATATCACTCAGATGTTCTGGCAATACCACTAGGATAATGCGTAGGACTCATAAGATATAATATCTCTTTCCACATTGTGTGAAACAGAGAGTCTTCATTGACAATGTCCTAAGGAGATTTTTTTGATGATTTCGTGGCTCTAGACTCAATAGTGCATATTTGGATTCCTATATCGGAGAATAGGGAGATGGTCTCCTTCTTCAATATTAACGAACTCTAAGAGAAAGTCGATAGATAATGTCAGTTCCACATGAGAATGAAACAAGTCCTTTTAAGAGGAACTTGAGTGGTTTGGGAAGTTGTAGTGCAGTGCGTCACTGGGTCCATGACGTCTTGTCTTCAATACCAGTGTTACCTTAGTAAACACTAGTAGAATATGTATTGAACCCGGTTTCTGCCCTAAGGTTGAATTATTGGAGGGCTATTTCTTTTCACCCTTTTCACATTTATTTCTTTTTCATTCTTCAACCCCTTCAGTGCTTACCGAGACTTCATTACTAGAACCTTGTTGGGTTTGTTCCAGTACTAGCTCTGTCTCAGTCGGCACTCTTCCCATATTCTCATTTTTCTCCTTTTTTTCATCATACCTAAGGACTTCTACACTACCTAGTGGATTGTCCCTGGGTAGATCCCTCCGGTTCTGGCGGATCGTGAGAACTAATACCTAACCTAACCATCCTTATAACACCATGCATAAAGTAAAATGGCCGGTCTTTTTGGTACAGTTCATTCTTCTTTGAAACCAATTGAAAAATCATTTGGAAAAATCAATCAAGGTACTTGTGATATAAAATCAAAGCATTTTGTACCTTAATTGTTTTGATCATTTAGAAATGCTCCCCCTCAACATGTGCATATGATTTTGAAATTGTTTAGCACATGGAGGCAAGAGTTCTTTGAAATAATTTCTTTGAAATAATTTCTTGATCACAATTTTCATGGAAAAAGCCATTTGATTTTCGTTGGTAAATTCTCCCTCTCAATATGTGCATAGGATTTTTGAAATCATTTTCACCCATAGAGGAAAAAGAATTTTTGAAAAACAACCACGATTACCAAATATTTAGAAACCATTTAACACGTAATCAAGGTACCTTATGTCAAAACATGGATATATTTGTACCTTGAAGATTTGAATTTGTTTGAAATGCTCCCCCTTTATATATGCTTCGAGATTCGAAAATTGTTTAGCACATATTAGAGAGCGGTATTCACTTTGAGACAAAAATGATCATCTTTTATCATCTTTCATATTTATATCACATTTTCTCCCCGATCAAAAATTTCAAATCCTTTGAGATTTTGGATCTCAAGTGATTTAAATATGTATGAAACAAAACATTTGTTGGAGAAAAATGTGTCGGGTTTTATATGATCCGAAGTGGGCAACACGAAGTTCCTTTTAGACACAAAGGAAACCTCAATACACAACCTAACACTATTACATACATTATAGTTGTTCATAGTTCATACACCACATTTTACACATAAAAGGTACAAAACAAAAACTACTTCCGGAAGAAGTCTTCATTGATTCTTTGAAGCAGTTTGTAATGACCTTCACGAAGTTCGCCACCAACAAAACTTTCAAGGCGCGGAAGATCATTCGAGTCTTAAGTCTTCGCCGATCGAGCAATGAAATCTTCACACCTCTTCAAATCCTCATCAAACCGAATTTTTTTTGTTCCACGGATTCAGATCAACTTTGATTTCATTCACTCTAGAGTTCAATTCTTCTTCGACCATCTTGAGAGTGCCATCACTGAATTTGTAGAGCTCGCACAGTCTCATTAGCATGCGTGTCCCGTATCTGTCGGTGAAGAGGACGGCTCTAGGAGTGTCCAGAACTCTATATTCGTGACGAAATTCATGTCCTGAGGCATCTCATTGCGGCCTTGTAAGGTTGACCCTAGTCTGGTAGCTTTCCATTCCTAGCTGAAAATCCTCAACCCTTTTACGAATGACTAAGCCCCTGATCCAAAGGTTGACAGCAGCAGAGAGAGCCTTCTTCTCACGGACAGGTAGATGGTTAAGGTGTCCTTGTAGGTTCAGAAGGTAGAGATCTTCAAAGTCATTTGGCATCAAGTGTTTGAAGTCGTTCTCTTCAATAACGTGCTCTTTCAAGTCTGCTCTTCGCAGAACAATCTTCTTCAAGTAATCATAACCATAGATTGAGAAGATCTCTATCTTGATGACACTTAGAATGCGAAGCTTGGATCTAACAACTTTGCGTCTTTTATCAACTCCATGTCTCTCAATGTAGAATTTCTTCTTTTTGTACCACCAATGAGAAATACCATATGAAGCGGCAATGTCATACTTTTGTTCTTTGTCAGCCAAGAATTGATCAGGAACCATCTGTTCAAGACCATCGATGGATTAATGAGTACGACTTTCATCTTCGAAATCGATAAAGCTGGTCTTCTTTCGTGAGAGCGAGCACATAGATAGTCCAGTCACGGTTGAAGAATTCAGGCCGAATGGTCATTTGTCTAGGTTCACCACCGAGAGGAAGAGGCATGTTCACATTGAAACGACTAATCTGCTCACTGACTTGATCACTTAGCATCTTATGGCATTCTTCCATCGATATTGGGCTGATTGGCATCGAGTGAAAAACCTTGACAATTTCAAAAGCTTGTCCTTCAAGATCCTTTGGAGTGATGGGCGAGATTCCCTTCGTTCACAAAACCACTTAATGAAGCGCCCATATCTCCGGTGACATGAAGGAGAGAGTCTTCATCACGGGGTTTCATAGTTAGTAGAAATTGTTGAGGCCCAGTTGTTGTCAGGGATCATCGTGTCAGTCTCTAGGATGGACCATGAAGGTTCTGGAGTATGAGGTCTCTCTTCGGTGAGCCAACTTTGAATTGTGTCTTTTGAAGGTGCAACTCTAGATGGGTTAGAGCGTTCACCTGACACGTATGCATCAAACCAATCATCTTCCGATGGCTTGGGGATATGCTTGGTGGATGCATCATCGTCATCGGATTCAGACTCTGCCAAGACATACGATTCTTCATGAAGTACTTGAGTTTCTGGGATAGAAGAAGATGTTGGTGTGAATCTTGAATCAAAGGTGGTCCAAGCAGCATATTTCTTCTGAGTTTCCTGATCTCCGGATGGACTAGATTGATTGGAAGGTTTTGGTGGTGATGATGGTGGTAGTGGTGGAGGTTCAGAGGTTGTAATAGAAGTTCCTCCAGTCCCAAAAGTTCCAGCTCCTCCAGTTGGAGGTGGAGGAGGTGGTGGTGGCTTGGGACCTCCAGACCTATCAGTTGATTTTATTGGAGCAGTCTTTCTTTTCTTCTTATCTTCTCTTTCTCGTACGTCCTCTACAAACTGCTGATAATTATCAAGTCTCATCGATTCCTCGAGTGCTTCGTATAATTTCTTATGTGTATTGTCCAGATGCTCTCCTGCTTCATACATTCTTTCTAAGAGAGCTGATCTCATGGGAGATTGGCAAGTCTTTGAATCGTTGAAGTAGTGGAGCCTTCATTGCCCAATCAACTGCATCTTTAATATCTGCTTCTATTGCCTTAGTATCAATCTCATCGAGGTTAAGATTCTCTAGCTTTTTGACACAACTATCAAGATTATTGACGGCGATAGGAAAATGCTTCTCAATAGTTGCAATACGCGACATAACCTCTTCTAGCACTTGCTCTGTAGTTTTGACTGGAGGAAGTGAAGCGGGGAGGTGGCGAGGAAGGAGGAGTGATGGTATCACCGGTGACAACTTGTACTTGGATCAATATTGGGTTTGGGTGGTGGAAGTGCGGTTGCTTGAATAGGTGCTGACATTGGAGGACTGGTTGATGTGTCTTGCTGAATATCAACATTGTACATGGACTCAGCTTCCTCTTTCTCATCATTTTTCTTAAACGGCTCGTTATCTGAGGGTTTGTCATTTAAGAACTGATCACCAAAAGATAAGTCTGTATCTAGATTCTTCAATGAGGATAGAGAATCAATAGACAGATTTGGTTCTTCCAAATGCCTGGTCTCATCATATCTTGATTCAAGGTTCTCCTATGAGTCTTTCTGCATCTCTTCATCAACATTTTGATCAGACTGAGTATCACTTGATGCAGGAGTTTCTTCTTGTGCCTCGGATACCTCCTTTTCCAATCCAGATTGTTCTTGAGGTGAAGATGATTCAACACTTCTTTTCTTCAGTTCAAATTGAGTGGTAGTTCTTGATGGTGAAGAGGAGAATGTCTGAAGCATGTGAGCAGCTTGTTCGGCTTCAACACCAACAATCCCTTTCCCTTTGTCTTGTGTGATTGGAGTTGTATGGCGTGGCTCAGGTTCAGGTTCTCTTAACACGACACCTCCAATTTGTGGTCTCATGTTCAGGGAGTCATTGTTGAATTCCTTGCTGCAAATTAGCTTCATCTTCGTCAACCAATTTCACATCACCCTTTGGTGTCTCAGTGCCTTCAACATTTTCCTTTTCTATTTCTTCTTCTTTCGCTTACGCTTCGGGTTATGGTGTCAGTAGGTTGTGACCTTTCACGTCTCCTTTTTGGAAGGGCAGCATATGAAGTCTTTGAAGTCTTTGAGCCAGAAGCATAATTAGCAGTTTTGGGTTGTGGTGGAGTGGGAGAGACATCAACATTAACACTGGATCTGGAAGCCCTTTTCTTGTACAGTTTGAAGTGACCCGTCTTCTTAATATACGTCGAGGTGAGAAGTATATCAGGGGGAATTGGCAGTCCAAACATCTCTTTATTGACACCTCTAGCAATATATTTGAGGTTGCCGAGAACAAATTCATCCTTAGCATTATGTAGGGCTGATTCACTCCTAGGGTTGAAGTTATGAGACTCTTGCAAGTACTGGATAACAAGCTTTGAAAATATGATGCTAGGAATCACAAGCTTGTTTACTTTCTTTCGACCCTGAGCATGTTTCTGCAAATTTGTTCTATCAGAAATGAATGTGTTCATTGACAGCGAGAATTCCTCCCAGATACGTTCCGAGACATTAACATTCACCCCATTGACGAGACCCCATAGGATTTGCAAGATGGGAATCCTCACTTTATCGAACCCTGATGTTTTGACTGATAAACATAAGTTGAGAATTGTTGTCATTGCTCTCAAGGGTTGATACATGTGACCGGTGATGGTGTCAGAAGCCCTTGATATGCCAACTTAATAACCCAAACCAATCAGAAAGACTATTAGCTCTTCCGCTCTAGGTGGAGGTTCAGATCGAATGGTGGGGTTACAGGGTGTGATTCCTAAGGCCTTGCTGAGAATGTCTGAATTGATCACAAATTTCTTATCATCCAGCTTGCAGGTATATTGAGCGGTGATTTTGTCCCATTCAATGGTGTTCCAAAATTGTTGTAAGTAAATGGTGGGAATTGTGCATTGTTTGGTTAGAGCACTGAAGAAATTTGTGTTTTAAGGATATCAATTGACACTCTGAGGATTGGATTTTGTTGCAACTTTTCCATGTCTATATAAGCTTACTTTTTCCTATCTCTACCCATTTATCTTCAGGAAGGATTTCGATGTCTGTAAGAACTTTGGGTGGAGCAGAGGAAGCAGTGTTCTCAGATGAGGTTGTGTTTGCCATAGAAGATCTATTGAAACACACATACAACAACAACGTTTGAGAGCATGTTAGTTTAGATATGGTTAGTTAAGCAACATTGAATGCAACCACATGACATAGACACAACAAGTAGCTAATTTGACTGAGTTCCCATAAGCAGATTGAAATAGATTGAGTGGCATTAGAAAGTTTTCAAGGTAACAGCTCCTTTTGACACAGTTTTTGAGAGACAAGTTGTTTTTGAATCAAATTATTTAAAACCACAGTTGCTATGAAATAATTTCATGAGACAAGATACTATTATGAAAATGTTATAACAGGCTGTTAAAACAAGTTGTCATATCAAGTTGCTACAAGAGAAACCACATACAAATTGCTTAAACAAAAATGTTATAGCAAGTTGCTAAGAGTAAATTGTCAATACAAGTCGCTACAGGAAATCCTGAATCAAGTCGCTAACATGAGATTATAATAGCAAGTCGCCTTAAATAATTTAATGAAACAAGTTGCCACTTGAGAATTGAACCAACAAGTCGCTAACTTGTAAAGACAAGTCGCTATCAAAACTGTCAAGGCCAAGTGATTGGTGCTGAACCGTCAAGTTTAATCACTCAAGCTAGCCACTTGTGAATGGCCAACCGTAATAAACTTAAAACAGCTCAAACACCAAATGCAATTAAGATCAGAGGAATATAGTGGATTCCTGGGTCGTTAAGTCCCACGGAGGATGAATTGGTGTTAAACAACTTCAGATGTCGAATAATCACTAAGGATAGTGATCAGTAAGGATTTTGAGTTTATTTATACCTAAAGAAAAGATTAATAAATTACAGCGACTTAAATGCAAATTAAAGAAAATTAAAAAGTTAAAATATATTAAATAAACGCTATCACTATTTTTAAAATGATGAACGTTTAAAACCTAAAACGTATGTTTAAATAAAATTACGTAAACGTACAAAATAAAACGTGAAAATAAAGAAGGAAAATACCTACCGATATGAAAAATACATTTTTACAATCCTAATTATAAAAGAAAATTATTAGAAAAATAAAATTAGTTTTATGACTATTTATTTAATTATTATTAATTAAAAACTATTTTAAACTATTTAATAATAGCCTAAAATACAAGAAAATATGAAATAAAGCTAGAAAAATAAAATTTTAACTTGGAAAAATCTAAAATAACAAAAGAGAATTTTCAAAACTATTTTTATATTTTTCTGATTATTTTTCTATTTTCTAGGAATTAAAATCTATTTAAAACTACTTAAATTACTTAAAAATACAAATTTAACTAAGAAAAATCTGGAAAAATATTTTTTTTTCTTTTTATATTTATCTTAACTTAAGAAAAATGAAAAATTATTTTTTTGAAGCTTTTCTTAATTAATTGCAATAAAAGCTAATTAAAAAGGTTTAAAAACTGATTTAAATGGAGAAAAATACCAAACAGTACTGGAAAAATATGAAAAATTCAAGATAAGCTTAAAATAAAATACTGAATCTAGGAAAAATATAAAATCAGGAGCTTGTGTGAGAGAAAATGAAACTGCTATGCAAGTGCTTATGTAATAAGCACTTGAAATAAGCACAAGGGCACAATAAGCTACCAAACTAACACAGAACCTATATTATGTTAAAACTACTTTAGAACAACTTATTACAGCAATCCTTGACTTCTGAATTGCAAACTGCTTTTGATTTGATGATTTGAGCATTTATGCCAAAAACAGATTTGGTGCCTACTTTGTGGCTTAAAAATAAGCCACCCAATAAGCTAAGAATGAAAACCAACAGTTGAAACTTAAAATAGACCTGGCCAAGAACCTTTAAACCAAAAAACTAGACTTGGACAAGCTCTATTGAGCTTGTTGCAAGCCCTGCAAACACCCTGTGCAGACTCAGTGTATGCTGAGTCAGTGCACAGGGCATTTTTGCCCAAGTTGACAAGACATTTGGAGCTTATAAAAAATTTGCAAAAATATACTAAAATGGTAATAAGAGAATAGACCAGAAGAAGTTATAAAACCCAGAGTTTGACATGATTTTGCCCAAAACTGAGCTCATGAAAATTCACCTCAGTTGGGCTCAAAATGGATTTTTCAAGTTTGAATATTTTGACAGATATGGAACTTTGACTTTCATGAGTTTTGATCCAACTTTATGGACTGAGAATGATGTTAAATGTTGAAATGAAACTACATTAAGCTACTCTAGTGATATTTTAACACAAAACAAACCTTTGGTTTTATAAAATCCTAACAGACATGAAATTAAAGCAGGATCAATGTAATTTTGACTTTGAGAGTGCCAAAGTGATATTTGATGACTGAATTGGTTCAAGTGGACTATATTAAGACTACATAGACAGGATTTAAACATACAACAAAGCTTAAGCTCAATTAAGCAACTGATCCAAACACACTTTTCTTAAACTGTTATGCAAATTTAACTGATCTAATTAATGAATTAGCTTATACTAATCACTTAAACTGATTTTAGTACTCTACTCACAACTAGTTAAACAGGTTTAAAAAGGTTTGATGCTCACAGGTTCTAACACAAACACAATCTACAAACTGAATACAAAATGAAAATGAGATTCAAACTTACAAGTGCCCAGCTTATATGTGAAGCTTAAACCAACCCAAATACTACTGTTCTATTCCAAAACCAACCCAATTCAGCACTGCATCAATCCCCATTCCATTTCCAAACTGCTTGAACAGATTTTCTTCACAGTTGAATTATGTTGACCAAAAATGAAAATTGCTTGAAAATTAATTGCAAGCTTACAAAAAGCTATAGTAAGCTTATATAAGCTTGTTTGAGTGAGAAAATAAGCTATTGGAAGCTTTAATGTAAGAACATGAGTTTGCAATTTTCAACAGTAAACATCAAAACATGAAATATAAATGAGACCTTGAATTGAGACTTGAAATATGATTATAATGATAAAATACCTTAAGTTGAGTACATAGGAACAGAGAATTAAAGTTTTTAAACTAAACTAAAACATTAATATTAGAAACGACATACATTTTAAAATGAAAAACTAACTACTCTCTATCTCTTGCTTCCTCTTCTTTCTTTTATACCCAAACAGCTTTCCACGTGTCCTCTGATCAAATCCCATCAATAAAATTGGCCATTGGATGCTTTGAGTGGATTTTGGCCATTGGATCAAAATGGCGGGAAAAGCTGTTTTGACTTGTAGGGCTCTGAAATGGCAAGTAGGGGGGTGGCATTTATTGTTGTGGAAAAGGTGGGTAGAGGTGATGATGAGGGGGAAGGGATAAGGTTGAGGTGACTGGAGAGTGTTTGCAGGCAACTTGGTGGGGGAGACAGGTGGTGGAGGGAAAGGGATAATGTTTGACTGGGGTGGTTTGACCAGGGGTCCAAAAAGAAAGGGTCAAGGGTCCAAATGGCATATATGGCAGGGTCAAGTGTAATTTGACAAGGCTAGGTTTTAAATACAAGGACCAAAACTGAAATTCTTGATATTTGAGGGACCAATTCTGCCACTTTTCCAAAGTTCTCACAAGGGTCACTTTTGACAAGTTCCAATAGTGCAAGGACTATTTTTGACATTTTCAAATTTTCAAAGGACCATTTGTGACAATTTTCAAAGTTTAGGGACCTAAATTGTAATTTTGCAATTTCAAATCTCAAGGACCAATTTTGACAACTCATTAATCCCTAAGGACTAAAAATGATATTTTTCTTTATTTAGGTTTACCAGGGACTGTTTTTGACAACTTTTGAAACTTGGGGGACTAAAACTGCCAATTATGCAAACTTGATACGTTTTTCACCAGATTTTGATATTTTTGCATTTAAAACACATAAAACACTTATTTGTGATATTTTTATCATTTTGATGCATTTCTGAGTGTTTTCAGATGTTTTTGCAGTTTAATTGGTACAAAAATGATGAGTATTTAGACACTCATCACCAAGTCGCTACATTCAAAGTTACTTTGCAAACTTGTAAAGACAAGTCGCCATAAAAAACATCAAGGCCAAGTCGCTATATATTAATAATGTAAGTCGCTAAATAGGAACACTGTCATAACAATCAAGCCAACTCGCTACGATGAACAATGGTAAGTCGCTACCAAGAACAAACATACCAACTCGTTATGAAGAGCACAGTTAAGTCGCTACCAAGAACATTACATAACTAACGTCTAACACCACACTCAAATCAACGAACGCAACCATTTCAATACTGTAAACCCAATTAGATGCAACCCATAACAATAAACAATAACATAAACATAGACAAAGCAACCCACAACCAAACATAAAAACGAATCACTTAAACCCACATTACAATACATAATAATATAGACAACATCAATCCAAGTGAACCTAAACTGCACAAGAACCATTCATACATGTAACTTTTGTTTCAGCAGTTGAATCCTTTAACAAACCTAGGTGAGTGGAATAAGATTAAAGATCAAACAGCCCGAATAGAATCTGTTAAAGGAACGGAGTTAGGATATGCATATATATTACATGTAAGGAATGGAGAAGGATAGAAAAAAACATGTACCACAATCAAATTCCTAAGAGAGAATCGTCACGAGAGAAAATAACACACGAAAACCTTTTTTTTTTATTTTTTTGAAATAATGAAAAGTAAACGATAAGTCGCTAGGGTATAGGGACAGAGTTTTACAAGAATACCAAGTTGCCACTTTAAGTCCCTGTAGTTTTGTGAACGTTTAGCAACTCGCTAGCAAAGTGTATTAACAAGTCGCTAAGATTTTTCATAACAAGTCGCTAACCCACATTTTACATAGCAACTTGCTAGAAAACATTTTACATTCCAAGTCGCTAACTCTGTTAAAGGTAAGTTGCTATCTATTATTTCAAAAGCAAGTCGCTATCTTATCATATTATGTATTATAGATACTTTCAGTCCATGAACTTGTCAAATTGCAAACTAACACAGATAACATAATAAGATAAGCAAACAAACACAATAGACACCATGAAACAGATAAGCAATCAACACAGAAGACACCTCAATACATGCATCTGAAAACAATACATGTCCAACAATGGTGCAGAGAAAAATGAGATAACTTGTAAAATTCTCCCCCTCAATCAATGTCACCAATGAACATTGATTGAATTTAACCCACCCATTATGAAACAAGAGTATATCTTTTGTTCGAACTTCATCTATGATCCCGTGTCATTATTGAATGACATTTCTAGGACCGTAGATGTTATCGATAACAAGAGATGTATCTTTTATTAGATTGTGAGAAATAATTTAAATTATGAATAAAAAATGATTTGAAATAAAGATTTGAAAAAAATAATGATTTGTAAAAAAATGATAACAAGAGATGTATTTTTTTTTTTTTTTTTTTTTAAAACTAATTTGTACACAGATCAATAAGAGCGAGTCCTGATTCAAATCGAATAGGAGTCAAAGTACGAGGTACATCAATTCTGGCAAGCTATAACTCCTGAGCGAGCAATATTCATTTTTGATGGAAACCAAGTCATGATGTTCCTGATTGAATTGAGCATTGTACCTGAAAAAGACTGAGGACACATTGCACTAGAAGCACATGTAGTATTGCAAATGGATGAGTTAGTGACATGAGTAATCTCACTATTGGATGTTTCACAGTTTGATCTAGGCGTGTCATTAATAGAGATCCCTTTATGTTCAATATTCTTGAAGAGTTTTCCTGTGGGCATCCACTTAAGGCAAGATCTAGGAATGTAAGTCCGTTTGGATCCTGTAAACTTAAATAATCTGCCAGTGGGAATCCATTTGAAACAGCTGCTAGTAGATTTGGATGTGTGCACTTCCCTATTTTGACTAATGGTCCTTCTGTAATTAGTTTGTTTCTTAGGGGATTGATTAGCCATTTGATGCTTCTTATGAGAACTAGATGACCTCCTAGAATTCATGATCTTAGGACTTTGTGCATTAAGCTGGGGTTTGTTATTCATCTTATCGGAATGAAATAGTGAAGTGACCAGTTTTGACAAAACAGTATTCGCATCAATTTGGGAGGCAAGCTTAGATTTCGATGATTTAGATCTTTCAGTTCTAAAAGCATTTGGCTGCCTAACTACGGTATGTTTAGAGTTGTTCTGAACAATTGGCTTTCTCAAGGTTGATGGTTTTGCAAACTTAGTGTTCACCCTATTTCCAATAGATTTTCTAAGCTCATTTTTTAGTGCAACAATAGTGAAGCTCTTATCCTGAATTTGGGCTTTGAGGGCATCAATGTCTGTCAACAAAGCGTTAGTTTGATCAATCAACTTGGAATTGGTCTCCTCTAAGTTCTTTCTTAAGGACTCATTTTCCCTTAGTAGGTTGGACACACATAGAGCCAGTTCAACATTCCTAGATTTAAGCGTATCACTCATCTCATGATAATCACTCTTATGCACATCTGAGAGTTGTAATTTCAGATTGCATATGGTTGAGTCTTTGTCCTGAATCTGGGTTTGTTCTAGGGGTATAAGTTTTGGAGATTTTGGTGGTGATGGTGTTTTTGATGTTTGTATTGGAGCTGGTGGAGGAGAGGTGGCAATTGGTTTCTTGGTTGGTGGTGGAGTTGTGATGATAATGGTTGATTTTGGTGGTGGAGTTGGAGTACTTAAAGTGAGGAAGTTTTCATCTCTAATAGGAGATGTCGCTAAGCACCAAGTCTCTAAGACCCAAGTCGCTGGACAAAAGTCGCTAAATCACCAAGTCGCTACACAGTCAAGTCGCTAAAGAGCAACTCGCTAAGGTCCAAGTCGCTAGTATCAAGTCGCTAACAATTTACACTACAACTCGCTAACAATTACTGAAGCAAGTCGCTAACCTCACCAAGTCTCTAGCCGTAGTGGAGAATCCACAAACTTGTACTATTTGTCGGCTTGTCTCAATAGACAAGTCGCTAGGCTCAAGTCGCTAAACAATAACACTGTAACTCGCTAACTTTTACTGAAGCAAGTCGCTACGATGAAAAATACAACGAGAACCAAGTCGCTAGCAAGAAAAACTTCAAAAATACACTTTTCAATCCAAAACAAGCTCAACCACAGTGATTCAAGCTTTTCAAATCAAAACCCAAGAACTTACAATGATTCTAAACACAAAAGTACACCCAAAATTCAAACTTTAACACTAGAAATGATCCAAACGATGCAAAAACCACTAAACTTTTTCAAACTCAAAAACCACCTAAAACCACTAGAAATCCAAGGATATGTAAGAGAGATGATCAAACCATGGCTCTTGATACCAATTGTAGGATATTGGATTTCACAAACACACTAATTCAATGATCAAAGAGGCGTATAAAGATGGTTTTAGAGAGAGAAAGTGGGATATTCTAGAAAGAGAAACTCATGGAAGGTTAGATTCCAAATGAACATCCAAACCTCTCCCTTGTGAGGAGAGGGCTATTTATACAATGAGATACGCCCTTCTACGGGCTGTGGATCAGGCATACAATGGGTAAAGACCCGTCCTTCCTCCACGGTGTTGCACTAGTCTAAGCTACACTAATAACTAACTAATAAATAACACACTAAACGATATGTCTACGAGCTAACTTAAGCTAGATTACATTAGGGGTGACCGATACTTCACTATAGAATTTCCAATTCCTAACACTTGTGGTTATGATTCGTAGAGACTTGTGGTTATGTTCTTCGTAGAGACTTGTAGTTATGATTCGTAGAGACTTGTAGTTTATGTTCTTCGTAGAGACTTGTGGTTATGATTCGTAGAGACTTGTGGTTATGATTTGTAGAGACTTGTCTAACATTTGTCCAGATTCAATGTATCTGTCTAGAGACTTGACACTTATTTTTGGTAGAGACTTGTAGCCTATTTTTGGTAGAGACTTGACACTTATTTTCGGTAGAGACTTGTAGCCTATTTTTGGTAGAGACTTGTCACTTATTTTTGGTAGAGACTTGTAGCCTATTTTTGGTAGAGACTTGTCATTTAATTTTGGTAGAGACTTGTCACTTGTCAACTAGCGATTTGTCTTCATAGCGAGTTGCTCTTTAGCGACTTGGCCTCTTAGCGAGTTGTTTCACAGCGACTTGCCCAAATAGCGAGTTGTTCTTTAGCAACTTGTCAACCAGTGATTTGTCTTCATAGCGAGTTGTCTCTAGCGACTTGTGCATCTAGCGACTTGATACCTAGCGACTTGGTGCTAAGCGACTTGTTTTCATAGTTAGAAGCGGTTTGACCATTCCATCAGTGCGTTTTGTTGACTTTTCCCGACAAAACTTCAAACGACTATAACTTTTGAACCATAACTCCGTTTTCAGCGTTCTACCCATCAAAACGACCGTGAGAACGAGGAGAATGGCACATTAGATAAGCTAAAGTTTATTTGGGTCAACCCTCGAGGCCTAAATCCGCTCCGAACAGAAGTTATTGAGGTTTTTAAGTTTTTAGGCCTAAATTTCTCCGTTAAATCGTGCAACAACCAGCCCAAATCACAACCAAACAACATCTCTGCTAATCCTACAAACAATCATAAGACTTAACACACAATTGTCTATCATTGTGTCGTTCCATCAGTTATCTTAACACGTTCTATTGGTCACTATATCACGGTTTCTTCTTGATTTTGTAAAATCCCGCGAAAGAATCTATTTCTCGGTTTAAATCATAGACTTATAAAATCCCTTGTATACTACAACATCATGTCTTACACTACTGACCCAGTAATTTCAGAAGTACTTAAATTTTATGATGCTGTGGGCAACAATGATAATGTATGCTACACTGAACGATTAAAGATGATTGAATCAATCAATGAGGATGTGATATCTCCGGGTTCAGACTCTGAAAAGACAGAAATGCACCAGTCAATGCTACAGAATGCTTGTGCAAAGGATAAGGAAAGTTGCATTGAACCTTATCGACAACTTCATTCACACCTCACGTTACTTTTATCTATGGGAAGTGAACGAACATTTACTGCACTTTTCCGTCAAGAATTATCAACGTTCACGAGCACTTTATTCTTAAACTTAAAACAATTGGAGCTACAACTTGAAAATGGTATATTCTTTAACCAATCTAAATACATAAAGGAAATGCTTAAGAAATTTGGCCTTGAAGACTCAAAACCCATTAAAACACCCATGTCCTCAGAAACAAAACTCACAAAGGATAAAGAAGGTGAATCTGTAGAAAACACTAAATATAGAGGAATGATTGGTAGCCTACTTTATCTCACGGCTAGTAGACCCGACATTATGTTTAGTTTTTGTCTATGTGCTCGCTTTCAAGAAGATCCTAAAACATCACACCTAGAAACCATAAAACAAATATTTAGATACATTAAAGGCACAACATGTTTAGGATTATGGTATCCTAAAGGAACGGGTGTAGAACCATAGTGTATGTCGACTCGGACCATGCCGGAGAGAAAACCTCCTTTTCTAAGGGCAAGTTTTTCAACCCTCTAGGCAGTGAACCTAATCGTTGTAGTGTAGTATGGGGTAAGCCTCGGGGATTGTTATCATTCTCTAGGGGAATAGGAATGCTAGTAAGAAATATATGACGAGAATGTGGGGTTAAGGATGATTCTTTTTATCTTTTTTTTAGAGTTTTAGAAAGTTAAGGTAAAATCTCGGGGCAATTGTTTGGGGGGGTGGTACTTCTACCGATTACTCTACTTCTACTAATTATCTAATTATCTAATTACTATGGATAACTATGTTTAATTGAGGTGTGCTCGTATGATGATTAAAGATGTGTTCACTTAGATACTATTACTCCCTAGTTATCTTTTATTGGTTGGTTGAGTTGTCACATCCTTTTTCTTAACGCGTTGTATTCCTAAAGGTCATAGGGTGTGTGTATTCCCTAGTCTATGAGGTTATCTCTCGTATATGATTCACGGAATTGACAAACCTAAGCTATTTCATCCGTACACCATATCATCATTAAGCATACTCAAGCATTAAATACAACAATAGCCTAGATGCACTTCTAAGCCAATTTCAATTAAGAAAAGAAACAATCTAACAACAATCAAAAACTAGGTTTCATAGATCTAAGCAAACACACAAGTAATTTAGCTAGACATGATAGACAAGCAAGCATACACACAATCAATCGAACATGGGGTGGACATAATGATAAATTGGATTAACAAACTTATCTTGATGTGTAAAATAGGGTATGGTACCCTAGAATACTGTCGAAGTCGGACTACAACTGAGTTACGGTTTGCTCTCCAAAATTCTACCTCTTCAAATACAGAAAAATCGAATTCTATATATAGGTTTACAATCGCAACGGCATCGCCTTTTGCATCGACGCCGTCAGGTCGCCGTTATTAGGGTTTCGTCTGGGCCAAGTCATCGATTGGATGGCGTCACTTGAGAGTTGTGACGCCGTCAGTCTTTAGTTGAGACGTCGTCTTGGTTCTAGATCTGGGCCGTCTAGAGTGAAAATTGTGAGTGACGCCCTCCACATTTAAAGCGTGACGCCGTCAGGCTTTACAACCAGGAATTTCACTGAGCCTTCGCGTGCATGTTTTGATCAAGTCTTCATAGAGGGACGGCGTCGCCCTTTGGATGGGACGCCGTCAGGTTCCACTGATCAGTCTTGAGTGGCTTCGAACCTGACTTTGCCATTTTCTTCATGTATTTGCTCCTTTCGTCCAAATGTGCTCCATTCCAGCATTTTGCTTCCAAAAGACATAAAAAGTAAAAAATGAACGATATTAAGCAGTAACGGATATAAAATGTGTCGAAATAAGGCTCAAATGACTCCCTAAAAGCGTACGTTTTAAATCCTTATCAAATATCCCTACACTTGGTATTTTCTTGTTCTCAAGCAAATGTGCTTTTGACCAATCAATTTATAAGTTAGGGGGTATGAAGCATTAGCTTAAAATAGTTCATAACAAGTAAAAGCGCCTCAATAGTCATAACAAGTACATAAATTATACACTTGCACCTCACAAGTGGTGTTTGGATTCTCTCATCTATCGGGTTTATATGAAATATAATATGAATGGAAATGGAAGATAAACACTCATTACCTGACATAATACATATATTACCATAAGCTTGAGAAAAGATCAAACCTCCACCGCTTTGGCGTAAGCACCTAGGAACAATTATCTAAGAGGTCTTTACAAGGGTTGTAACATTAGGCTTAGGGTAGGGAAACAAATGGTTTTGTTGGATAGGGGATATTTAGTGGTGGCAAGTCAAAAATCTTATGCTACAAGCAATTAAAGCGTGGCGTTGCTAAGCAAAGACTCGACTCACTAACACTAGATAACTTGAAACAAAAGAAACATAAATTTGAAAACATAAACATAAAGATAGATGTAGGATGGTAGCCCGTATGTTTTTCTTCATTTTTCATTTTTTTTAGACACTCTTTTTTTTTGATTTTTTTTCATACGTTTTTAGTCTACCATCCTCTACGATAACATCAAAATATAAGGGTTTATAGGAGCATCCCTACCCTTGAGTTTTTATTTATCTAACACTAATTGACCTGATTTGAAAAGATCAAAAACACTTGGAATATTTATTTACGTAGACAAAGGGAATTTGAATTTATCGTTCTTTCCCGTTACTTCATAAAATATTACTTTTTACCCATGAGTCCCAATCGTACCAAAACTGTGTATAAAAGATATGACTCGACTTAGCAACCATGCAAGTAACTAGATATTTGAACTAAGGGTTTAGTAATGATAACAATAATGCACTAAATATGAGTGCATACAAGGTAGGATAAGCCGATTGGCTGTACATTTGGGGGTGGATTGTAAACAATGTTCTTCATTGATATTCCGGAAAACCGAAACATCACGAGAACCACGAAAAGGATAGGCTCTGAGAGGTTAACTAGGGGTATCATGTGTTAGGATTTAGAAAATCCAGTCATTAAAGAGTCGGTCACCTCAAGTATATGTAATCGTTAGAAAGCTCGTAGTCGTAGATTGTTTAATGTTAAGTTGTATTTAGTTAAGTAACACCATGGAGGACGGACGGGTCTTTACCCACTGTATGCCTGATCCACAACCCGTAGGTGGCGATTTATGTAAGGACTATAAATACTTTCATTTTCTCTCACTAACTTCCCAAACCTCTAACTCTTTCTCTCTCTAAAACCTCTTGTATACGCCTATTTGATCATTGGTTTAGTGTGTTTGTGAAATCCAATATGTTACAATTGGTATCAAGAGCCATGGTTTGATCATCTCTCTTACATATCCTTGGATTTCTTGTGGTTTTAGGTGGTTTTTGAGTTTGAAAAATTTTAATGGTTTTTGCATCATTTAGATCATTTCTAGTGTTAAAGTTTGAATTTTGGGTGTACTTTTGTGTTTAGAATCATTGTAAGTGCTTGGGTTTTGATTTGGTAAGCTTGAATCACTGTGGATGAGCTTGTTATGGATTGAAAAGTATGTTTTTGAAGTTTTTCTTGCTAGCGACTTGGTTCTCGTTGTGATTTTCATCGGAGCGACTTGCTTCAGTAAAAGTTAGCGAGTTACAGTGTTAGTTGTTAGCGACTTAGCCTAGCGACTTGTCTATTGAGACAAGCCGACAAATAGTACAAGTTAGTGGATTCTCCACTATGGCTAGCGACTTGGTGAGGGTAGCGACTTGCTTCAGGATTTGTTAGCGAGTTGTAGTGTAAATTGTCAGCGACTTGATACTAGCGACTTGGATCTTAGCGAGTTGTTCTTTAGCAACTTAATTGTGTCTAGCGACTTGGTGCTTAGCGATTTGTTGTCATAATTCTTAGCGACTTGGTGTTAGCGACTTGGACCTTAGCGAGTTGCTCTTTAGCGACTTGACCGTGTAGCGACTTGGTGCTTTAGCGACTTGTGTCCAGCGACTTGGGTCTTAGCAACTTGGTCTTAGCGACTTGGTTCAATAACTCTTAGCGACTTGGTTGATTTCTGCATGTAATACGATTTTCTTGATTTAGTAAAATCCTGTGAAAGAATCTATTTCCCGGTTTAATCATAGAGTTATAAAATCCCGTGTAATCTGTTAACATGTCTACCAACGTACCTACAATCATCTCCACTGTTGCTGAGGATGTTCAAGCAGCTGGCTCAGATACTCGTCCACCCATGCTTGACAGAACTGACTACGACTCTTGGGCCCAACGAATCAGATTGTATTGTCTTGGAAAAGAAAATGGGGTCAACATTCTCAAATCCATTGATGAAGGACTGTATCAGATTGAGACTACAAGGGACTTAATTGATGCATCTGCAATTGGAACAATGATCTATGGATTAGACAGACCAAAGACGTATGATGAGCTCAATGATAAAGAGAAAAAGGGATTCGATGCTGATATCAGGGCCTCTAACATTATACTTCAGGGTCTTCCAAAGGATATCTACAAGCTTATCAATCACAACACTGAAGCCAAGGCAGTTTGGGATAATGTGAAGATGCTTCTCTCGTGTCTCGAATTAACCAAGGAAGATAGAGAATCACAACTGTATGATGAGTTTGAGCATTTCAAGATGAAACCAGATGAGAGTGTCTATGAGTACTACGTGAGATTCCATAAGCTTGTGAATGATATGAGGAACATCAAAATGACCATGCCAAACATTCAGCTAAATTCAAAGTTTGTTAACAACATGAATCCTGAGTGGCACAAATTTGTCACCTCTGTGAAGCTAACCAAAGGACTAAAGAATACAAACTATGAGCAATTGTATGTTTTCCTTCTTCAGAATGAGAGGCATGCTATGTTTGAAAAAAGGATTCTGGATCAGTTCAAAACCAATCAGGGAGAAACAAGCTCACCAAATGATTCTACAGCTTTCTACACCAATGTTGGTATTACCACAAAAGCATCTCAAGTCATACCTATGGGTAATGGTAATTACAAGCTCATCCCTGATCCAGCATATAAGCCTCCAGACTCAAACACACTCATGGAAAACTTCATCAATCAACTGTCTCTTATGGTTAGTCAAAACAAGAACTCTCTCCCACACACCAACAATAACCTCAGAACAGCTTCCAATCCACACAATCAAGCTTCACTCAGAGATGGGAAGGTGTGGTGCAAAGTTCAAGAAAGGTAGTATGAACAGGGAAGAGGTGGAGTTGGTAGAGGATATGTAGCAAATCATAATCGTGGAAGGAATCCAAATCAAGGACAAGCAAAGCCAGTCAAATGCTACAACCGTGGTGGTGAGGGACACATTGCTAGGAACTGCACATCTCCAAAACGCCCACGAATGCAATACTTCAGTGACAAGATGTTGCTCGTGCAAGCTCAGGATAATGGTGCAGCTTTGGATGAAGAGGAGTTGTTGTTTCTTGCTGAGGACAATGCCAAGACATATGATGCAGATGTGGATGAGCAGCCAATTCAGGAAATAGGTCACAATCATCATAATTCCTTTCAAGTCGCTGACTGTGATGCATACGACTCTGACTTCGATGATGAACCTACTGCACAAACAATTTTCATGGATAGCATTTCTCCAATGGTCTCTCCTAAGGTCTCATCACCACAGCAAGCTGGTTCATCCAAAGACTCAATCATCTCAGAGGTATTAAAACTATATGATGAAGTTGATGAGCAAAAGATGCATAATAAAGTACAATCTCTTGAAACTTACGAATCAGATATTGATGATGAGGGTAATAGCAATATTGTCCCATATGATCAATATGTGATGCAAAGTGAATGTGAGGTTGTACCAAGTAATGAATCTTCCGCAGTCAATGATGACTACGTCTTTGATGAATACACTGTATGTGCCCCTGATGATTCTGTTATCTCTGAACTGAATGCCTATAAAGAATAAGTTGCTATTTATGAACAACGTGCTAAGTTTGACTTGACCACCCGTGAGCAGGAAATGGATGACCAAATGCGTACAATTATTAGAAAAAGTAACTTTAGAGAAGAAGTCTTAAAACAAGAGTTAAACTCCTTACAAGAAAAGCTTTCTAAAACTGCTAAGCAAAAACAAGAACTTCAAGAAAATGTTAAAATGCTTAAGCAAGAATTCAATGCTAAGGAATCAAAAATTTTGAATGATTTTTCCAATCTAAAAACTTTGAAAAACAAACTTGAAAATAAGTTGTATGCATAAGGGAATACCATCAGATCTGCTCACTTGATCACTAAGCATAGAGTCTTAAGCGATAAGCATAACATTCCCCTTGTTCTGGAACCTAATCCTGAGGTTGTTAAAAAGGCTAGAGCTGCTCAAAATGTAATCTATGATGGTAATAAGATTCTTAAACCTAGACAGAAACCTAGTTGCGTTGAGTGCACTGAGGAAGATAGAAAATTAGATGATGCTTCTAGGGAGAAAATGAATAAGAAGCTAGAAGATCCTGAATGTAAAGAGAATAACATAACGATCAAACCCCATGATTACAAAAAGAAAAATTGGATCTCCTTGAACAAGTTTAAGCCTCAAACATTGTTAACACCCGAACAAGTGTTCTGGAAAAAAGGATTTAGATAAGCAAAAAGCAGAGAATCTTGTTGTAACAAACCCTCCCCTTAGGAAAATGCGTTCAGCGACTGTGTATCCTCCGAATGCACCAATGCATTTAGTTCCTAGAACTATTGCCACTAAAAGCAAGACCTTAATCAGTCGATATGTTATTTTCCAATGTTTCTCTGGGCTGAAGCCATTGCCACTGCATGTTACACTCAAAATCGATCCCTAATTCACATTGCTCATGGAAAAACTCCATATGAACTTGTCCATAATAGAAAACCTAATCTCTCGTTCCTACGTGTGTTTGGTGCATTGTGTTACCCAATGAATGACGGTAAAGATTTAGGTAAATTAAGAGCTAAGGTGGACATTGGAGTTTTTGTAGGATATGCACCAAACAGAAAAGGATACCGAATCTACAACAAAAGAACCCGAAGTATAATGGAATCAATTCACGTTATGTTTGATGAGCTGACCGGTCCAATGGCTCCAGGACAAACTAGTTCTGGACCCGCATCTCAACTTTCATCAAGTAGTCCTATCAGTTCTACCCTCATTTCAAATCCCTCACCATCAACTCCTTGTGTACCTCCATCAGAAGATGATTTAAAGAAATTGTTTGATCCAATGTTTGATGAACACTATGAGCCAAATGCTAATGAAATGTCAATTCCATCATCAGAGGCTGCTCCTATCCTTGTCAATGAAGTCAACCCTTCTGTTTCAATATCATTAAGCCAAGAAGCGCCTGCTGCTGATCACTCTGTCTCATCAACAAATCATCAATCATTGAATGTACATCATGGAATTATTTATGGCACCCATGATGAAGTTAATCCCTTTGCTACTCCCGAAGATGCTCCATTTGAAAACATATTTGCTCCTGAATCATCATCAGAACCATCTTCATCAGGAGACATCGACTCGCTACGCAGCCTCAACAACAACCACATGAACACATTAGAAAGTGGACACATGATCATCCATTGGACAACTTCATTGGAAACCCTTCGTCCAGATCTACACGGAAACAACTTGCAACCGATGCCTTATGGTGCTTCTTCAACTCCGTACTCTCTAAGGTCGAACCAAAAGATGTTAAAACCACCATGAATGAAAACAATTGGTTCAATGCCATGCAAGAAGAAATTCATGAGTTTGATCGACTAGATGTATGGGAATTAGTACCTTCTCCAGATTGTGCTATGATCATTGCTCTAAAGTGGATCTTCAAAGTGAAACTTGATGAGCATGGTGATGTTTTAAAGAACAAGGCTCGATTGGTTGCAAAGGATACCGTCAAGAGGAGGGTATTGACTTTGAAGAATCATTTGCTCCTCGCTTGCTCGTGATCGAGGCAATCAATCTTTTGGCTAATGCTGCAAGTAAGAATATGGTAGTCTATCAGATGGATGTAAAGACGGCTTTTATTAACGGAGATCTAAAGAAGTCGAGCCGCCTAACCTCGAAGGCTTTGTGAATCCGATCATCCTACTCACGTCTATCGTTTGAAAAAGGCTCTTTACGGTTTGAAGCAAGCTCCAAGGGCATGGTATGATACGCTATCAAAGTTTCTTCTATCTAATGGATTCAGAAAGGAGCAGTTGATCCGACATTGTTCACCAGAAAGTCAGGCAAACATTTAATTCACGTTCAAATATATGTTGATGATATTATTTTGCCTCGACCGACACCAATGAATGTGATCGTTTTTCAAATGAAATGGGTTCCAAATTTCAAATGTCAATGATGGGACAAATGTTATTTTCTTGGGATTACAAATTTCACAAAGTCCCGGAGGCATTTTTATTAATCAATCTAAATATGCAAATGAGATTTTAAAGAAATTTGGATTTGATTCTTGTGACCCTGTTGACACTCCCATGATTGAGCGTACTAAAATGGATGAGGACCACTCAAGGATCATGGTAGACCAAACGAAATATCGTAGTATGATTGGATCCCTAATGTACCTCACAGCAGGACCGCATATCTGTTCGATGTTTGCATGTGTGCTAGATATATGCTAAGCCTACCAAAAAGCACCTTGAAGCCGTTAAACGGGTCTTTCGGTATCTCCAAGGAACCATCAATATGGGACTTTGGTACCCGAAGGACATCGGTATGTCACTAATGACCTACGCAGATGCCGATCATGCAGATGTCAAGATACACGCCGGCACGCCCGAGGTGCTCGTTTTGGGTGATAAGCTTGTGAGCCGGTCTTCAAAGAAGCAAATGAGTACTTCTATTTCCTCTACAGAGGCTGAATACACAGCCATGTCATCTTGTTGTGCTCAAATCCTATGGATGAGATCTCAATTATCTGACTATGGCTTTGAATTCAACAAAATCCCTCTGTAATGTGATAATAAAAGTGCTATTGCTCTCTCATGCAACAACGTTCAACACTCAAGAGCTAAACACATCGACATTCGACATCATTTCATCAGGGAACAAAAGAGAAATGGAGTGGTGGAACTTTATTTTGTGAGGACTGAATACCGTTAGCGACATCTTCACCAAAGCTCTTCCTAGAGAACGTTTTGAGTTTATCCTCCACGACTTGGTCTAAAGAGTCTACAACCGGAAACACTTAAACGTCTTCAGAAAAGGAGTAAAAGGTCTTTTCATCCATATCTTGTAAATATTTATTCTAAAAGCAAAATACAAAATTTCAAAACCTTCAAAAAGCAAATAGAAAAATATAAAACTTTCAAAAAAAAAAATTATTTTCATTTTGTCATGTTTTTCTCGATTCGAAAATATCTACGATCTTTGTGTTGTCATTCAAAGAATGAAACGGGACTTTAGATATTGTTCGAATGTTTAAAAAAAATAAAAAATAAATAAAATAAAATATTGAGAGAAAATGAAACAATGGTTTATTGTCACTTCAGGCAGTAACCCGTTTTTCAAAGAAAGAACAAAGCCATGCTTTATCTTGCTTTTCAAAACTCATTCTCTGATTCTTTAAAACAATTCCTTACCATCTAATGAAAACTAATTGCTTTGTTAAATAACTCGAACTCTATTTTTGAAAATCATCTGGACTTAACGTTTGTCAAAATATCTATCTCTCAATCAACAACTTATGTCATTGATTGAGGGGGAGAATGATTTCAATTAAATCAAAAGGTTGTTCGACATACAATTGTTTTCAAATAGATATTCATGCATGTTTAATCAATGGAGTGTAAAGTTTCAAAATCCGATCCTTATCAGTTAAAATGTTTTCATAATCAAGTCACAATTCTCCTCAAAAGCTTTCAAAATCAATTTAAATCTACAGAGATCACAAATCTCAAATGATTTGAAAATTGTGAACGGGGGAGAATTTGTGATTTAAATTGGATTTAAACTGATAATTTGATAAATGGCTTCGTAAGTGTTTAGCAAGCTTTCCTCCCCACATGTGCCAAACGATTTCAAATTTTCCATGCACATGGTGAGGGAGAGCATCTATTTTAAACCACAAAGAATTGAAACGTGATTGATTTGTATCTAAGTGCAGATTCCTTCTAATATGTGCAAAACTCTTTCAAACCTCGAGGCACATATTGAGGGGGAGCAAATTTATGAAAACCTCATCCTTCCTTAATATGCCTTATCTACTTGATTTGATCAGGGAAGTGATGTTGATATTTTTTAGAAAATGGTAATCAATAAAGTTAATTCTTCCTCTTGCCTCCGTGTGCCAAAATGATTTCAAATACATGATGCACATGTTGAGGGGGAGCTCTTTTTCCAAAATTACCAAAAACAATTCAGGTACAAAATGCTTTGATAATATATCACAAGTATCTGGATTGAGTTTCAAATTGTTTTCGATTGGTTCCTAATGGCGATGAACTATACCAAATAGACCGACCAAATTTAATTTATGTATGATGATATAAGGATGATAAGGTTAGGTATTTGTTCCCATGATCCGCCAGAACCGGAGGGATCTACCCAGTGGACAATCCACTAGATAGTGTAGAAGTCCTTAGGTTTGATGAAAAAAGGGGAAAAGTGAGATATGGGAAGAGTGCGGACCGAGACTGAGCTAGTACTGGAGTAAACCCAACAAGGTTCTAGTCATGAAGTCTTGGTAAGCACTGAAGGGGTTGAAGAATGAAAAAGAAATGAAATGAGAAAAGGGTGAAAAGAAATAGCCCTCCATTAATTCAACCTTAGGGCAGAAACCAGGTTCAATTCATATGCTACCGGTGGTTACCAAGGTAACATCGGTATTGAAGAAAAGACGTCATGGACCCGCACTGCACTACAACTTCCCAAGCTACTCAAGTTCCTCTTAAAAGGACTTGTTTCATTCTCACGGGAACCGACATTATCTATCGACTTTCTCTTAGAGTTTGTTGATATTGAAGAAGGAGACCCTCTCCCTAGTCTCCAGCATAGGAACCAAATGTGCACTATTGAGTCTAGAGCCACAAGATCATCAAATAAATCTCTTTAGGACACTGTCATTGAAGACTCTCTGTTACACACAATGTGCAAAGAGAGATTTTATCTTATGATTCCTACGCATTATCCTAGTGGTATTGCCAGAACATCTGAGTGATATGCAAACATATTCACAATGAAGATGGAAAGCCTTCTGGAGTTAACATCAAACAAGCTCCAGGGTATGTGAGATCTATCCAATATATTAACCATGTGACAACTGAACAAAAACAATTGGGCGAGTCATAATTATGATTCAATCCTCGTTCAGGTTATGGAATGACGAATACCTTTGAAAAACCGGTCGTTGTGCTTAAAAATTATTTTCTTCAGCACATCGACTATGTACTAATATTTTAAAATAAAAGGTGTTTATGATTGATAATTGATTTTCATTAAAACCTTCGTTGTATTGCAAAAACAATTTCTATTGTGCGGTACTCGATTGTTTTTCAAATCTCCTTTCATCAATCAGTGAATCTCACCGTTCACTCACTCCGTTGCCTTCTTTGAGACGTTCCGTTGAGAACAGCTAGAGCAGCTAAACCCCTGTCAAGGAAATTCTTCGAATTTTACTGATCACAGTGCGTACTTGTACTGATCAACGGGGAACCGTGGGCCGTGGGCCTCAATTCAACGAAAGTGATCAAAGACACTTTCGTGCGCTTTATTGCTAACCGTTGTATGCAGTGTACGCCTAACGCTTGCGATGATCGAATGAAGCGGTCAATCAATAGCCGCATGCTCACACAACACATTCATTTCTAAAGAAATCATGATTAAGTGCCAATGACTCGATATTTTCACTCCATGCTTCTGCTACGCTGTTGCCAATATCATGAATCTACTAAAGCTTCCGCTACTCGATGAAGAAATCATAATCCAGAATGTGAGCATGTCGGTCCAAAAGTCACAACATCACATAATACCAACACCACAAAGGATGAGTCAGAGATTTATGATAGCTGATGATCTCAAAGCTGGCTCAAAACTCATTATCACGTGGATCAGATAAAGACCTCCACTTGGATTAACCAAACATGCAATAATGAAGAATCGATGACTACGAGCTTCAGAGCAAAGAACTTTAACAAGAATCCAAGAACAATTTTAATGTAATATCTGTTTGTATTCAATGTATTTTTGAGGTGACCTCCCTTAGGGGGAGATTGTTAGGATTTAGAAAATCCATTCATTAAAGAGTCGGTCACCTCAAGTATATGTAATCGTTAGAAAGCTCGTAGTCGTAGATTATTTAATGTTAAGTAGTATTTAGTTAAGTAACACCGTGGAGGACGGACGGGTCTTTACCCACTGTATGCCTGATCCACAGCCCGTAGGTGGCGATTTATGTAAGACTATAAATACTCTCTACCTCCCAAGGTAGAGAGTTGGAGCTCATAATAATACTTTCATTTTCTCTCACTAAGTTCCCAAACCTCTAACTCTTTCTCTCTCTAAAACCTCTTGTATGCGCCTATTTGATCATTGGTTTAGTGTGTTTGAGAAATCCAATATGTTACATCATGTACTAAAGATGAGTACATCGCAAGGGTGTGGGGTAATTACTCAACTGATGTGGAAGATGTAATTATAAAACAGGTTTCAAACAAGGGTTATCCTAATGCCTCTTATCACTTAGTTACTCCTAACAACATAAGTGTAGTCTCTCTAGCAATCACGGAATGCATCACAAAACAAGTTCTAAAATCTATTATACTACCGGTATACTCTCTAAGCATTAAAGGTGAATGCTTTTATTCCTAAAGATCTAGGGGCGAACCTCACATTTTTGGGGTGGAATTTGAGTGGTAAATGGTTTTTGTGTTAGTCATATAATTTCTATCCATGAGACGCTTTATAAAGACTAAAGTTTAGCTCGTAAATGTCATAAAAAATTTAAAATTTGGTGCTAACATTTCCCTAACGAATATTTCTCATAGTTTATTACACAAATTACCAAGGACAAGACAAATGATCAAGTGAGTGAATAGTTTCTAAGTTCCCGTTTTATTCTCCCTCCCTACAATTAAACTGAACATTGTCCTTAATGTTCCCCGAAAGCATCAAAGTTATGATAAAGGAAGGTAAGTAAAGAAAAGAAACTAGTACTCCCCTGATTAGCTCGGTAGGATACGTGTGAAGTTGCGGTTAAATTCTTTTCCAAGAAAACGCATGAGTAATAAGCTTCATCTAATGTATGTTTCTTCTTCTTGCCCAATATAACCTGCACACTTATAAGAAAACAAACGAAACCTTTGCGTAAAATCGATGGTAAAACTACATATGACACACAACTACACTAGAAAGCAAGTAAGATATAATGCTTGTGGAATGGATGTTTGCAGTTTTTCTGGAAAATTAAGACCTGGGAATTTCCAAAAATTTATAAGTTGCACAGAAAACGAAAAACTGAGTAATCTGTTTCTACATAGCCTGACGTCGCTGCTTTAATCCTGACGCCGTTAGGTTGTCATGATAGAAAGTGGTCAGCTACATTTTTTTTGAAAAAACGCTGGAAAAATTACATCATTAAAACCTGGAAAAATTCCTGCAAAACAACCATTATGATTCGATACAAGCATTTGACTCTAACCAACACACATATATATCAATTTCAATAGTTGCAATTCTCATGTTCATGTTCTTAGAAACGTATGTGATCTTCCATACACTTATCTTTTTGTAAAATACCTTTATATGTAATTAAGACAAGGTTAAAAACAAAATAAAACATTTTCACAAAATCTAACATGAGAATAAACAACAATGAAAGAGATATATATAAACATGAAAATAAAACAACCAAACAAGAAAGAAATAATCCACATCACAAACATATACATACATAATAAATTGTTTCACATCACCACATCACCAACTATGTCAAGATAATACTGTTGGAATCACTTGTAACTAGTAATATCAAGTGTTAGTCATCTCATTGTAATAGGTTGCTTAATTATGGCTTTTATGTTTGTAATTAGAGCTAGGCTTATGTAGAAAGCCCATAAGCCTATCCATATGCCTAAAAGGCCAAGAGAAGGGACTAGACTTGTTGCCCTAGCTCCCTTTCCTATAAATACATTGTTACCTCTCATTTTAGAGGTGTTAATCTCTTTCATAATAAACATAAACCTTTCATTATCATTCATGTGTGTCATTGAATCAACCATCTCTTCTTATCTCTTGTTTCTATCTTGTTCATATTATGGTGACCTAACAGTGGTATCATACGCCATCTAGTTGGGTGAAATACGTTTGTGTTTGAAGTTTTGTACCGTACGCGTAATCCTTCACGTTTTCATTTTTTCATTTGCTTCAAAACCTTGATTTTTGCACTAAACTTTTAAAGATTCTTGTGTTTTAAGGTTACTATAGTGTTTAGAATCATTGTTTTGTCAAAAAGTTTGAAGCTTTACATATTTTATTTTGTTTTTAAACTCGTTTTTGTTTCATGGTACTACTTTACGCTTAAGCTCAAAAATAACTTTGGTTCATCAAGTTCAAAACTTTCTTGTTATTTTGGTGTTTTTGAAGCTTTTTCATCATTAAAAACGAGTGTACAAAACATTTTAGTGCATAAAAATACGTTTTGGTAAATTCTATTGGTTTTACGCCTAAGAAAACCCTTTTCTTACGCGTAATTTGAAAACCCTCTTTTTACGCCTAAGGAAACCCTAATTTTACGCGTAACTTTTACGCCTAAGTCAGAGTTTATGCCTAAGCAGTTTTACGCATAAGGAATCTTCATCAAATTCTTCGAAGCTATTGGTAACTCAGTGTTTCTCTTGCTTGGATAAGCTTGAAAAACACTTCGACTTGTGGATATCTCTCACACTTAGACAAGTGTGAAGGATTTTTGGTTTAAAACCTTAACTTACGCATAAGTTTAAAGCTTACGAGTAAGCCTTTATGCCTAAGTTCATTCTTACGCCTAAGGATCCTTACTACTAAGTCTTTACTTTACGCCTAAGCTTACGTTTAACCTTAAGTTTATGTGTAAGAAGGAGTTTACGCTTAAGCTTTTAGTTTATGCTTAAAGGAGTGTTACGCCTAAGCTCAACAGTTTACGCCTAAGTACTTCTTTAACAAACAACAACAAGTTTCGTTCGACTACAAAGGTCCAAAGATCAACACAAGTTTCAAAGACGTCTCAACGACCATACTCCAACTACTTTCCTCATGAATATCCTCAACAACAACAACAACAACAACAACAATAACAACAATAATATCCTCCACCACCATTTCAACAACAACCACAACAAGTTGGAAACTACTTTCCTCTTCAAATTGCATAACCACTTCCACAACAAAAATTCCATCAGCAATACCGACAACAACATCAATATGGTAACTATTTTCAGTATCAGTTTCCATAGAAGTATGCTATGAATGAAACAACTCAAAAGGAACCCACTTGGTTTGCAAAGATGTGTAAAGCTACAAGTAGCCAACAATCCATTCATGAAGCTGGATCCCTTGATAGACCTCCAATGCTCACTCCCGGAAACTATGATCAATGGGTCATGCGATTCTTTAGGTTTTGTGATCTTAAGAAACAACATGGTAAGTTCTTGAAGAAGGCCATCCTTGAAGGTCCTTTTCAAATTCCTACTACAACAGTACCCAGAGATCCAGATGCTACTCCACCAAGAGATGACGTTACTTCCACTCTCAGAATGGATCAACTCACTGCTGAACAACTACTTCATTTTGAAGCTGATGAACTTACAATGCAATATATCCTTTTGGGTTTACCCAATTTGATTCTTCACAGTGTTAATGCTCATAAAACTGCAAAAGCAATGTGGATCACATTCATCTCCTAATGGAAGGCACATAACTCAATCAAGAAGACATGGAGTCAAAACTTTACTTATCCTGTGAGAACTTCATGATTGAACAGGGGGAATCATTAGAGTCATACTATCATCGGTTTACAGACATCATCAATGACTTGGACAGACACAACATCATTATGCCAAAAATTGCAATCAACACAAAATTCCTAAGCTGTCTTGGTCCTGATTGGGAAAAGTATGTTACATTCATCCGTCAAGCTAAAGATCTTCACAAGGCAAAGTACGGGTTTTTGTATGACTACTTGAAACACCATCAAAAGGAAGTCGACAAAGATAGAGCTCTCCGTGGAGTCACTGCACCTTTACCAAATGCTAATGCTCTTGCTTTGTTCACTCAAGCTTGTTATCCACAATTTCCAATGCTACCTACTGTCTTTACTAATCCACCACAATAAGCCTAGATTACACCATATGATCCATCACAGCAATCACAAGAAACTCAACTGATTCCTTACAACAACAACACTGATTCAGCACTCTACAGTGAGACACCGAATGAGGATGCAGAAGCTTTCGATACATTGAATCAAGGATTTTCATTAATTGCTCGAGCCTTCGGGAGATTTGCTAACAAATCCAACAACCGTATTCGAACCTCATCTAACACAAGGAATCAAGTAGTTGTTAACAATGGAAGGTTTGAGCTTCAGAACCGAAACAATGGTCGTCAGATGGGTAGTGGTCAAGGATTTAATGCTTCCGAAGGAATAACATGGTTGCTCCACAACAAAGGGTTCAAATTGTTGATCAGGGAAATGTTCAGAACGGGAATACTGGTCTTAGATGCTACAACTGCAACGAGAAGGGTCATTTGGCGAATGCTTGCCCAAAGCCGAGAACAAGAGGCAGCGCTCATCATAAGGAGGCTTTACTCTTGGCTCTCAAAGATGAAGCTGGTGGAACACTAACCAACAAGGAACAGAGCTTCATGGCAAATGCATATTCTGATGATGATATGGAGGACTTTCAAGCTAACGCAGCTGCAATGTTGATGGCCAACATGCAAGAACTCCACATGAGTGATACAGGCCTAGTGTATGACACTGATGGCTTGTCTTAAGTATTGGATCCTAACATATGTCTTATACATGATCTGATATCTCCGCCTGCATCTTCATCCGACGAGGAACATAGTGTTCAACATGAGCCATCTACGTCTCATCATGAAGATAATCAAATGGATCCTGTAGTTACATTTAACGATCAAGATGACCTTATGGTTACCGTTGATAATCAAGTTGACCCCGAGGTTACATTTGAGGATCTAAATGATGATTATGTTGAGATTTAAGTTGAACAAAATGCACCTTTGTCTAATCCAGACCCAAAGCTCATGACCTTATTTCAGACAACCCAATCTCGATTGGAGAAGTGCAATGAGATAAATAATAATCCTCGTGTAAAAGTGGCACTATTGACTAAGGATATTGAATGCTATAAGGTACAACTCAAAAATTTTGAAACAAAAGAGAAACGTGAATATAGTTTTGAAGTCGCTTTTTCAAAATCATACCAAAATGAACAATCTTTAGAAAAACAGATACGTGATCTAGTTGTTTCCAAAAATGATTTGATTTTGTTAGGATTTAGAAAATCCGTTAGTTAAAGAGTCGGTCACCTCAAGAATACGTATTCGTTAGAAAGCTCGTAGTCGTAGTCAAGTTATATTAATAAGTAGTTAGTTAAGTAACACCATGGAGGACCTAACGGTTCTTTACCCAATCAGATGCCCGATCCATAGCCCGTAGGAGGCGGTCTTGTAATAAACTATAAATACCCCTCTACCTCCCAAGGTAGAGGGTTGGAGCTTCATAATATCATTTTTCTTTGTCTCACTAAGTTCCCTAAACTCTTCCACTTTCTCTCTCTAAAACCTTTAGTATACGTCCCATATTTTATATATGTGATGTGTTTATGAAATCCATTATGTTACAAATGGTATCAAGAGCCATGGTTTGATCATTCATCTTTCATGTTCTTGGATTTCTAGTGGTTTTCATAAGGTTTTTGGGTTTAATGAGTTTAGAATAGTTTGCATCATTTGGATCATCTCCAGTATTAAAGTTTGGATTTTGATAGTACTTTTATGTTTAGAATCATTATAGGTGTTTAGGTTTTGATTTGGAAGGCTTGAATAAGTGTGGTTGGGTTGTTTTTGGATTGAAAAGTGGTGTTTTAGTAAGTTTCTAGTGTTTATTTGTGTCTCGGATAAGTTTCTAGTATGCATTTGTCCCCGGGTTTTATGCATTTGTCTATCAAAGGATTGGGATTGAAGCGATTTTTCTATTTATAGCGAAAGTTGTAATTGCGCTATTTTTCTATTGAGACAAAATGACAAGAAAGGACAAGTAGTGGTTGTACTTGTGCGATTTGTTTGGTTGTTTATTTTTCCGCAGTTTACTTGTTTATGTAAGCAAGTTTTTTATTTAAGCGATTTGTCCAGCTTAGCGACTTGTATGTTTAAGTGATTTGTGTGTTTGAGCGATTTGTATGTTCTAGCGATTTGTCATTTAAAGCGATTTGGGAAGAGTGCGACTTGTCAAGTGAGCGATTTGTCTTTTCAGACTTATTGTTTCTTCATGTTACGTTTTACGGTTTTCTCTTGATTTAGTAAAATCTCGTGAAAGAATCTATTTCCCGGTTTAATCAAAGAGTTGTGAAATCTCGTAGAATCTGTAATCATGTCTACAATCACCTCTTCCGCTGCCGATGATGTACAAGTTGCAGATCTGACACTCGCCCCTCCCATGCCGATGCACCGTAATATGACTTGGGCTCAAAGAATCAAACTGTATTGCTTATGAAAAGAAAATGGGGCTAACATACTTAAGTCAATTGATGAAGGACCATACCAAGTTGAGACTACCAGAGACATTCTTAAAACTGATGGTTCAAGAATATTAGGATTGATAGACCAAAGACGATGATGAATTGGATGATAAGGAGAAGAAGAGATAATGATGCGACATCGTGGCTTCAAACATCATACTTCGGTTTACCTAAGGATATTTACAAGTTGATCAATCACAACATCAAGCTAAGGCAATATGGAACAATGTTAAGATACTTCTCTCGGTTCGAATTGACTAAAGAAGACAGGAGTCTCAAATGACGATGACTTTGAGAACTTTAAGATGAATCAGGGGAAATCACAGTATACTATGTGAGATTCCACAAGCTTGTGAATGACATGAGGAATATCAAAATGGCTATGCCAAATATTCAGCTCAATTCAAAGTTTGTGAAGAACATGAATCCCGAAAGGCACAAATTTTTCACTGCAGTCAAGTTAAATAAAGGATTGAGAAACACCAATTACGAGCAATTGTATGCTTACCTGCTTCAAAATGAGAAACATGTTGTGTTTGAACGAATGATTTTGGAAAATTTCAAGACCAATTCTGGAGATGCAAGCTTATCAAATGTAGGATCGTGTATTTTGTGTTGTTTAGATGATTCGGGTGGTCTAGGATTATGATTATGCAAGAAAGACATAGTTGTAGAGAGATGAAGAGATGAGAGGGTGTTTCTAGAGAGAGAAATAAACAAATGCAAGGTTAGATTAATGAGAAGAACCACCCCTTCCAAGGATGGAAGGGGTATTTATAGTTACAAGTAAACGACCTCATGACGGCCTGTGGATCAGGTATACAGTGGGTAAAGACCCGTCCTTCCTCCACGGTGTTGCACTAAACTAAACTATGCTAATAACTGACTAATAAACTAACAAATAACGTAACTAACGATATGTCTACGAGCTAACTTATGTTAGATTATATTTGGGGGGGACCGATACTTCACTTATGGAATTTCCAATTCCTAACAATCTCCCCCTAAGGGAGGTCACCCCATTATTTACATTTTGCATCCTAGCATTCTATTTTATCTTCACCTTGAGTAGACTTCAATTCTTGGGTACCGCAATTTTTGTGCTTTAGCAGTGACTCTTCATAGTCCGCATAGTTTTGTACTTTGAGTGGAGGTCTTTGAACTGATCCACATCTTGATGATCTTTGAGATCATCAGCCACAGTAAATCTCTGGATCACCCTTTGTAGTGTTGTCATCATGTGTTGTTGTGACTTTCGACTTTACATGCTCACACTTTCTGGATCATGACATCTTTTCATCGTGAGTAAGTGTTTTATCGTTCATGATATTTGCGTTAGCCAGAAAGGTAAGCATAGTATAAAAATATTTGAGCCATGTTATGTAGATAGGCACTTGTCATGATGTTCTTTAATTGTGTGATGTGAGCATACGCTTTGATTAATCTCTCACTGACACCGAACCGGCCCAAATGTACCAAATAGTAGTTAGCATAAAGCACACCAAAGTGTCTTTGATCACTTTTGAATTGAGGTACACGCCCACGTTGCCTCGCTGATCCAGACAAGTAACGCCTATGATCGTGCAAAATTCAAGAATCTCCTTGACAGGTTTCGTACCGCTCTAATCTCTCAAACCGAAGCGCCTCAAAGAAGACAACACGGAGGAGTGAATCAATAATTGAGATTCACCGATTGATGAAAAATTGATTTGAAAACAATCGCGTATTTCTTAGAAGAAAGAGTTTTGCAATACGACGAAGGTTTTATTAGAAAGATCAATTTTCAATCATAAATACTTTTTGTATTTGAAAAGAGTACACATTCGATGTGCTAGAGAAAAGAAGAAATTTGCACATCGAACGGGTTTTCCAAAAGTATTTTTTTCAATCAGAGATACTTTTTGTGTTTGAAAACATGAATACACATTCGATATGCTAGAGAAAAGAATATTTGCACATCGAACGGTTTTTCCAAAAGTATTCACATTCATTTCGACCAAGGTTGATTCGAAGTGAATCGCCCCATCGCTTCGTCCAGCTTGTCACAAGCTTGATCTTTAGAAAAGATCTCACATGTCACCCACCAAGAGCTTGTTTGATGTTGGCTCTAGAAGGATTTTCCATCTTCATCGAATAATACTTTTACATACCACTCAGATGTTCTGGCAATACCACAAGGATAATGCATAGGACTCTTAAAGTATATTCTCACTTTCCACATTGTGTGAAACAGCGAGTCTTCATTAATTGTTTCCTAATGAGATATTGTGGATGATCTCTTGGCTCTAGAATCAATTGTGCACATTTGCCTAGAGACTAGGGAGAGGGTCTCCTTCTTCAATATCAACAATCTCTAAGAGAAAGTCGATAGATTATGTAGGTTCCCCGTGAGAATGAAACAAGTCCCTTTAAGAGGAACTTGAGTAGCCAGTTAGGTGCAAGTAGGCCCACCGGGTCCATGACGCCTTGTCTCAATGCCGCTGTTACCTTAGTAGACACCCGTAGCATATGTATTGAACCCTATTTCCCTAAGGTTGAATTAATGGAGGGCTATTTCTTTTCACATTCAATTCTTTTTCATTCTTCAACCCTTCGCTTACCTTAATAACCAACCTTGGGTTTATTCTTAATAGCCTCGTTCCGACCGACTCTTCCCATATCTCACTTTTCTCCTTTTTTCATCATACCTAAGGACTTCTACACTATCTAGTGATTGTCCTCGTAGATCCCTCCTGCTCCGCGGATCGCGGGAACTAATACCTAACCTAACCATCCTTATAACCTCCATGCATAAAGTAAATTGTCGGTCTTTTGGTATTGTTCTTCCTTCTTGAAACCAATTGAAAATTATTATTGGAAAATCAATCAAGGTACTTGTGATATAATATCAAAGCATTTTGTACCTTAATTGTTTTGATCATTTAGAAATGCTCCCCCTCAACATGTGCATATGATTTGAAATTGTTTAGCACATGGAGGCAAGAGTTATTTGAAACAATTTCTTGATCACAATTTCCTTAGAAAAAGCCTTTTGATTTTCATGGTAAATTCTCCCCCTCAAAATGTGCGATGGTTGTTTCAAATAATTTAGCATATAGAGGAAAGAGTTCTTTGAAGTAATTTCACGATCACACAGCCATTTAGATACCATTAGAAAATCACTCAAGGTACTTTATGTTAAAACATATAGATCATTGTACCTTGAAAGTTTATTTTCTTTTGAAATGCTCTCCCTCAATATGTGCTTCGAGATTCGAAAGCTTTTAGCACATATGGGAGAGCAAAGATGCACACTTGAATCAAAACGATCACCTTTTATCAAATTTCATATTAAATCACAAATTCTCCCCCGATCAAAAATATCAAACCCTTTGAGATTTTGGATCCCAAGTGATTTAATAAGGTTTGGAAAACATGGGAGAATATGGCCTTGTTTAAATACTCTCCTGGTTTTTGGTTAAATGCTCCTCCACAATCATGTGCATTATGTATTTAAAATCGATTGGCACATGAAGGAAGGAGTGCTTTTGAAACAATCACCCTTTTAAAACCGATTTGAGATTTAAATCACGATCTCTCCCCCGATAAAAAATTTCAAACCTTTTGAGATTTGTGATCCCAATTGATTTAAATCATTTAAAAGATTTTAGGGAAAGACGTGGCTTGATTTAATTTTGAAAAATGATTGATACAGATCAATTTTAGACATTAAAGATTGTTAGTGTCACGTATGATAGTTTTAAGAGATCTTTAAGTAAAATAAAACAATTTCACAATCAAACAAGAACATAAAAAATTTCATTTTGTAAGATCTTTGAGTTTTAAAGAAAATCATACCATGACATAACATTAAATCTTTAGATCACCACTTATTATTGTACAAACAGACCTTTTATGAAGAAATATCGTTTGAAAATATTTTATTTTAAATCACTCTCCCCCTCAATCGATGACCGTAGTCGATGATTGAGTGACTTAAGTTTTGATAAAACGAAGTCCGGTGATTTTCAAAACCAATATTTTTCCATTTTTCAAAACAATATTATTTAAAAATTGTTTTAAAAAAATGTTATCATCCACTACTTGTCCTGCACAAAGATACGTTAGGTGGTTGAGCTGCTTTTGTTGTTGTTGCTGGAGGTTTGAAGAAAACCATCTGCTGATGCAGTGAGACCTCTTACGTTGCATTTATCATGCCAACTCCATAGAGGTCAAATTAAGCTCCGTTTCTTCATTTGATGATGAAGAAAACCATCTGCTGATGCGACTTAGCGACTTGGTGCTTAGCGACTTGTTTTCATAATTCTCAGTGACTTGGTGTTAGCGACTTGGATCTTAGTGAGTTGTTCTTTAGCAACTTGACTGCTCTTAAGTTAACTTGGCATTATAGCTTACTTGATTTCAAAATACTTAGCAACTTGGTGCTTACTGGTTCAAGGCTCTTTTTGACTTAATTTTGGTTGAATTTTGTTTGTAATACGTTTTCTCTGATTTAGTAAAATCCCGTGGAAAGAATCTATATCCCGTTTAATCATTGAGTTATAAAATCCTGTGTAATCTTTAAACATGTCTACCAACGTACCTACAATTATCTCCATTGTTTCCGAGGATGTTCAAGCAATTGGTTCAGATACCGATTACCCATGCTTGACGAACCGACTATTAACTCTGGGTACAACGAATCGATTGTAATCGCCTTTGGAAAGGAAAACGGAGTCAACATTCTCAAGTCTATTGATGAAGGACCTTGTCAGATTGAGACTACAAGAGACTTAATTGATATACCGCAGATGGAAATTTAAATGATCTATGGAATAGATAGACCAAAGACGATGACGAGCCCAATTATATGAGAAAAGAGGTT